>OX467106.1:14613965-14990706 GCA_950106695.1 Biston stratarius
ATCTAGTCTCCTTAAGTTGTGTAAGTAGGAGTTCTGCGTTATTTAATCTATGCAATTCTTTAAACTTTAAGCTCTGTTTTATCCAATACGATCAAAATCCAATAACTGAGGTGCTTGACTTTTATGAGCTTATATTAGGCTAGGTTTTATTCGACAACCTTTATTTTGGAAAGCCTATGAGAAACCGTTCGGCTAGGTGCTTCGAGCACAACCTCCCTTTGTTTTTGAAGCTGCCTTTGTTTAAAGCTAGTTTAGTGAAATCTGTCCCGGTTTTGCATAAGTGCAATTTATTGTGGCAAGTTTTTGTTGACTTGCGTGGGATAAAAAAAGCCACTCGTTTTTAACGGTAAGACAGAACATAAAGTAAAGTAGCGTATTAATTAGGCTGAATATTAACCCCTAAACATTTAAAATGAACTTCCGCAAAGTAACGCCTGAATCAATCAATTATTATCTGTTTCTGTTATCATTTATTTTCGATAGATTACCGTTTTATCATATCTTATAGTTAACAAAATTATACAGTTTAAATATAATTATTTATTATTTATTCATAAACAATTTATTCCGCAAAATTTTGTGACAAAGTATTATGAGTGTATTCTAGCTCTCTCGCTCTTTGGCACGTGGTTTGTGGCAAGAAAACTAGCGGGGTATTCTTTGACATCTTAATTTCATTGTTTGTCAAACTACATATTATTATGTTATATTATGTTTTTTATTGCCAATAAATGTTTGCTTTTTTTTTCATATTAAAAAAAACATTTGATCAAATTATTATGTTTTGTGGTGCTGCCGGCGTAAGAATAGTACCCCACTCTCTCTACCCGCGGTTGCCGTAAGAGTCCGCTAAGGGATGTAATCCGGAAGATGAGCAGCAGCATCTTCCTTGAACAATCACACCTAACTGCGCTCGCCAAGCCGTCTGCCAAGCGTGGCGAGTATTGGCAAAACCTTGGCAAAAAAACGAGGAAGCCTATGTTCAGAAGTGGATGTCTTATGGCTGATGATGATGATGATTATGTTTCATGACTTTTCATGTTGCTTCCAAAACTCCATCGGAGATTATAGTAAAGTCTTCACTACTTTATTAAGGCACAACTGGACTCGATTGGCACAAACTGAACTTCACCAGGACTGGACTTTGACTATAACTAAAGATCTTAGACATAAATTTCAAAAACCGAATACATGATTATGAAATTGATTTAATCATTTTTATAACACAGTATAGTAGGTACCCTTAGTTGCTTACTTAGTTTGGGCAAGTAACTATCCCGTTCCAACGCAACTCGTTGAACGCGTTTGTTTTGACGCTCTATCTTGTCTTCTCAGGGATATTGGACTTCACAAAGCCCTACCTTCATAGCTCATACTTTATAGCTGAGCTCGTACAGAAAACAAAACTGTATTGCCCCTAAAATAAGAACTTTATTAGGTTAACTTTAATCTCGGCTTTTAGAGTCACAACGCTAAACTAAAGTAATTTACCTAGACTTGACTTCAACAAATAATAAAAGAATTTCTTACGTAAAACTCCGCTAAAACGCTGAGTACAGCAGTTTGGCATGTCGATTACATTCCTGACTAAAAAAAAAACAACTGAAAGTTCGGATTTTCCCCCTTAAGCTCTTAGCTTTGTTGTCATTTAGTACTATTTAATAGCCAGAAAAAAATATAATGACTTGTGTATAAAGTCATAGAATAAAGGTTAATAAGTCAACAGCGGGACAGGTCATCATTAATAGTTTGCATATGCCTCGGCTTCGCCATTCATCTATCAAACCACATGCCTACCTCGATAGTGTACTGATTGTACCAGTTGTACCTAGCTAGTGATAATTACTGAACCTTCAGAACTTCCTAAAGCCAATTCCCAAGGGCGATAAGCCCGTATATTGTAATCGGACAAATCCCAAAACAAATACGAGGCAGCAATTAAACTGAAGAAGATAAACCGAATAGGGCTTAAACAAACGCTAGCGCCCTTGTTATGATAGAACCGCAGATTAGTGTTCAGTTTGTAGGATGTAAGGGTGGTAGACCATTTCACTTGCTACGCTATAGAGAAATTTCAAAAGATGATTGGAACTTTTTCCACTTCGCAGACAGTCCTCGCAGCCTATTGCAAGTTAGTAGACCACAACTCACCTGATGTTAAGTGATGTTGTAGTCGAAGATGGTAAAGCACACCTAGCCTGGAATGGAACTGGCTCTCAAGTGAGGCTGCCGGAACACACCGTTAGATGCTTGGCGGCAGATTTTCAACTTGAGGGTTGTAGCTAGCCAGCCGAGTACTAGAAAGTACTCTACCACCACGCTATGGTTTCCTCACGATGTTTTCCTTCACCGACAGCTCAAGCTCATTTTTGGGGCTTGAACCTACGCCCTTCGGCATGCGAACCGACCGCGCTATCCACTGAGCTATCATCGCTATAAAATAAAGAAATTGAATTGAATAAATTAAATCTTATCATCTTTGACTTCTTTCTTTCTTTGATTCGAATTTTATTATTATAATAGATAGGCTTGGCTAGGCTTAAAGACACCCAGATTGTATCCATTGGGACACACCCACTCAGGTAGCGCCTTCCACTGTTCCACGGTCCGCACAGTGCACGTGGAATCAAACCGTTTCGTTTGAGTTTTTGAAACATCAACCACAAAACGATGTCGCTTTTTCGAGATTCATTCCGATAGAAGAATAGGCATAGAGGAATTAGACCATATACTCGTAGTTCAGGAATACACTTTCTTAAATAATTTCGATAAACTAGCAACTTTGCGACGATTCTAGGCCTGTAAATTGTATTTATCATCAGACTAGCGACCCGCTCTGGCTTCGCACGAGTGCAATGAAGATACTAACGTAATACATTATTTTGATCCATCTCGTAAAGTTTAGCCAGCGTTTGCAATGTAAGCGCACAAAAAGACGTTTTTTACACATCAATCAATCAATCAAAAGTCATTTATTCAGTTTAGGCCCTGGTAAGGCACTTATGAACGTTAAGTTACATGTTTGAATCTACCACCGGCTCGTAATTACACATCAACTGAGAAGACTCCGGCAAGAAACTCAGCAAGGCATTTTTTTGTGGATCTTTTTCATAGGTACAGTTTACAATTATAAATATTAATACATACATTATGCTTACTACAATTGTCACTTAGCTAGGGGGATGCAAGTGCAGAAAGAAGCTACAACAACCATATATTCCTGTCTTCCACGTAATGAGCCACCTTATAGTACTTTGTCAATCATATTACAAATCTGATTTTCTCTACTAAAATATGTATGTATTATACATATAATACATACATATTTTAGTATAATATTCTTGAATCACTTTGTCTATATATGGAAATTTTTAAAAACCGCATTAAAGTTCGTTGCCTAATTTAAAAGAACTAAGCGTAGGTATAGACGGCGGGAAGCGACTTTGTTTTATACTATGTATGAATATTGAAATCTATAAGTAACTAGGTACTTAAAACTTTGTTGAGCAAGAGCGAACACACAACCTCAAAAATTTAAAGACACTCGTCTAAATGCGGAGCCATGACGTTTGCGACCTGGTCCATTAATTACAACAGGCTCCTGCTAACGTGATTGACTCACAGATATTTGTGTTTTTAATCTCACAATGGAATATAATCTTTACCGCAAAGATTTTGTTGATCCCATGTTTGTTTAGGTCCTAACCTAATTGATGTTCAGAGTTCCTCTAATTGTGTGATTTTCGGCCAAAGGGACGATTGCACTTGGCCAATCAGTGTTTGACAATTCGATTGTTCTATTTGTCTTTTGGGCCAATGTTGGGCCAGGCTTTGAATTGGTATAACTTTATTAGGTTTGAGGAACAGTGGGTAGAGGGTTAGATATGCCCTAAGGCATGACATATTTGATAATAATTTTGCTGTTATCTTATATTAAAAAAGTACCTAGCCATATCTGTTCAATTATATTTTTCTATGTAAGAGTATTGAGTCGAACGAGACGCTCTCTTGATGGTAAGAGACAATGCCTGTCCATGACCATTACAGCGATACACAGAAATTAATGGTAGTAAAACAAAGACCAGGGTATCGCTACATTGGTGCTCAACTAGCAATTTTGCTAGCTGCAGTACCCTTCAAATTGGAACACAGTAATTTTTACACACTACTGCTTGCCGGCAGTATATCTGGTACTGCGGTAGTACCTATCAAGACGACCTACTGCTAAAGAGATTTACCACCAAGTAACTTATTATATGTCTTTTGACTTTTGTCAATCTATATACCTACAATCTATAATATTTGACTTATCTTTCTTTCTATATAAATCATGTTTGCATAATTTAATACAAATCTATTCTTATCCTTTAACTTAGGTAGAAAGTAACTAAAGAATGCAAAGGTATTTTCTCAAGTGGTTAAGGCTCTCAAGAAGATGGAATATTCACGGAGCTGGAGAAAATAGAGGGGAAAGAAGGGAAGAGAGGTCAGGGGTGCAATGCAATCTATATGCAAATGTACGTTCCAACCAATTAGAAATGACACTTATCTTGTGTTCACGTGGTTGGGCAAACGCATTGTTTTTTCTGTGTCCGCTGATGAGTGTGAAAGCGTTAGCGTAGCCTCGCAACATGATCAGGCAAAAACATCTTTTTAGGGTTCCGTACTTCAAAAAGAAAAAACTGAACCCTTATAGGATCACTTTGTTGTCCGTCTGTGTGTCTGTCAAGACCCTCTTTCTCAGGAACGCGTGGAGGTATCAAGCTGAAATTCATATCAAATACTCGAGTCTACTGTCCCTTGAAACTGTGAAAAAATCAAACTTCTAAGCCAACGCAATCAAAGGATACAGCCGTTTATGCTGCAAATTTTCGGCACTCGCAAGGAAATCAAATCCTACAGGGTACTTCCCGTGACCTCAGAATTTTGAAATTTGGTACGAAGCAACGTCTTATAGCACAGATAAAGGAAAAATGACGAAAAGCATAAATTACCATAAAAAAATACCATAACCTTTACTTATATACCTACCGGTTTGTACGGAACCATCGGTGCGCGAGTCCGACTCGCACTTGGTCGGGTTTTTTAGGCACCGCTCTAGCGGAGAACCTCACATAATGACCTTATCATTGTGTGAGGTTTTCCGCTAGAGCGCTACACTACGTCCGAAGTCGGTGCTATTTACTGAGGATTTTCCCTGGGCAAAAAAAGTGTTTTTGTACCGATGATAGCTCAGTGGTTAACGCGATCGTTTCACACGACAAAGGGCGTAGACTCAAACTCCAGTAATGAGCTTGAGCTGCCGGTGAAAGAAAACATTATGAGGAACTATAGCGTGGTGGTCAGGTACTTTCTGGTACTCAATTGAATAGCTATAAAGTTGAAAATCTGCCGTCAAGCACCTAACAGTGTGTCGGTAGCCACAATTGAGAGCCAGTTCCATCCCAGTCTAGATGTATTTACCATGTTCGACCACACCGCTACTTAATATCAGATGAGCTGTGGTGAAACGCCTAGCCTGTCAATAATAAACAAGTGCGAGTCGGATTCGCGCTCGAAGGGCTCCGTACCATTATCTATGAAAAAGGCATAAAAATCGCGTTTGTTGTATGGGAGCCCCCTTAAATATTTATTTTATTTTGTTTTTAGTATTTGTTGTTATAGCGGCAATAGAAATACATAATTTTAAAAATTTCAACTGTCTAACTATCGCGGTTATTGAGATACAGCCTGATGATAGAGAGACGGACGGACAGACAGACAGCGAAGTCTTAGTAATAGGGTCCCGTTTTTACCCTTTGGGTACGGAACGCTAAAAAGGAGCTTTCTGGGTAATGTCATAGCTAATATCAGTTATTGATTTTTAACGTGAATAATAAATAATCTTTAAAGCTAAATGTTTTCAACTATCAATTGTCGCAATATTAATTATGTAATAAAAATAATTGGAGTCATTTCTTCATTTCATCAACATACGCTGCGTTTTTGTCACCCAGTGCGTACGAAATCTCCCCATTCTCATCGTGGCACGACAGATTATTGCATCACCTTGTCATTTACATCTGTGATTGTGAACGGTTACGTCCCTCGAGGGCCAAAGGCCTATTTAAATAATGGTCTGGTAATAGACGCTGATGATGCTTTAATTTGTAGATTCGCACGAAGACTTCATTAGAATTGTTTATGCACTAACATAAATAACACAAAAAAAAACATAGCTATGATAGCTCAGTGGTTAGCGCGGTCGGTTCGCATGCGGCTCAAACCCCAACAATGAGCTTGGGCTGCCGGTGAAGGAAAAAACATCGTGATAAAACCATAGCGTGGTGGTAGGGTACTTTCTAGTACTCGGCTGGCTAGCTACAACCCTCAAGTTGAAAATCTGCCGCCAAGCATCTAACGGTGTGTTCCGGCAGCCTCACTTGAGAGCCAGTTCCATTCCAAGCTAGGTGTGCTTTACCATCTTCGACCACACCGTCACTTAACATCAGGTGAGTTGTGGTCAAGAACCTAGCGTGTCAGCCATAAAAAAAAATATAGAGATATTATTCATACATGTGTCTGACTAAAAATTGAAATCCAGACATCTTACTCCTAAAACAAACTAGTTACCGCTGAGCCATTGTTAGCCAATCTTAAATAGAACTGCCAACGCTATAATAAATAATAACAGTTGGGTCAAGGCAGTAATCCTTGACACGGCGCACATTGTAAGAATGTTCCTCACTCTGCAGCACTAACCACTGGCAGCTAGAGCCTTGCCCCGCTGTCTATTTATATATTTGAAATTTCTACCATTTAATACTGACAAATATTAATAATAACTTTAAGAAAATATCTTAATATTAAAACAGTTCATTAGAGGAGGGATATGTGGCCAGGATGCTGACAGAATAGCCACGCTCGATGACAATGCTAAGCTTTTGACCAAAGTAGATGCCAGCATTCTGGTCACCTGAAGCCTCCTCTAAACGTTTGGCCAGGCAATATAATTCGTGATAGGCAAGCCCCCACAGACCTAAAGATACAACCTCAAACATTCTATCTAAATAACTACATTTGTGCCCTTTGAGGTTTTCGACTTTTGGATGTGGCAACATCAGATTGTCTCGGAGTCACAGAAAGATAAGACGGTGCCAAGGTGTCGTCATATGTAGCATCCCAAACCAAAAGCCGTATTGCAAACAACTTAAATTACAAAATTAGAAAATAAATAATTGAAATTTATTTGATTTATCTAAAAAAAGAAAAAAAAAATGAAGTTAGTAGGTACTCAAATTATTACTAAAAAAGTTTAAGTAGGATTTCATGTACACATTTAATGTAATAAAGACTATTTATCTTATACTATAAGTGTTTACCGACTAACTTCTACAAGCTGTGAACCCATTTAGGGTTCACAGCTTGTAGGTTCTTGTAGCTTGTAGATCTCGCTAGGTTAACATTGCTTTGATTTTACATATTTGCTAAAATTGGTACTAAAATATGAATCATTCTTTTTTATTACATCAATATTGATGAAGATGTACCTACAAGTTTTAGTTCTTGCCCTGTTAAGTTTATTGAAGAAGTTGAAGCCAATTCTAACAAAATTCCTTGTAAACCTCCAACCATCCTTTATTAGAAACATTTAAATTGATTTAAACCAATCCATTTTCTAACTCCTTACAAACGTCAATATCTTCTAAAACTTTTCTTCATCTTCCCTAAATAGCCTTTAATTGAATCTCTCGGTTTTAATTACAGCCATTTTAAAATAGTCCAAAGACTAAAACATACAGATAGAAAACTTCAAAATTAATTCTCGAAAAGACAAAAAGTTATAAGCTGAAAGCAGGATGTCTTCCTTTTTTATTCTTTTTTTTATGCAGGAAAAATCCATTTACAGATACCACCGGCCCTGGGGTGGGCACTGGGCAGAGTGTCTCATACGACACTTCTTTTGCAGCATCGTCTCTAAAGTATTACAAACTACACAATGGACGCTTTAACATGGCCCGACCCATAGCCCGTTGAAACAGCCCTTCCTTAGGAACTATTTCATTTTTTTTGAGCGAAATACAATCACCCATGGCGTAATAAAGTACAGTATGAAAATGAGTTGCCCTGGAGAAGAGATTCATATTCAGAGCTTTAAATAAATAAATATCCTGAGGACATTTCACTCAATACTATCTAGCCCCAAACCATAGGAAACAGACAAGTGATAAAATATACATATATAAGTATATTTTTTTTTGTAAATACATACTAATAATACATACAGAACACCCAGACACAGAACAAATTTATGCTCGTCACACAAAAATTTGTCCCAAGTGGAAATCGAACCCGCACCCTACATCTTTTGATACTTATAACCTAACAGAGTAGTAGTAGTCTGATTGAATAAATAATTTATTAATCTGTGAAAATGGTTTCAGATATAGTACAACAGTATAGTATAGTAGTAGTCTTATTACAATTAAGTAACTAAGTCCGCTAGCTTTTACCCTGGAGGGGATTACAGACAAGCGGTGATGTCAAATGTCATTATATTCATAACACAAACAAATAAAGAAAAATACAGGAGTTGCCCATCTGTTTCATTCTTATTTTGTAAAGCGTCGTTTATTAGCCGCTTTGTTTTGTAAAATGTTTCTGTTTAAATTGAATGGTTCGAGCGGGTTTTTTTAATATCGAGTGTTGGGAATTCCTATCGGGAAATTATAAAGTTTGGAATGAATATAGCAACTAATTATTTTAGTTGAAGAACCGTTTACAAAGTAAGCAACTTATGTACTTATCTATAGTTAAATGAATTTACTGTCATGCAAAAGCAAAAGCACAGGCAGGTACAAAAGAATCGGTGGTCTAAAGCGGTTTTACCCAAGGTAGAAAAGGGTATCTACAACAAATCATATTATGCCACTTGTCTTTTATCAAAGGCGTCTTAGTGTGGTTGAGATTTAAAAAAAGAGTTCCCATATATTTTTTTCAGATTTCTAGGCTTAGGTTGTTTAACAGTTCACCTGATTTTAAGTAACGGTTTGGACGAAGGATGGTAAGCACAACTGTGTATGGTGGAATATAACTGGCTCTCAAGTGATACTGCCGGAACATACTCTCATCTCATGTGAAGTTAGGTTAGTTAGGCTTGACAGAAAATTTTCATCAAAGCTATCGAGTCGCGTACTAGAAAGTACCCTACCACCATGACATAGTTACCTCACGATGTTTTCTTTCATCGGCAGATCAAGCTTATTGTGGTGGTTTAGACCCACGTCTTTCAGGGTGTTTTAAAAAGTGAGCCTTTTTTTGGCTTTAACCAGGTAAGGCTATATGTTTAAAGTACATTTCAATGTTAATATTTAATTTAATGATTTAATAACCTCTCTGTTTTTATTCTGATCCATGCTTATAAGTCCAAAATTAGCTCACTTCTTTGCGCACTAATTACGTTAGTTAGACGTGTTTCAAATGTTTTAAGTGTAAATAATGTGACCAAAACATCACATGGACGCAAAATTTTAACATTTCTAAAAGAACCAAGTATATAATTTATTGAAGTTATATACCTAGATCTGATTGTTTTCTGGCAATAAATTCTAGTAAGTTATCTCCTCTTTTCATATTCAAGCGTATGACAAAAGAATTTTATCTAATTTTTCAATTCTGTTGGAACACCGCATGAGCGTTGGCACGCCTGGTTGAGCGGACGAACGAGTGATCGAGCAAAGTGCGCGGAACGAAGCGTAAGACGAAAGACGAGCGAAGATGTAAAGAAATCCAATCATTCCTAGAATCTTCGATAGTAAAAGAAAAAGACGAACCATAATCCACAACTAACAACACACAACTCAACTCAACACGAACGCTCAACCCTATTCAGTAACTTGCTTTGTAAAAATGAGCCAAAACCGATTCGATATCTAATATCTAGATATGCGTATACATAGATATCATCTATGTCTATAGAAACATATAAATTTTATTACATGTAGTAAACTATAAGTAAAATGATAAATATAAAATAAATAAAATATATTATTAAAAGGAGTCCCTTTAGGCAAGGTTCCGAAGATACTGGCAGCGTTCCCCCTTTGAATAGCTAGACTAATTCTTTGACCGAGGTAGCTGCCAGCTCTTCGGTTTCCTGTGATGTCGACTAACCTTTTTGCTATTTTCTTAAAAAGACTTATAGCGCTAGGACCCCACGGACCAAGGGTCTCGACACCGAATGGGACAAAATCATATTCGGAGCCTAGACCCTGTATTTGCATGTTTTAGATTTTTTAGCCGCTTCACAAGACGCACCAGCTCTGTTGTTGGTTCCATGTAGATGGGAAGGAGCCAGGGTGTCTGAACAGGTTGCATCCCATACCAGATACATATTATTCCATTAGATTGTTTTATATTATTCACTGGACATTATTGTTATTATCCGGCAGTGACATTTGTATTCTTTTCTTTTTTAATTTTAAGTAATTTTATTAATGAAATTGTAATTTTGACGTGCCTAGTATAACGGAAGACGCTGCTGCTCATCTTCCGGATTACATCTCTTAGCCGACTCTTACGGAAACCATGGGTAGAGAAGGTGGGGTTACTATTCTTACGCCGGCACCACCACGACACATGTCTAGATATAAGGCCAATAAAAACATAATATTCTATTCATGTAACATAATTAATCAATAAATATAATACTTATAAAACTTAACATAGAATACTTTGTTTGCTTTTTGGACTGGGATTTTTCTGCTGCAGTTCCTGAATTGCGGTTGGTGATTATTTCATAATCGTTTTTTTTTTTAATTGTCACTCCACTGACTCCTGTTTCCGTTTACCTTTGGAAGGAAAGAACACGATGCTACGCTCCAAAACCAAAATCGTTGATGTCAGCCACAAAGCCGGACGACTGAAGTGGGACTGGCAGGGCCACGTTTGTCGCATGTCAAACGACCGCGACGAGCGAAGTGTCCCAAATTGGAGCGGGAGTTCGGGGTGCAGAATAAACTAAAACGTTGTGAAGACTTATGCAACCTGCGCGGTATGTTAAAGCCCAACTCAATCAACAAATCAGGCGTGTCTAGAATTCCATTAGCGAGTTTGAACAAAAATAAATTGTCGAGTGTGTGCCTGCGATGTACTAAGGATTTGTTTCCAAACACTTATATTATCTCTTGTTCCTTTTCTGTTTCTCTGTGAGAGCGATATTAGAAGAGTCCGTTAAGAAAACAGACAATCGGAAATGTTTGATATCACTATTGTATTTATTGAAAGTCGAGGTAGAGTAAAATACAGGCTATGTTATTTTTTTTTATTTATTCAAGACAAGAAATGGCTTTTTAAGCTTATTTTAACGTCCTTTGTTGCATGAGTTTATGACTCATCCAGCAAACACAAGAAAACTTAGGTCTTGCCGGAGCATCGGAAATCACTTAGTCGGCAGTTTGCGGCGTTGAGAGACCTGCACACAGAGGTATGGAAGTAGAAAATATGAGATGGTTTCAATTCAAGTGACATTAAACTGTAGCATTTGAAAGAAAGAAAATAATTTTATTTTGTACATAACACAACCGAACACATAAAAACAAACAAACAAAGAATAACAGTTACATATAAAATAGGGGCTCACCTCAGCATAATGCTGGCCATACTAAGTGGTATGGCCAGCGCTAGTTTTCCGGTGTGCCCTAGTAGGTCTAACAAATACATATAAAAACAATGAAAACACAATTACCAACAACAAAAAAAAATATAAATAAAACAAAACAGAAGACCTAAACAATAACAACAACTAACAATAATTGGGCTAAACCAGCCAGATTAAAAAAAAAAACCAATTGGTTTTTTTTACACATGGTTTGTAGCTGCTGATAAAATATAAAGTAACGCCCATAATGTAAATTAAGATCGCGATAAACTATTTACTAGATTAAGATCCAGTTGTGGTTAAAAATGGCTAAGAAAATAAGAAATAAAACTTACACAACTTTAAGAAAATCCTTGAAGGTAAAAGGCAAGCTCGGTTAACCAAAAGGACATGTTGTTGTATGTTGTTGTGTGTTGTGTTTGTTGTACAGACAAAAATACCACCTTATATAGAGGTTAGTTTGCTTCTTTTAGCATATTAACATTTGTATGTTTCTTTGCTATATCAATGTCTTATGTGTTTCTTATATCAAGATATAAATTAAATTTAAAAAGGTTAAAAATGCTACACCAACAAATACGAAACTTTTAGAGAGAACGGTCATTTGGCGAATTTATCGTATTTGCGATTTGTCTAGAAATCAAAGATAATATATGTATACATATTATCTAATCTAATCTTATACCTTTAAACGAGCAATTCTTGTATACTCGTATATATAAATAATCTGATCTCGGAAACGGCTCCAACGATTTTCATGAAATTTAGTATGCAGGCGGTTTCGGGGGCGATAAATCAATCTAGCTAGGTGTCATTTTTAGAAAACGTCGTTTTATCCGTGTTTTCAGCCGAGCAAAGCTCGGTCATCCAGGTACTATACAACTAAACACGGATATCTATTTATCCGTTAATCTTCTTTATCGATATAAAAAAAGATTGTTTCATCGGCAAAGAGCTTTCGCGAATTTGAGAGTTGACGATCGACTTGGTGGTAAGTCTCCTTAGCAGGAGGTCTCCTAGGTAGCAGTACCAGATATTCTGCCGCCGAGCGGTAGTGTCTAAATATTCCGGTTTGAAGGGAATTGCAGCTAGCGAAATCACAGGGCTGATGAGATTAACCATCAAATGTCTCTAAGTGTCGAGCGCAAAAGCAGTAATGCCCTGGATTTTGTTTCGCTATTCAAAGTTCTGTGTATTGCTGCATCGGTCATGGACAGAGGTTATCTCTTACCATCAGGGGAGCGTCTCGTTCGTCTCTTAACCTTGACTTAACTTTCTGAGCAAAGCAAGACGAGGCCGTGCGCGCGTTGTACTCAGCTTTGTCTTCATAATCGGAGGCCATCGGATATGGCCGAAACTATAGCCGGAGCTTCCGATATAATTAAACGTGATTATACCCACATAAGTATAATACAAAATTGTGTCAAAACCACGTTAGTTTCCACAGTATTTTTAATGTTTTTTACTACGTTTTTAAATTTGTTGAGTACCGAAAAATCATTTTAACTAAAAATATTATTACAGTACATGCAATACAAATTAAATTTTAATACTATTTACAACATTCTACATCAAAACCAAAGTCAAGTCACATAAAAGTGTTTTGAAACCTGAACCTTTGAAACCTGAAACTTTTTTGAACATTTTCTCATATAGTAATAGGCGTTGATTTTGAATATCCTAAAGACAAAATAATTAAATTTGATTCTGTATTTGTTTATACCGGTGTACATATACAAAAGTCCTACTTTTTGTAAAAATAATCTAGTAAGATCTTTGTCTTCAAGAATTGAACTACATACGGTGGTAGGGTCAATAAGCAATAGGATAATGGCCAAAAAGTTTTCTCTCTTATCTTCTATTTTGATCATTTTCCTTTCTTTACATTTTCAAATTGGTAAAATATCTTCTCTACTTGATTAACTTCCTGAGCAGCATTCTAGAGCTGGTATATATACGGTATATGTAATGGTAGAGTTTCGTTAACTCGCTGTCACAGAGTAATATAATTAATAGAGTTTGCGCGAGCCTTCAGTTTCCTGCCTGTCATCCTGTAGGAGTGTTCTACCTGGAACTAATGGCATCCATTCTTTTACCTCACAACATAATTAAATTGACTATTGAAGTACCTACACAAAAAGCCGTGCAAATCTTTTCCGTCCTAAGGTTGCCTGGAAAAGATCGCTTTTAGCGATATGGTCGCCAGTTGTTCCACCTATTAATTAAGTAACCTTTTGTGTGGACAATACAGAGTTAATCAATCAACCAAATTCGCCCGGCAGATCAAGGAAAGTAAAAGAGAAGAAGTTTCGGTAACCTAGTTGGTAGGCCGTCTGGCTTTTAATCTGGAGGTCCTGGGTTCAAATTCCACGGCGCGCACCTCTGTCTATCTTTTCTAAGTTACGTGCGCATTCCGATAACTTCAACCGGTGAAAGAAATCATCTAGAGAAAAGATATAAAAGTGACTTGTAATACCTATTTATTAATAAAATACTTTGACTTTGACTTAGAGGAAA
Organism: Biston stratarius; assembly: GCA_950106695.1. Classification (NCBI taxonomy): domain Eukaryota; kingdom Metazoa; phylum Arthropoda; class Insecta; order Lepidoptera; family Geometridae; genus Biston; species Biston stratarius. Next base: position 14,628,121 of record OX467106.1, read on the forward strand.
CCTACATGTATGTTCTTAAAAAAAAGTTCTCGAAGATGTGAGAAGTCTACACTTGACAGCGTGGTGGTCTATGGCCTTATCCCTTTCATAATTAAGTTTTTAACAATTTTGAACAGCTTATATAACAGGGGTGACTCAAATTTAGAAAAGAGTAAAATCTATTTCTATGTGAACATCTTTGACATCTGCTATACGTATCCACTGATGCGATTGCAAATAACATAAACATTAACAGACAAGCGAATAATCACAGGGGCCAAAATATAAAAAAAAAAAAAACAGAGAATATAACCTCTTTTTTCTACTAGTCTAGCACCACTCGATATCACTGATTGACGGATTGATTAGAAAAAGAAAAACTTTTCTACCAGATAAATTTGCTTATTGTTTTGTATTGTATTTGTTATCATAATAATATTGTTTTTATTTAAAAAATATACCAGGTTAAAAACAAAAGTATATTTATTTAATTTTAATTCTTAGGACAGCGCCAAATGCAACACTTCCCACCCTCATACGAAATGACAAACTTCCTAAAGCGTCAGCAAATAGGTATTTTGTTCGCTGTACAAGATGTTCTCAACTTGTCTGCTTATAAATCGCGCGACTTGTCCATGTGTGTTGTCTGTGGTCGATTCTCGGAAAGAGAAAATAATTCTAAAAAGTATTTTTGGAAATGCATTATTTAATTGAAGCTAATTAAGAAAGGTATAAAAAATTAACGCACAAACATATTTTTTTAAACTATAGACTTATGATACAATCGGGATGATGTAAGGATTCAAACGACTCCCCATATACAATTCTGTTAAGGCATTAAAACACTTTTTTTTGGGCAGTCGTGTAATAATGGTCAAGAGCTCCTTAAGTATCACATATGTCTTTTCTCTTTTTAACCGACTTCAAAAAGGAGGAGGTTCTCAACTTGATTGTTATATTTTTTATTTTTTTTATGTATGTACACCGATTACGCTGAGATCTATGATTTTTTCATTTAAGAACATTTTTTAATGACAATTTTTGTTTACGCGTACGATGTAATTGTCTTTGGCAAAACGTTTTTAAATCTTCTAGTCTAGCTAGACTCATACTGTTCAAGTGTTTCTTGGCGTGAGCATAAATTAGCTAAAAATTAAAAAATAAACAATCTTTAAAAATTAAAAGTAAAACCGACTTCAAGAAAAAAACATCACTAAAAAGCGAACAATAAACTTAATTTACAAAGTATTATTATACCTGCCAGGTACTTACTGATCTGTTTGAAGTCGGTGCCAAGCACCGGCACCTAGGCTAGGCATATAATCGAGGTTTGAATCGACTCTCAAGTTATACGACAAGTGTTCGAACAAGTTGCAACATCGTTAGGAAATAGACGTTTTGCCTTCACGCCGATACAGTTATGGAGAAGTTCGCGGATTTACATGAGTGATTTGCAATTGATTGCTGTTTACGAACAAAGTTTGTAGTTTGATTGAATGGAAGACTTCAATTGACTGAGCTATAAACTGTAGTCACATTATAATGTAAAATATGCTGAGATAGGTATTTTTTACTATTATAAATATTTTTTGAGCAGGACATGTGGCAGCCAGGCAGGGTGTTGGCAGATGGATTAAGGCGTTGACGGATTGGTGGCCGCGAACTGGTAAACGGAACGTTGGTCGTCCACCAGCTCGTTGGGTGGACGATATAACAAATATCGCGGGTCGAACCTGGACAAGACTGGCACATGACCGGGACGAGTGGCGTACAAGAAGAGAGCCCTATGCTCAGCAGTGGGCGATAACAGGCTTATGATGATGATAATGATAATAATTATTTTTTATAAAAAATTTAACATAAAATTTTAAAAATATGGCAACATAAATTTACCTATCTTAATCCACTTTACTAAAATCACAAAACAAGCTTTATCGAAGTCTCGGAGGGTCCTAAAAACACAGCCTTTCAGTACCAGTGTACAAGCACGCTAATCCTCGAAATAACTTGTCGACACAACCGCTGTATATGTGTAGTGTGACCATGGTGCTCGAAAACAAAAGAGACAAAAATATCTATGTGTATAGAATATGTCACAAACACATCTAAGGTAAAAGAAAGAAGATATGTTGGTCCCCGCCATCAGATATGTTGAATTCTCTAAGCAATCATAATTGTTATGGTGATAATAAATAATGTCAAATATGTCAAGAAGTCAAACAATAAAATACTTTGATTTAATTATTTTTGTGAGTAAAAAGCAGAGAAGTAAAAGATTAATGACACCGATGCTGATGATTGGGTAGGACAGTATACACGCCTGGGTGCGTGCACTTTAATCTTGGTTGCTTTTATTTTTTAATTATACTCCAAGTACATTTCATGCACATATAATCGAACTTTAAGCTAAACAATAACGTATGGAATGACGTGTAGTCGCTGCAGTTGATGTGAGCCGAATGGGCCCGAGCGGTGCGCCCCGCGCCCCGCACTCCGCTGCGCGGGCGATGGATCCCGAACATTTCCGATGACACCCGATTCGAGACGACAGTTTGAAGCTTTTTTCAATAGAGGTCACAGCGTGGTCATCCTAGCCGCGACTAAGTTTCAATTAAGCCCCCCGCTCGTCGCGAGCCGCCTAAGCCCACATTCTAACGCCGTTTCTAACGCCGCCCTCTAACGAATAGATTACAGGATTTACCAGCAATTGTGTACGCAACGGCGCGGGTTTGATTGAAATTGAAAGTGCCCTTTGAGACGGGTTTGACAGATTTATTGATTTTTGGGTATTTTATAGCTAGCTGAAATTTACAGTTTTTCAAATGAAGATATTTTTATTTATATTCTTTTTTACAAAATAATCAAGTGTTATGGTCCACTCTATAAAGATTCTGTAGCGATGATAGCTCAGTTGTTAGCGCACTAGGTTCACACACCGAATGGCGTAAGTTCAAACCCCACTATGAGCCTGAGCTGCTGGTAAAGGATAAACATCGTGAGGAAACCATAGCATGGTGACAGAGTACTTTCTAGTAGGTACTCGGCTGGCTAACTACCACCCTCAAGTTAAAAATTTGCCGCCAAGCACCTAACGGAGTGTTCCGGCAGCCTCACTCGAGAGCTAATTCCATTCCAGGCTAGGCGTGCTTTATCGAGCCAGGAGACAGTGATGCTGACATCGTAGGTACCTATCGCCGGCAGATTATAATATTTTGTAGTACACAAATTGTGTAGTATAACACACGAGGCTTTGTTTTTATCCTAGATACAATGGTATTCTAATACCGTTTAAGTCCTCTTCAAAACATCTGACGGAAAAATCATTGGTCGTCGTATCACAGAGTTATTAGATCAGAGTTCATATTGGCTTGCGAGCTATGTCCAGGTCAATATTTATCTACCATATTTACAGTGTATACCTAAAGCTAACAGCGAACACCGATTTATATTAAATTTAAAAAGTTTAAACCAAATAATTCAATCATTGAAGACTATCGAATGGTGCTAAGAATTGTTGATTACAATTACTACCTAGCAACGGTAAATTTAAAAGATGCTTATTTTTTTTCTTTGCTATATGTGGAAAGGTCAGAATGAAGTAACACTACTTTTGAAAATGACAATATTTTTTTAATTCTTTTTTTATATCTGCCTTTCTATGTTTGGTCTTTCTACCGCCCCGTTGGCCTTTGCGAAACTGTTGAAACCGGTATTGAAACACCTGCAATCACAGAGATTTATAATTTATAGAGCTCAGATAATTTTATTTGTATTAGCCAATCCTATTCAGAGTGCATTAATAATACGAATATGACAAAGAACGTGTTTTGTCATTACAGTGATTAGGTTTCATAAAGTGTTTTAACACGAAATGCAAATGTTTAGGTATCGTTTTCAACACCAAAGATATGATGATCTATTTACCAGAAGAGAAGAAAACAACGCAGACATGTACGATCAGAAACTTTCCAAAATTGTTATGTATTTTAACTTCCTCATGTCTAGGTGCTAGATACGCATGGCTCTATACAAAGCTGGTTGAACGGAAAAACTGTTAGCATTAAGTACTTCTGAATATAAAAAATATTCTGAATATAAAACAAACAGAAAGTTGCGGATAATGACCATGCCTTATATTTACATTTTTGAAATTTCCAAGCTCGTACGTAACAATGCTCATCTTTATAGGACCAGGCAAGATATAAACACCAACTTTACTCTTCGCCACAGAAACCGGTTATTAGTTCGGAAATGCCGATTGCAAATGCATTCTTTTAGCACGTTACCTATGTCAATTAACATTTACAATAAGTTGCCTTTAGAATTAAAAGATGAAGAAAAGCTCTGGAATTCACAAAAAAAAAAAAAATATCTTATCCTTAAAGCGTATTTCACAATCGATGAATTCTTGACAGAAAGATAGTAGTGATTATTTTTCCGACCCAAATATCGACCAATAGAATTGCACCATTCGACGTCACGTGGTACAACCTACATGGTATTATACTGATAATTTTTCGTCACGTGGTACAACCTACATGGTATTATACTGATAATTTTTTGATTATTTTCTCTGGTAGTTGCTATATATAAAATTATGAAATTCTTATTTGTTAACTGTTCATTTCATCTCATGGTGCAATTCTATTGGCCGACATTTGGGACGGAAAAATAATCCCCCGAATACCACACGAGCTTCAAAATTATCTGGCATTTCCCTCAAGAAATACCCGATAATTTTGAAGCTCTTGTGGTATTATAAGTGATAAAAATATGACATTTAAAAATAACTTGAGCTTTGACTTTTAAATATAGTAAATTTATGATAAACAATATGACATTTAAAAATAACATAAACTTTGACTTATAAAAATAGTAAATTTATGATAAAAATAGTCTATTTCAATTTATGATATTTCAAAATAACTTAATTTTTTTCTTTTAAAATAATAATCCTCTCTTCTAAACTTTGCTGTGCCCGACAGGGTCCATACATATATATTTGACTGTGTACTATATACTAATTTGTATGTATAACATCTTGTACTGTACCTATGGAAGCAATAAACCGTTCTCTTTCCAGAACGTGCCACCCACTACTACAAGCGTGTTACCCTGGTAGCGGTGAGATTATCAGGTAGTCGTTAATAAGCCGAGGCGTTTTAGAGACATCATTAGGTATTGTATATTAGGATTCGTCTACTTGGACATGGTGGATTTATTGTCAAAAGAAAAACAAATGATACTCATGTCATTTTATACTTAACAATTTAATTCGAACAAAAAGCCAATTACAATTCATTGAATACACAAAGATCCGCTTTGTCAACAATATTAGGAACAAAAATAACACAACATGATAGCGTCAATAGATTTATAAAAGGTGTTTATCGATTGAGGCTTCCTAATCCATAATACTAGGCGACTTAGTACACCAATAAGGTCTTAGATTTTCTTTCAGTTTTTTTTTTATTTATACACCTATCCGGAGGTCTCTCCTGAGAATGTATTCGTAAGATTATTGCGTTATTGGCGATTGCGTCTGCACAGATAATGCAAATTTTAAGCTTAATAAAACTGGAAATCATTTCTACTGAAGTCGATAAAATTTCAATTAAAGTTCCAGACTTAGTAAAAACGTCGTGACCTTCCAACCACTTATTAGGCTATAATTTGTTAAAGGAAATCCGTCTATCTGCCTTGCGACGGCTATATTATGTTATATTGATAAAACTTCGCTCCTAAGTGGTGAGCAGCTAGATGAGTATCTGTTTATTAGTACACGAAAGACTTAGAATTCGAACGAACTCTTATTTTCAGAGATATCCTTAAGAAAGTCCTACTATGAATGAATATATATTTTTGTTTTGTTTGTTTCTTAATATTTGGGTGTTCCAGTTTGGGTGGGTTGGGAGTGTAATCGTCTTCAGTTGAGACTGGAATCAAACTTCAAGGTAAGTATCGTTTTTAAACGGATACGCCGACTAAAGTTTCGGCTATATCCGGTGGCCTTCATCATGGAAACAAAGCTTAGTACAACGCGCGCGCGGCCTCTGCGCACCACACATGTGAAGACAGTGGGTGATGCGCGGGCACGGGGTCGGAGCGGGTAGTGTACCGAGATGCACCGGCTCCATTCATTAATTTCTATAATATTACCATTAATAATACAATTAATAATACACTTAATAATACCATTAGCTTCCATAGTAAAGAGCCTGACTTGTAACTTTGCTGTTATCAATAAAAGATTTGTATTTGTACCTATCATAAGCATCTCCCAAAACATGGCACTCGACCCGATATTCAGCTATGGGATTTATAAAAGGGAGGATTTGCCCATTGTGCATACCTTGGGCATGCGAGTTAGCACCGTAGACATAGACATCTATAGACATTATTTATTTATAATTATAAAATTACAAGTTACAATAAGTATGTCTTTTTTAATGTAAAAGTAATGAGAAGAACTATACGCTCTCCTAATGGTTAGAGATAACGTATCTCTATGACCATTGCAGCAATACACAGAAGAAAGAAGAAAGAAAGAAGTAAAACAAAGTCCAAGGCATTACTGCATTGACGCTTATTACTTTGAGACTTTCGATGGTTAGTCTCAACAGCCCTGTAATTTCCCTAGCTGCAGAACCCTTCAAACCGGAACACAGTAATGTTTACACCCTACTGCTTGGCGATAGAATATCTGGTACTGTGGTGGTACCTACCTTGACGACATCCTGGTAAAGAAATCTACCACCAAGTAAGTACTGAAACTACTGTATGTAGTAATTACTTAAAGAAGTATTAAAAGACATTATTTGAGCTTTGCTTTGAACAATGAGAAGGTCTGTGCATCGACTATCGTTTCAAGGAGCCTGTTGTAGATATTTAGTTTTATCACTTGAATCTGCTTTGTCAGCAGACTTTGTGAGTGACCGCGACATGGATATCAGTTTAGTAGAGGTGTAACCTCGCGCATTGGTGTAACCACTCCTTTCTGCTGCTCAACACCAGTTAGCTAACCCGTCGTGATGGTTATTCCACTGTCTGTCGGTCCCTTATTATTAGGTTCCTTACACCATTGGCCTGGTATACCTTTACCAGTGTCATATTCTTCCACCCCAGCACCGAAGCCAAAATAGCACCTATGAAAGAATAGTATTTACAAAATAAATGGTAACAATCGCTTCCACAACGTTTCATTCCCTTTCTTCTCGACGGCACGAGCTTAGTTCGTAATAGGATTTTGATATTGTGTCGGTGGACATCACCAGTCGAATTGAATCATATTACGTGCACCCACAGGCTATTGTGAGATCCTGTATTGTGTCCGGTATTAAATATTGATGAAAGAGAAAACTGCTAAGGGCATTCTTATCCTCCTGCTAACAGCTATTTTTCTCACGATGACGTGGCGTATGTTTTTTATTTTGTGTGAATCCGTCGTCTCCTACCATATTCTTCTTTATTTACTTGTGAAAACTTTTAATTGGCCTTCCATTCTTATTTATTGTATTTGTCTGTGTTCCTAGCTGTAAGTTTTCCTATGATAATAAAAATAAAAATTAAAAATTGTAGGCAGTAAGGATTACAATTCAGCGGCATTTTCAAACAAGCTGGATTTATGCTGGGCGAAAGCAAATCCTGTTGGATCCAACACGGAACCAGCATTACTAACCTTTAATCTAATTTTTGTAGGTACACTAATAGTGGGTAAGTAATAGTTAAGAAATTAAGATAAAGGTGGTAAGTAATTGTAGTATTATAATTATTATTAATTATCAGAATACAACCATTAGTCACATAAATTGATATCCTAGATATCTGAAATAGTACATTTACCTATTTTACTATAGTTATCTAGTCTCAGTTATACAGTCTCACTAATTTTCAAAATAAAATTGTGTAACCCGCTTGTAAATCTTTAATTAACTCTTTATTTTTTATTTTTTATTTGGAGCACCAACGCTGTACACCTCGCAACACTTATAAAGGTCATCAACACAAAAAAAAAGAAAACTAGATGTTGTAGCAACTACAGGTGACGAGGACGACATCATGCATAAAATTATAAAATAAACAATTATTATTAAAAATTTCGAAATGCCAATATTATGTAATTGATAAGTAGATATGTCAAGTTTATTTTTAAGATTAAACTAAATAATATTAAATTAAAATTAAACGATATGAAATAACAAAATTAAAATTATATTATTTTAAATTAAAATTGATTATTACTGTTACTTTAAAAGTAAAAGTAATAATATAATTTAAGACGTGACTTGTCTTTTAAAGAATGAAATTAGTTACTTATTTCTACGTGATTGCGGATCCGCACGACTGGATCCAGCGCCAGATGCTGCACCCAGCAAGGGCAATAAATGTGCTGGATTTAGCTGGATTGCTGGATGGCTAGATCCAGCATTGCAATCCCTAGTCGACAGGCTAGGCTTTTTCTTATGTAAAAGTAATGAGTTGTACAAGATGCTCTCCTGATGGTAAGAGATAACGTCTCTCCGTGACCTAAGCGGTGATACACAGAACTTTGAGTAATAAAACAAGATCCAAGGCATCGCTGCTTTGGCGCTCATTACTATGAATGAGTGAGTAGAGAAGTTTCGGAAGCTTTTTTGTGAGACCATTGAGGTAGTGAATTCGAACTCGGCTGCATCACAGTTTCTATTAAGAGGCCTATGACTTTATTGTATATTAAGATTCTGATGAAGAAAAACATCGTATGAAAACTTGCTTTTCTTTCCGGAGAAGGAAAAAAAACCGACCAAGTGCGAGTCGGACTCGCGCACCGAGGGTTCCGTACAAACCTGTAGGTATACTTATAAGTAAAAGTTATGTTTTTTTTAGTGGTAATTTATGCTTTTTGCAATTTTTCCTTTATCTGTGTTATAAGACGTTGCTACGTACCAAATGTCAAGATTCTGAGTTCACGGGAAGTACCCTGTAGGTTTTAATTCCCTTGCGAGTGTCGAAAATTTACAGCATAAACGGCTGTATCTTTTGATTGCGTTGGTTTAGAAGTTTGATGTTTTCACAGCTCCAAGGGACAGTAAACCTGAGTAATTGATATGAATTTCAGCTTGATACCTCCACGAAAAGGGTCTTGACAGACATACAGACGGACAACAAAGTGATCCTAAGATAAGTTATGATATAAGTGATAAGGGTTTTGTTTTTTCCTTTTGTGGTACGGAACCCTAAAAAAGGTTTTTTAAAAATAAAATAGCCCCTATTTAGGCGTGGTGAAGTAAATAATACTTAATCACACTTCGAGAGCAGTGTAAGATATTAAAATCTAATGTAGTGTAGATTTTTCCAATAAGTAACGACTTGCCTACTTATACCGAGTAATTTTTCCCGAAAATGGGGTAATTGAACAGTGTCATAATATTTTAAGAAGCTCATCATCGCTTCTTCCTCTCTACGATAGAATCTCGCCTATCTCCCACATATACTTTAATTCCTTTTAAGAGCGCAAAACCGGGAAAATAACAATAACAAAGGAAAGGGTCATTGTTTGTCCAGTCACCCTACGGAACCTAAATTAATAAGAGTTCCGTCAGCGCCATCTGTCGTGAGGGAAACGGACGATTATTCGCAGTCCAAAACTGGTGTTCTCACCCTATGGCGGAAGTATGAAAAATGGATTCTTTCGCTAATGATTGTAGTATTTGAACATAGATATATTTCCAATAAGATATATTTAAGAAGTTTCGGCAGGCTAGTTAGGAGACTGGCTTTCAATGTGGATGCCCTAGCTTCGAATCCCAAATTACGCACCTGTATCTTTTCTAAGTTGGTTTTTTTTTAATCGCTGTCAGGCTAGGTGTTTGACCACAGCTCACCTGATGTGGTCGAATATGGTAAAGCACACCTAGCCAGGAATGGAATTGGCTCTCAAGTGAGGCTGCCGGAACACACCGTTAGATGCTTGCCGGCAGATTTTCAACTTGAGTACTAGAAAGTACCCTACCACCACGCTATGGTTTCCTCACGGTGTTTTCCTTCACTGGCAGCTCAAGCTCATTGTTTGAACCCACGCCCTTCGGCATGCGAACCGACCGCGCTAACCATTGAGCTATCATCACTACAACCTACATGACTAAAAAAAGTTCTCGAAGATGAGAAAAGGCTCCCAAACTGCACTGAACCAGTGTGGTGGCCTAATAACCTTACCCTTTTCACAATGAGAAGAAACCCACGCCCACCAATGGGACAGTTTATGAAAACAGCGCTTATTCGGATTCGAATATTTCCAATACGCATTTGGCATTGTATCTAAAAGATCGCCGAATGTATAGTTATAAATATATATATAGTTAAACTTACAAAGGGAATAATTAAATGATTTTCTAGTGAAGTTAACTCTACTTCACTAAGGCATGATCTGGACTTGACTTTGTCTTACATTATTGGACTTTGAAAAAACTTTATTTTTGTATTATTTATATGAGAAATGAGGAGATCCGTAGACGAACCAAAGAAACCGACATAACCCAACGGATTAGCAAGTTGAAGTGGCAGTGGGCGGACTGGCAAGTGCAGCATAGAATGTCCACCCACAAACGTAGACTGACGACCTTATAAAGACCGCAGGAACGCATTGGATGCGAGCCGCTGCCAACCTGTCTTTATGGATATCAATGGGGGAAGCCTTTGTTCAGCAGTGGACGTCCTACAGCTGAAATTATGATGATGATTATTATTTCTGTCCTGTAGTCTTGGTGTGGACATTAAAGAATTATCTTCCTATCTTTAGACATTGGCAGTAACAAAAACAACAAAGAAAAAAAAAAGGAATTTAATTCTGCAAAATCCATTTCAATATTTCTTAAATGTCTGCGCCTCTAACTTCGACTTGTAAATTAATATGTTCAAGTGAACAAAATCAAGACTGATTTCGAAGTATATTTCAAAGGTCTTCAAATAAACTTGTTAAAATTGCGTGAGTTGGCACAAGATGCCGAACAGAATTCTGGATCTTCGGGACAACAGTTCAAAACTTTCTATGTCGAAAATGATACAATTTTATTATTAGCGTGGTACAATTACTATAAGATAGAAACTCTTTATAGTTCACACCAGAAATAGAAAAATGTACAGTAACAAAGAATCTTATGTGTAGCGGTCTTATCGCTAAAAGCGATCTCTTCCAGGCAACCAAGAATGAGAAAACAATACACTGATTAAGAACAGACGGGAGAGGTTCTAACACTACCATATCCCAAAAGTTTAAACTAACAATACATATGCAATCCCCTTTTTTATGTAGTAGGCTAATTATATTAAATAGTTTATACATAGTCAATAAAATAATAATAATAATATATCTCTTTATTGTTCCAATTACAAACAATAAAGGCATGCCCAAATGCATTCCAAATAATTTTGGAAAATATGTACAACAATTATTTTTTAACCTACTACTAGCTGCGCCCCGTGGTTTTACCAGCGTGGTGATGGATGATGATGATGATGAAAAGTATCTTATTTTTTATTCCAGGGCCTAAAGTACCTATCTACATGCAAAATTTCATCCAGATCCGTTCAGCCGTTCTGGCGTGATTGAGTAACAAACATCCATCCATCCAAACTTTCACATTTATAATATTAGTGGGATTAAGGACATTTTATGATTGGTTTCAATAGCTCCTTATTTTCGCTAGCTGCAATAACCTTCAGACCAAAACAGCCAGTTCTATTTCAGGCTAGGTGTGCTTTACCATCTTCGACCACAAAGGCACTTAACATTAGGTAAGCTGTGATCAAACACTTAGTTTGTCAACCATAAGAAAAGTTGTTCTTGTCAGATCGATCAATAATAATCTTCAATATACTAGGTATATTGAAGAGAGATTTTGCTGTTACTCAATATACGTATTTTTACCTTCCAAGTGATGCTAAGGTTTCCCTTAGTCTGAATATTCCAGAACCACCTACGCCTCTACGTATAAACAATCAAGGCTCACATTACAGTGTAACAAAATATACAAATCCCTGAAGTCATTTCACTATTAGATCTGGAACAAACAAAACAAATATCGGATGTCGTTCAAGTTTTGTAAGTAAAAAGTTGAAATAGACGTATCACTTTCAATGAAATGTAATATGAAGATTGTTTTTGGGGATAGCATAGGAAAACATTCACTTGATGTTTTTATATTCGATATACTATATGTCGTGATTAAGAGGAATACAAATAACTGGTATAGAGTACTTTTTTTTATTTTTATTTTATGGTTGTCAACATGGGTATTTGGCCACCGCTCGCGTGATGTTAAGTGACGTAATCGAAGATGGTAAATAAACCTAGCCTGGAATGAAACTGGTTCTCAAGTGAGGCTGTGGGAACACACCGTTTAGGTGCTTAACGGCAGATTTTCAACTTTATGGTGGTAGCTAGCCACCCGAGTACTAGAAAGTATCCTACCACCACGCTATGATTTCCTCGCGATCTTTTCCTTCACCGGCAGCTCAAGCTCATAATTGTGGTTCGAACCCACGTGCTAACTGCCCGTACGTAATACACATCGGTGCCGCGCTAGAATTGACAGTTGATGTTCTTTTTAGTGATGTAAATCGTGTTTTTTTTTATTTTTTATTGTTGACGTGCTAGGTATTTGACCTCAGCTCACCTGATGTTAAGTGACGGTGTGGTCTAAGATGGTAAAGCATACCTAGCTTGGAATGGTACTGGCTCTCACGTGAGGCTGCCGGAACACACCGTTAGATACTTGGCGGCAGATTTTCAACTTGAGGGTGGTAGCTAGCCAGCCGAGTACTAGAAAGTACTCTACCACCATGCTATGGTTTCCTCACGATGTTTTCCTTCACCGGCAGCTCAAGCTCATTGTTGGGGTTTGAACCCACGCCCTTCGACATGCGAACCGACCGCGCTAACCACTGAGCTATCATCGCTACAAATCGTGTTGTCACTTTTTCTTGTCTTTAGTACATCTATGATATAAAGTGATAAAAGTTGGTTATCTGCTTGAAGTGACGACACTAGGCAAAGTTGAGGGAACAGTATAAAATAAATAACACAAATCTTACTAAATCATTAAGAGCAGAAATAAGTGTTACTATAGATTCAAGCTGTCTAAGAAAATTACAAAACAAAGCACTTATTACAAAAACATAACTAAGTACAGAATTGATAGAAATAACATACATTTTTGATATAACAATGCGTGCCAATTAAAATTGCAAACTCGAAATATAAAACTTACTTTTATTTATTAGACATCACATGATCATCATCTCTAATAAATTATCAGCAAAATAAGTAAGTATAGCAAAATTATGATTATTAGTGACAACAATAATATTACGAGGAGGAATCAAAAAGTAGTGAGAACGACATATTGAGTACTTGAAAGAAAGTGACAATATAATAAGGATGAAAGTTTCTTTTCAACACATTAATAGCAAGACACATCAATGTTTTATTGAATAGTACCTGGATGACCGAGCTTTGCTCGGCTGAAAACAGGGATAAAACGGCGTTTTCTAAAAATGAAACCTAGCTAGATCGATGTATCGCCCCCGAAACCTCCTGCATACTAAATCGTTGGAGCCGTTTCCGAGATTCAGATTATATACTCGTATACAAGATTTTTTTTTAATTTTCACACGTTACACACAGCGCCATCTGACCCCAAACTAAGCAGAGCTTGTGTGATGGAAGTCAAATAACTGATAGAATACATAAATACATTTTTTTTGTTAATACATACTTATAATACATACAGAACACCCAGACACAGAACAAACATATGTTTATAAGATAAAATGTTGGCCCTTGGCCCTTGGCCCAAAAGTATTTTCAACAACTAGCAATATAATAAAGGCACGAATGTCAAAAAAGACGCCAGTGCAGATTTCATATGGAAACCCGGTGACCTTTTGAATTGTAGATGATAGACATGTAACTGCAACAAAAAACTGTATCACCACATTGTGCAACAGTTTTTTGAATTTTCTCTCACTTTGGAACCAAATTTAAAGACGTATTACCGTCAAAACTGTAAAAAGAAGTAGACGGGTTTTAGTTTTGTTTGTGCAAATGAGTTTTTTTTTCACATCTAGAAGTGTCATTTTTCACGTCAGCTAGTGTATTCGCGATGTCAATTCACCCCATCACAGTTACAGTTTGGGTCACGGGAGTGACAGGGGGTGGATTCTGCAAACTTTTTGATTAATTACATTTCGCTCGCCGTAGAAATATTGCCGCATACCGGCCAGGTGAAAGTTATGCGAGAAAGTAGAGTTAAGAATCTGACGACAGGCAAGAAAGTCGAATTTTATCAGCAAGCGGATAATCAAAAATGGATGTTTATTACAATATGGGCATTTTTTATGATAACGAAATGCACTCGTGATGTTAAGAGATAACTAACAGTATCCAAAATTATATACAACAAAGTCTAGTACGTCGATAATTATTTTAAGACTTTTGATTGTAAGTCTTATTTACCTTGCTCTGTTTGCTTGCTTTATTGATATTTATTAATGAATGGAAATGAAAAGAGTGTTATAGTTTTTTTATGCTGTGTTTTAATAATACTCTCCCATATTTACATATTCAGCGAATTCCCACATTTGCCAGTAACAAAAAATTACAAAATTTTACAACAAAAATATCCCAGCTTCAAAACATTTTTGATATCAGGACCTAAGCAATGATTTTTTTTACATATAATCTCACCTTATGTTAAGTGATGATGCGGTCTGAGATAGAGCGCGCTTGCCTTGAAGATATCGATACACTCTCGACTTGAATAGACCCAGTTTGCACCTATTAGGTTTCATAATTTATAATACGAGTATAGTGGAATGTCCGGAGCGTTAAAAACATAAAAACCTCAGATTTTTGATCGGGTGCAAGAAACTTAAAAAAAAAAAAAAAAAAAACAAAAGCACCAAAAAAATAGGTAAATTTTGCAACTTATAGTATAAGAAAAAAAACCCACTAACTTTATAATTCATTCACCCGAACAATAGTCCGAGGCAAAAACCTCCAAGCGCTTCACTAATAAGGTTAAGTTTAAATTGTTGTTTACCATTTTCAAAATCTTGTCTTCGCATTGTTAAGTCTAGACGCAAGGTTGAGAGCGACTTCAAGTTTATTACCCGACGTGTTTGAAATACCGCTTTTATTGTAGGGGGATGAAGGGGGAGGAGGCGTGGATGGTGATATTTTTAAACATTTTAAGTAAAAAAAACTGAAAATTATGGGACCGACACAAACACGAAAAAATTAGATATATGTTTTGTATGTATAGAAATCTCATGTCACGTTTATGGTCGCACTCCTCTGAAACGGCTCGATCAATTTTTATAAATAAAATAATTATGTATGTTTGGTAGGTTTTGTTTGCCGTGGTGGTGCCACGCATCGCCATCACACACATGATCAGCCATTTAAGACGTCCACTGCTGGACATAGGCCTCCTCCTTGGGGGGTTTTGCCAATACTCGCCACGCTTGGCAGGCGGGTTGGCGAGCGCAGTTAGGTGTGATTGGTCAAGGAAGACGCTGCTGCCCATATTCCGGATTACATTTGGATTATTATTCCAAAAAAGGAGCGTAATGTTTTTAAGGGTGCATGAATATGTTTATTGTTTTTTTTTAAATGCCTGAACAGATTTGTATGTATGAGGTATCGCTAGAATCCTTATATCATCCCGATTGACACTGGATATTAATAAAAAATACTAGCAGACATAAGAGTCTTAAAAAAAATAATTAAATAAGGTTGTTTTTCGAGTTTCTGATAAATATTCTTAAATTGTTACTGGTCATCTAAAAAAAAACGATATCCCCATTAGTTAGACCATCCCCAGAGATAAGCTTTTTAAGATGACAACACAACTTAACCTCTCGACCCCGTGATAACAACTTGAGTGGTCGTACCTAATAGGACGGTCCGACTTAAGGGTCGTTTTAGTTAGGTAAGTACCTCTCGCGTACCTCTATATAAAATGCAAGGGCTTTCAATTGGACCATGATCAAAGGAAGTTTTTAACATTTTTAGGGTTTGTGACTATGCGCCTTCTTGGTAAGCTCAAAGTAGCACAATGATCTATGCAGAAGGGTATGCTCGGAGTTTCTCTACGAGATCGAATCAGAAATGAGGAGATCCGTAGATGAACTAAAGTTACTGGCATAGCCAAAAGGAATTATCAAATTGAAATGGCAGCGAGCAGGGCACATAGCATGCAGAACTGATGGCCGATGGGGCTGCAAAGTTTTGAAATAGAGATTACGGACTGGCAAGCGCAGCGTAAGGCGTCCACAGACGACCTAATAAAGACCGCAGGAACGCGCTGGATGCGAGCCGCTTCCAACCGGTCTTTAAGAAAGTCGCTGGGGAAGGCCTATGTCTAGATGATGACGAGAGTTTCATTCTCTCAAACAATCTTACTAAGGAATTTACTTATTAACTATTCATTTTTACTTTACCTCAGAGATGTTGGAGGTCGAGCTGGTCAAGTTATCAAAACCTCTCGTTTTTTCAAACAAAGTAAGTAAATAAAAGTGAAATAAATCCGAGTAAGGCAGTACCCGGAGAGATTTCATTTAATCTGAGCCGAGAGCTGTGCTAAATCGCACTCATCAATCCCGGGGATTACCCGACTTAGTCTTATCTCAAGGTAATGTACAGAGTTTAGAATGGGACTGCGAACGTAAAAAATTATACTTTGTTAATGCAGAAAGCTATTTCCGCCTTTGGGTTGCAAGACTCTTAGCTAAAAGTACTCGCAACGTTAGGCTAATAAAGCTATTCTCTTTATGCGATATTGAATCGTGCTGAAATCATATAAATAAAAGAAAATGTACGAACAATCCCAGATTTCTATTAACGTCTCACGAACTGTTCCTCGTAGATCCTGCTCAAGATCGATGGCATCGAAGTGATCGATCGATAGAACACTTAAATGATATGATGACACAATTTTAGATGATTAATGATTTAATGGTTGCATGGGTAAGACAGAAACTCATTTGCATTCAATTTCGCTTGGTGATACCTAGATCTCACTAGCATGAGATCGTCTAGGTTCCAGCGCTGTACCAGATATTCTGCCGCCAGTCAGTGGTGAGTAAAAATTACTGTGTTACTCGTATTCTGGTTTGAAAAGTATACTGCAGCTAGCTTGGCCGTAGTGGTGCCGGCGTAAGATTATTACCCAACCCTCTCTACCCGTGGTTGCCGTAAGAGTCTGCTAAGGGATGTAATCTGGAAGATGGGCAGCAGCATCTTCCTTGAATAATCACACCTAACTGCGCTCGCCAACCCGCCAGCCAAGCGTGGCGAGTATTGGCAAAACCCCCCAAGGAGAAGGCCTATGTTCAGCAGTGGACGTCCTATGGCTGATGATGATGATTATGATGATGATGACTGCAGCTAGCAAAATTACAGGGCTGTTGAGACTAACTATCGAAAGTTTAAGAGTAATGAGCGCCACTGCAGAGATGACTGACTTTGTTTTGTCACTCAGACTTCTGTGTATCGTTAAAAAAAAAGTAAAACCGACTTCAAGAAAAAAAAACAATAAAAAAATGCTCATAAAATGAAAACAACTGGACCAAACTATGTTAAATTTCTATGGGACCAAATGGCAACTATTCCGCATCACACAGAAGTATCACTCACTCATCACGTAAATCACGTAAATCGGATCATAAATCTCAGAGTAATCGGTGTACATTAATATAAAAAATATAAAAAAGTAATCAAATTGAGAACCTCCTTCTTTTTGAAGTCGGTTAATAAAAATAAATTACATCAGGTAAGCTGTGGTCAAACACCTGGCCTGTCAGAATAAAAAAAACTTGTATATGATACAAATGTCAATGAGTTCAAGTAGACTCGGTGACCTTCGTTTCTCTTGGTCAAGTATCGCTAAATACCTATCTACCCACTTTTTACAATCCCAACAAAACCCTACTTCAGATACTTACACAAGGTAAAAATTCCACAGAACGTGAGTCCATTTCCTAGTGGCCATCAGTGCCTACCAACCCCAAATAAGGGGTGGAATACACCCCTAACACGTAAAGTTTTCCCCTGTGCGTTGTAAAACTACCCTTTCTTATTCAAGCCTGAGGATACAGTCTGCCTAGGAAAATCTATCAAAGAATAACAAAAATTTAAAATTTTATTATTTACATCAATTTTTTTTAAGTAGAGACGAAAAATATTTGTTTGTTTAAAACTGTAAGTAATCAATCAATCGGTAATTGATTTTAAGTGAACTTTAAAATACATTAAAATCACTGGCGCTTTTATTTGACGTACGTGTTACCGTTTCAACAATAGAATAAAATCACGCGTTAAAAAGACGTTTCTAGAAGTATGAAGGTTCTACATGTAGAATACGGTAACATGGCTACCAATTACAATTAAACTGATACAGTCCATTAATGAACGGACAGACAGACAAAACAATGAAGCTTCAGTAACAATGTCCCATTTACCCAAAATAACAGTTTTTGTAAGTCTTGGGCTAAAATATAGATTTTTAAATGAAATACGTAAAAGAAACGAATAATTTGGCAATATCCGCTCAATCGTATTCTACCAAAAACTCCGCCAAAACACGTCAATGCAGCAGTTTGCAATCACTTCACCCTCGCTCACCCGTCATGCAGGTCGTTACTAAAAAACTTTAACTTATCAGTAATATTCTTTGTTTAATTGATTGATGCTTACTAACTATAACAGCTCATCTGAAACGGATTCGAAATTACAAATAATTCAAAAATGTAGTCCGTATTCGTTTTAAAAGTGTTCCATCAATTTTTTATAATACTAAAACTCATGTGTAATGAATTTGAAATTTCAAACTATTCAAATATTGAGTCCCTATTTGTTCAAGAGTTTTCCATCGATTTTTCTTATTCTGTGGTCGTACGTCGCATCCGGCGTTCTTTACGGCCTATTTGCAATGAAGGAGTTTTACAACCGTCCTGTTATATCCGCTTATATCCACTTATATTCAGTTATATCCGGTTATGAGTTACTAACCTATGTCCGCGGCTTCGATCGCCTGTTATTCATATTTATGGGACGCAACCCTTTCGATTTAAGCCTCTAGCATAGAGCAAGTAAATAAATCATGATAAAGAAATTGGTGATAAAAAAGAAAGCTATTTTTTCTGACTTAATTTTTTTTTACTAACAATCATCGTCATCATCAGCCTATGGAAGTTCACTGCTGGACATAGGTCTCTCCCAAGACACGCCATTTAGCCCGATATTTAGCTTTTCACTTCCATCTACTACCAGCTGCCCTACGTATATCGTCACTCTATCGAGTCTCAGAGCGTCGTTTCATTATCTTTTCATTAAAAAATATATATATTTTTTTCCGTAATGACTCACTAAGTCAAAATCACAAATACTCTTGTAGAACTACGGCTCGGCTGAAGACAAAATGTCAACACAATTTTACAGATAAGGCAGTCTCAGAAATTTCCAGTAAAAACCAGTTATTTCATACCTGGCAATACAGAACATCTGCCTTCACGATTAAGAGCGACAATGAAATGTGTCGAAATTTTTTTTTTTTTTTTTTCGTTTATTTCGCACTTTCGCAGAACGTGTATCGTAATCATAATTCTGCCTTGTTACAGGTTGTCTACAGTTGTTTGGAAGAAATAATATTTTCTTGCTTATTCGGGGAATATTTCAGGGTTATACGTGAGGTAGGCAATTTTTTTACTGTATCTATCTGCAGGGGCCTGTCCACGACCGTGTGCTGTAAGAAATAAGGTTGATAATCGCGGCGAAAATCGATTGAAACTCATATTAAATGTATAAATTTGCTTAGTTTACTAAAATGAGTATTTCGATAAATGTAAACATATTTAACACTAAAAATATTGTTATTTACAATGATAAACGTGCCGTGGTAGTGCCGGCTTAAGAATTGTACCCCACCTTCTCTACCCGTGGTTGCCGTAAGAGTCGGCTAAGGGATGTAATCCGGAAGATGGGCAGCAGCGTCTTCCTTATACAATCACACCTAACTGCGCTCGCCAACCCGCCTGCCAAGCGTGGCGAGTATTGGGAAAACCCCCACAAACCTATGTCCAGCAGTGGACTTCCTATGGCTAATGATGATGATGTGTGTGTGTGTGTGTGTGTATTGCAAAAAAAAACAATATTGTATAAAATCCAAGTTAACAATGGTCGAGGACGCGGGGGTGGCTGAGGAGTGTAATTTAAAAAAAAAACTGTAGATTTTTGTTCGATTCCCAACCAAGACTTCACTCACTAACATACACACAAACACAGAGATTTTGTATTTTGCTCAGATAGACATTAAACTCTAAAAGGTGGGAATCACTGAATTTCACGACACGGGACTCCCTAGTGTGAGATTCAGGGTCCACAACAAGAAGTTGTATGTGTTTTTTTTTGTTTCAATTAATAATAATAATTATTATTAAGACAAATTATTATGTGACAGTGGCCTGTGAATATCCTTAATTTTTTATTAATAACTGTTTAATTTATAAAAGTGACTCCTTAATATAAACACTTCGTAACAATTAACATCGCGTTACCTGCATGGAATATTTTGTTATGAAACAATGCAGACGCGCTACAAAGCCCAATTACGGTACGCAACACGTAGAGCAAAGGTTATTCATGCAAGAGCTTGTTAGACGCCCGTCTGCAAGGAGTTAAGGTAGAGTTTTCGTTGACACGATTTTTTTTTGCTGTGGTTTTTACGAAGTTCATACTCGTATATATTTCAAATTCGTGTCCTTATTAGTACTAAGCGAGATAATTTTTTATGTAAAAGACGAACGAGTCGCTCCCTTCAAGGGATATATGTACCATAACAGTAATTCACAGAACTTTTAGTAACAAAACAAAGTCCAGGGCATCGTTGTTTTGGCGCTCATTACTTTGAGATTTTCGATGGTTAGTCTCAATAGCCTGTAATTTCGCAGTAAGTGACGGTGTGGTCGAAGATGGTAAAGTACAACTAGCGTGGAATGAAACTGGCTCTCAAGTGAGGCTGCCGGAACACACCTTGAGATGCTTGGTGGCATTTTTAACTTGAAGGTGGTAGTTAGCCAGCCGAGTATTAGAAAGTACCCTATTACCACGCTATGGTTTCCTCGCGATGTTTTCCTTCACCGGCAGCTTAAGCTTATTGTTGGGGCTTGAATCCACGCCCTTTGGCATGCAAACCGACCGCGCCAACCACTGAGCTATTGAAAATTTAAAAATATGAAATGTTATACATAGAGTACCTCAATGCCAAACATTTGTGTCACGGGATCTATCTGTATGGTACGAAATGTTACGAAAACTTGTTCATTGTCTGTATCTCCTTCAAAATTTGGCACACTCACCTAGACAACTTTTAAGTTACCCTCTTTACCTTTATACCTTCCTATGCCTTATTTTAGAACTGATAATAAAATTGCTATTTATTACACTTTATTATTTACACTTGCGTATTTCATAATACGCAAATAATTATTTAATTAAAAAGAAAAGTGACAACCCTAAGAGTAGGCTATTAACTTGCCAACCGGCCTAATGAACTTCTCATTGTAACCTTACGAAATTTGATAATTTTGTTAATGATATCGCGTTATGGAAACTGTACCTTAACCCAGGATATTTCAGGGGCAAGTACCTGCGCGGGGGGCGTGCCAGACGTCAGCTATCGATTATTTGAGAGCGGACTCACCAAGCCCCGGGAATGCGTTTCCTTAACAATAATCTAAAGAAACATTATACACCTTAGCGCTCATAACATAAAACTCATATTCCAACACTGAAACCAATAAATCACTCGTGCTCATCCATGTATCCGTAATGACGTGTCAATCTGTCAATTTTACAACCTAAATACTCGAGTTTAAAGTCCAAAATCGGCTGTTTTAAACTCAAATCAATTCGTGTATGTGACAATTTTGAAGGGAAATGGTTTCAGAGGATATAAGAGGGAATTAGGGGTCGGGAAAGTTGATTTTGTTATTTTTGATTTTTATTGTTATTAATATCAAAAGTTGGTGGTAATAATAGGTACCAAAGTAATAATATAGTAAGTAAGTAGGTAAGTAGGTAATAGTAGGATATCAAAGCTAATAGGTAGCTGCCGGCTTCCTTGCAGAGAGATATAATCTAGATCTTTTCAAGGTCAGAGGGATAAAGCAGTAGTATGTAAACATTAGTGTTCCGGTTTGAAGGCTACTGTAGCTAGCGAAATTACAGGGCTGTTGAGACTAACCATCTAATGTCTCAAAGTAATTAGCGCTTAAGCAGCGATGCCCTGGAAATTGCCCTCAAAGTTCTGTGTATCGCTGCAATGATCATGGACAGGCGTTATCTCTTACCATCAGGAGAGCGTCTCGTTCGTCTCATTACGTAAAAAATGCTTCATCTTCGACCATATAATTGCTTACCAACACCAGGCGAGATTGTATAACGCGGAGTTATCCGTAATTAAAAAAAAGTAATCAGGTAGGTACCATAACGTTGTACGTAGCAATGCTTCTTTTTTTTCGATGATAGGTATCTAGTGAATTGGTATCTGGAAATGAGGAGATCCATAGACGAACTAAAGTAGCCGGCATAGCCCAGCGGATTAGCAAGTTGAAGTGGCAGTGGGCAGGGCACATAGCACGCAGAACTGATGGCCGATGGGGCTGCAAAGTTCTGGAGTGGAGACCACGGACCGGCAAGCGCAGAGTAGGACGTCCACCCACAAGGTGGACAGACGATCTAATAAAGACCGCAGGAACGCGCTGGATGCGAGCCGCTTCCAATCGGTCTTTATGGAAATCAATGGGAGAGGCCTATGTCCAGCAGTGGACGTCATACGGTTGATGATGATGATGGTATCTAGTCATTCTGGAGGCCTTGCAATCACTTGTATAGTCTTTACAGATTATTTCACAAGTCATTCCCTCATAAAACTATTGGATGAAGAATAAAATAAATCAGAAGACCAATAAAACATCTAATATAAGTCGACAGAGGGAGTAAGCCGCTTGCGACTTAATGAAGCCACCTATTACAGAGGGCTCAGGAAGGATTACTGTAATTTCACCACGAGCCCTCAGCCCTTCGACAGTGGCGCTTGCTGAATTTCAGAGAACAATGTCGTAAGCACGGAAAACGTCGTAAACGACGAAAATATTGTCGTACGTAAGTAAAACGTGAACCATCATTACAATACAAAGATGAGCGAAAATAAACATTAGTAGCCCAATGGGAAATGGTTTATAATTCAGTTTAGGCCCTGGTAAGGCACTTATGAACGTTAAGTTACATGCTTGAATCTACCACCGGCTCGAAATTACACTTCAACTGAGAAGACTCCGGCAAGAAACTCATCAAGGCATTTTTTTTTTGTGGATCTTTCTTTTCATATTAGGTTACAGTTTACAGTTATAAATATTAATACATTATGCTTACTACAATTGTCACTTAGCCAGGGGGATGCAAGTGCAGAGAGAAGCTACTACAACCATATATTTCTGTCTTCCACGTATTGAGCCACCTTATAGTAGGCTTTGTCAATTAACCTCTGCTTTATAAAATCATTGAATTTATTACAGGACATTTTATTTACCCCAAGTGCGATTTTATTATAGAATCTAACGCAATTCCCGAGAAAAGGCTTATTAGCTTTAGATAACCTGAAACTAGGTGACATACTTTACATTCATGAGGTTGTGCTTCTAAATTTTATTTTAAGGTTTTTTGGATAAAAACAGCAAGCATAATAGAGAAAATTATAAAAAAACACAAATGCACGAATAATTCCTACTAATATTATAAAAAATTTGAAAGTTTGCATGGTTGGACCATTGAATGTTTGTTACTCAACCACGCAAAAACGGCTGTACGAATTTGAATGAAATTTAGCACATATATGGTTTACTACCTGGATTAACATATAGTTAAGGATACTCGGGAAATTGTTAGTTTCCTATGGAATTACCAAAATACTAACTACAGGACGTATCCACTTGAAATTAGGTATAGATGTGTCTTACGGAACACTATTCCGGAATAAGCGGTATATTTTATATCTAATCTAGGTAATAAAGTAAAATAAATAAATAAATATATCACAAAATGTCTGGGTGTCTTCAAGTTGAGAGTGAATCGGTTTCTTCTAGGCAACCGTGCTCCATCTTAGACCGCATCATCACTAAACATCAGGTGAGAGGGCAGCTAAGCGTAAGCCTATTTCTAAAACAACAAAAAAAATGCCTGTCCTGAGTGGGAATCGAACCCACACCCCACGGCTCTTAAAGCAGACATACTACTAATGAGCCAACAAGGCAGTCAAGTAATTAAGAAGCGTAAGTTTTATGATGGATAGAACTATTGAGATTACCAAATAAGCGTCTCGTTCGTCTCATTTATATAAAAATAAAATACAAAAATCATAAGATTAAAAAATAATACAAAGTACCTATTATTATTCGCAAAATGAATACTTCAAGTACGCGTGAATTTAGTTATAGACATGATAGCATGCGAGCAAAAGCAAAATTATGTCTTGCTATTTAAAATCTAACAGGCGTTAAATATTTAGTCCACTTCAAAACATGAAGTAATGTCGGAAACTGAATTTTCACAGTAACAGAAACAATGCTAGCTGATAACGTTCTATGGTGCTCCTGTCATATTTAGAAAAGGTTTTTTTGGTAAAAAAATTGTGAAAATGTTCATTGGCTCAGAAGGTAAAAGATAAAGGGAGGGTTTGTTTGGAAATGAAAGAGTTTGAATTAGAACGGAAATGAATAACGTTACGATTTTTGTTGCTCAACCAACCAAGGCACACAGGGTTATACAAAAAGACTGTACTAAGACGAAAGGAGCTCTATTATTCCAATCATGATAACTAACACATTTCAAGGCAAGAAACTAGTTCGTCCGCATTATTCTTGATATAGTGACATCTATCAATTTATTGAAGAACTACAACAACGACATTCGGCCCATTCTTTAATCGAACTCCATTCTACAACCAGTTCAACTATTCAACACTAGATGGCGTTCTAACCAAAGAACCTGTTCTAGTTACGTGAATTTGTTGTTAAAATAAATTATTCTGATTCTATTATTATTGTTTGTTGCATTTAATTCTTGTAATTAAAGTTATTTATGATTCGCAAAATTTCCAACGAAATTCATTCATGCGTCAAACACATTGTTTTCGAGAAAGTGAATACGAAATTGCGAAAGTGGATTGTTTGTATTCAAAATGCAAACGGGAATGCTACTAAACTCTGCTACCCATGTTACCATACTTACCTACCTACAGGGAATGCTAGGTACTAAACTCTGCTACCCATGTTACCATACTTACCTACCTACAGGGAATGCTAGGTACTAAACTCTGCTACCCATGTTACCATACTTACCTACCTACAGGGAATGCTAGGTACTAAACTCTGCTACCCATGTTACCATACTTACCTACCTACAGGGAATGCTACTAAACTCAGTTTACCACTCAAGTTACACACAGGATTTAGACGAGTTAAGTACTACAGAACTTACTACAGAAGGCCTATCACAAACTCAAAATAACATAATTTATAAACGACTTTAAAAAAACCGGTCAAGTGCGAGTCGAACTCGTGCGTCGAGGGTCCCGTACCAACACATTATACCGCCATAATAAAATTGGTATCTTTTTTTTTACATTTCAATTAAGCTAGTCCTCTAAATTGTATGAGCGCCCATACAACTCAGAGGACTATCTTAATTGGCGTCAATTATGTATGTATGGGGACACCCTTTAATTTTCACCTTTTATTTTTTGGTATTTTTCCTTTATTTGTGCTGTAAGACCTTGCTTTTTGCCAAATTTCGTGATTCTAGGTCAACGGGAAATACCATATAGGTTTTCAACCCAAAACCTATAGGGTACTTCCGGTTGACCTGGAATTGTCAATTTTGGTTAAAAGCAAGGTATTAAAGCACAAGTAACGGGAAATTTTTCGAAAAATTTAAAAAAATTGAATATTAAGGTACATTTTGGTACTTACAAGTTTTCGCGAAAATCTAAATCATGACCACACAGGTAAGCTGTGGTCAAAGACAGTGGCGGATTTACCAGCAGGCTGTGTAGGCTGGAGCCTAGGGCGGCAAATTTTAGGGAGGCGGTAAATTTAGCCTTATAGAAATAAAAAGAAACATTATTACATACACGGGGAAAAGAAGTCTCGAAAAATTACAATATTTTCGTACAATACAGTACACAGAATATTCCAACGTCTGTACATGAGAAATTACTAAACACTGTGTAATGTATACTTTTGTGTTTATTAATTATTTAAATATTCCAATAGTGTTTCAATATTACAATTTAAATTTAGTAATTTTGAACTTTTTATTTATTTATTGTGTACCTAAATATTATTATGTCCACTTTTACATGCTATTAGCGGAATATTCTAGGAACTGACACAACGATTTCTTAATTCACAATCATATTATTAACGGGAAAAAGCTAATGTAATTATGAAGATAGAATACAAAACATGAAATTATAATTTTATTGAAAAAGAAAATTTAATTAATTTTATTTTTTATTTTTTATATGGCTGACAAGCTAGGTGTTTCACCACAGCTCACCTGATGTTAAGTGACGGTGTGGTCGAAGATGGTAAAGCACACCTAGCCTAGAATGGCTAGTAACTACTAATATGATTGTAAACTAGGGTAGAGTAATTGCAGAGGTTAGTAGGGGCGGCAAAAATTGAATAGCCTACTAACGGCAAATATGTAAAAGCACTGGTCGAAGACCCAGCTTATTAACAATAAAAAAAATCTATACAAAGTAG
The DNA here is from genome assembly GCA_950106695.1 of Biston stratarius. Lineage (NCBI taxonomy): Eukaryota > Metazoa > Arthropoda > Insecta > Lepidoptera > Geometridae > Biston > Biston stratarius. The sequence continues at coordinate 14,654,965 of OX467106.1, forward strand.
ATATACGCACAAAATTTTATCGCTACATTCCAAATCATTCTCACTGGTTATAATTATTTGTGATCCCTAGAATATATTGTGGCTAAATAAAGGATACTTTGTTAAACATGGACAACAAAACAACGCTATAACAACTAAAACATCAAAATAAAGTTTTTCTTCACTTTTACCATGCATGCCATATTATCGTTTGCTAAGCCATATTGTGCTTTATTTTAAAGAAAGTAATGGTGTTTCTCTCACAGGTTCAACGTCAAGGTGCAATTGACTGACGGGTCGAACATTTCTGTATCGAGAATGAAGCGGAGTAGTCGTTGCTTCTGCGACAATTTTGTTTGTGAAACATTCTATTGTTTTTTTACTCTGAAAAGTACGTGTCAGCGATAAAATTCAACTACCCACTGTTGGTTTTAGTTTGTGTTCAGAAAAAATATTTGTAGCGTTTAATGTCACATGTAAGTGTTTTTATGTTTATTTACTGTTCATATTACACCTGTAAATAATTTGGTTATAAATACGATTGAACTAACAAACATTCACACATACAGTAACACAATAGTGTTTTTATAAGTATCATTTTAATAAACTTTGTAAAATAAATTTGTTTAAAAAATCGTATAATTTTAAATAATAGTAAAATTGGTATAAGTATGTTAAATTTACCATAATGCAATGTCACACTTGAGAGCCAGTTCTATTCCAGGCTATGTGTGCTTTACCATCTTCGACCACACCATCACTTAACATCAGGTGAGCTGTGGTCAAACACCTAGCCTGTCAGCGTTAAAAAAAAACATACATTTCTCCAGGTTACACTTATTTCTATTACAAGCTAAGAATGACTACCATCTTTGATCAGACTAAAGTGCATACTATTCGGAAAAGGCTCAAATACGTTGAACATCGTCGCTAAGTAGCTTGTCTGTCGGTTTTCTACCGAATACACCTAGAGAGTGCGCTTCTGATCTACATGACCTAATTCCATCTAGCCCATTTTACTTTCGGACAGCCAGAGGCTCTAAGAAGCAAACCGCTTCATGGTCGATATTCCGAAAACTAGAACTAAACGGCTCGAGTCTACCTTCATTGTACGAACCGCTGATCAATGGAATTTGTTGCCCGAATAGGTGTTCCCTGATAGAAACAATCTGGGTGCCTTCAAGTCGCGAGTGAATCGGTTTCTTCTAGGCGAGCGTGCTCCACCGTAGACCGCATCTTCGCTTAACATCAGGCGAGTTGCCGGTCAAACGCAAGCCTATAATACATATGTGATTTAAAAAAACCATCGCCTCGTATCAAGTAAGCTGAGATCGAACGCCTAACCAGTTTATATCAATCATTACTGTAAAAAAATATTCATAGATAGGTACTTTCAACTAAATTCAACAAAAAGAAATTCTGTAAAAGCATTTTACAAGGGTTGCCAATTATTATCAATGTAAACCGGGACTGTAAAGTAAGTCGCAGTAAATGGTTTGTAGAAATTGCTGTCATTATAAGATTACAATCAGAAGTTCACTACTAGGTACGTAACAAAACAACGAGTGACAAAGTACCCACAGAAAAATATTGTTCCATCGTAAAGCATAATTGTTATTTTATGACTAATTGGGCAAACATAACTAAATTTTATATTCTACTGGCTTACGCCCGCGGCTACCTCCGCTTATGTACTTAATAATATGACATGTATAAAAGATGTTACCAATAAAGAATTTGAATTTGAATTTGAATTTGTGTAGGTGTAGGTAAATAACAAAACAATAGATTCATTAATCATGAAAATTGCGTTACTTAATTACCCAGATTAATGTAAAGGATGCCTTTTATATGGAATAATCTTCCGTAAGACACATCTATACCAAATTTCAAGTGGGTACGTTCTGTAGTTAGTTTTTTGATAATCTTACAGTAACCTAACATTTTCTCGAGATAAAAAGTAGCCTAGGTATATGTTATTCCAGTTAATGTACTAGGTATATGTGTACCATATCCATTCAGCCGTTTTTGCGTGATTGAGTAACAAACTTCCAAACTTTTTCTTTTTACCGAGTTAATCAATTCTAATTTTAACGAGATAACCAATTAAATACTTCGATTTTGCACGTTCATATACTAAGTACGTACATGAACTAGGTCTAAGTCTTAGATTACGCTAAGAGTTATAACTAGATATAAGCTTATGCAATCGTTACGGATGTATTTTGTTGAAAACGAACATTTATCCTAACGTACTCAAATTTTAATTGTTTTTACTATTAATAAATAGGTTTGAGTTTAACCACCTTCCGCTGATGGCAAGTAAAATTTTTTAATAGCCGCATATGTAAGTACTCCCAAAAATGCTTTCTTTTTTACTAAAGATAGGCTTGCGTTTGACCGCCAACTCGCCTGATGTTAAGCGAAGATGCGGTCTACGGTGGAGCACGCTCGCCTAGAAGAAACCGATTCACTCGCGATTTGAAGACACCCAAATTGTATATATCAGGGAACACCCACTCGGGCAGAAAATATATATTTGGGACAGCTAAAACTCTTTGGTGTTACTTTCTTTGTGATCGATTATTACATGAAATCTCGTTATAATTGAAGAATAAATAGATAAAAAGATAGAATGTATCTATCCATTACCCAGAATTAATGTCTCTCTTAAATCGTAATCAAATAAAATGCTTCAGAACTGGACTTTTTTTGCTTTCTAAAGTTTTACTCAGAGTCTTCTAAAACTGCTACAAATACATCTCTACTTTTCCAGTATCATTTTATTATCAAATTCAAAAGTTTGCCGATAGGTTGCACCTACATAAAAAGCCGGTGAACACCTCTGTTTCTCAACTTAATTGAGATTTCATCCCGTTGGAAATGTATGTAAATCCGCAAACCTTACAAAACTGTAACAGATTCAAAACGTAAGTTTTAAATCCATAACTATAGCGGTTCTAAAAACTGAATGAGCATTATCCGTGAGTTTTCTATTAATAATTCCCCTGAGATAATAACAGAAAACGGAAGAAGACCATTATTAAGCTTTATTAAAATTATGGCGTCTAACGAACTGAGAAGATGATGGATATGCAGATTTTTCGATATGATACCGGATAATTGTTTTGCCGTATTATAGAATGTTTTATATAAGAAAAGTAATTGATTTTATATTTTACATAAAATTTGAATAGAATATAACTTTATTATACACAGAAAGATCTATACATTTCTTAAAAAAGACACTCAATTTAGTAAGTAAAAATAAGTAGTACCTATCATATTTATTTGTTTGCTGTACCTATTTAGTATCCTTTACTCACTATGTACCTTTTTCAAACCCAATCATAGAAAAAGTCTACATAATTTTACAAAAATCGGGCTTGAAATAAATTTAAGCTGCAATGAGATATAGATAATCCAAAACTGGCTTTGTATGATAATAATAGCACATTATAATTTGCCTATACTGGCGAAGTTCATTGTGATCCTGAGAAAGTTGCGCATTTGTAGGTCATAGTAGTGCTTGCACTGCGCTATGCATAATTCTATTAAATTAGCACGACTCAATGTTTTGTAGACAAAAGTGATATAAACATATAAATAAGAGTGTTTTTTTATCTGTAATCAAGCGACCAACCTCGGATGCGCACGGGTTTACATGGCTTTTGATCTATCTCATTGGGATTAACTAGCGTTGTCGATGAAAGCTACTTTTACCGACACTTCCAACAATTATCATCATATTTCAACCAATTTACACAAAACCTTGACAAATTATATACTTAAACCTTCCTCATGAATCACTCTATCTATTGGTGTAACTCGTATGATAATCCGTTCAGTAGTTTTTAAGTTTATCGCGAACAGATACAGACAGACGCGGCGGACGACTTTGTTTTATAATAATACTAGCTGCGCCCCGCGGTGTTACCCGCGATTAAAAAGTATGTCCTTTCAAAATTTTAAATTTCATTCGATTATTTCAAAATTAAACTTAACCTAAATTATATAGCAGTAATTCAAACTCGGCAAGGCCGATACAATATTTAGGAGAAACATAATGAATTTGTAAATTTGCAATCAACATAATACACCTGCTCAACATCAGGATATTAAACATATTTTCAAAAAACTTTGTCTATAGTGATGTTCTAAATGTATTTTAGTATACAAATTAGCTTTTTGTTTATTTTATATGATTTTAGTAAGCAAAATTGTGTAAGATTGATTCAAATATAACTTTGAATATTCCAGATCAACTGAAAGAAGAATTATATTCAATTTCACCAGTTGTATACGAAGCTACTACGAAATATAAGTACAAACCAAATCAATAACGCATATAATAAAGCAATAAATTTGAAAACGTGAAACGTTAGAACCTATCTAATGAACTAAACTAAATAACATTCAAACCACGCTAATAAGTTTTCAAACCGCTGCAAATGAGCTTTAAACCATAAATTCTCACATATATACTTATTTAAGGATATTTTTGTTTAAATTCTTAAAATAATAATCCCAATTATCGGAAACGTTCTCAATATCGCAAAGTCTAAAATACGAGGCATTTACACGTATTGTGGAAAATTCAACTCTTTACAAATTTGTTTTAGACTCCAAATTATAAGTCGCTTATTAAATTTTATAAAATAACGTGCAGGATCCTACTGGTCAAACTCACATAGAATTCCTTTCCGAAAACGAGAATAACGAACCACTGTGACCTCAGAACACAGATACTCCTAGACGGAGAAACAGAGCTTCCACATAGGCACTATGCATTTGTTGACATGTAGGTTTTATTAAGTTGTAAGCTATTGTTCAAATATTAATGTGAACATTCTAAATACTTCTTTTTATCTCTTTCTATCTGCCTACTAAGAATAACGTAAATTGTACTTACTACCACCAGTCATGAAATAAGCGTATTTTTTGTATGTATTTTAATGTATAGTATGTTTTTCTGTTCGTATATACATATGTTTTATTATGTTATTCACCTTTTTTCCGTTATTTTATTTATTTATTTTTTACAACAACCTTAATAGCTGTCCTTATGTTTCTTTCCATCCAAAGGTTGTCTGGAAGAAAGGCGATAAGGCCGCCGTTGTACGCCATATATTTGTTAGTCTATGTTGTTTTTGTTTTGTTATTTTCTTTATCTCTTTCTTAAGTGTTGTATGTCCTAATGTGTGTATAATAAAGTCGTACTCTATTCTTATTTTATTATGTATATTATAATAATATCATACGGTTATAAAGTTTATTTAGAGTTTAAAACAAGTCCGTACCATATTTTGTCCAGTTTATAAACTTGTTATTGCCATAAGGATATAATTATGCATATTGAGAATAAAGGCCCTGTAAGACAATATCAAATGTACAGCAAAAGAATAGTATCTACAAATCTGTTGGTCGCACTTCACCGCGACTTTGCAATGAAAGCTAATATTACAAAGCAATGTTTCCAAAATACCGTATCAACTCGTTGAATGTCAAATACAGCTGGTTAAGTTCAGAATGTAAGTACGATATCAAAATACATAAACAGCTCGTTAGTCATCCACAATCATTTCTCCATTCATCGAGTTTTTACTTTTGTTTCTGCTAATACTCGTACTTTCTTCAATGTGTTTAAAATCTCATGCTCATACATTGAGGACGTTTTACGCACGACTTGCGGAGAATCCAGGTTGGATGTAATCATTTTAAGAAATCAGAAGTGAGCTAGCTCAGTCACGATGCTGAGGCTCGGATGTTTGGAAACATTGATAGGATGAATGGGTACTTTAGATGAAACGATAAGAGCACGACAAAATCAGTTCCGATGAAATTCACTTCTATACTAGAATAAATAAATGAATAAAAATAGCCTTTATTTACTATGAACTTAAAAACAATCTTGATATTAAACTTATTTATTCCAGTGCCAAAAACAACTAGTATAAAACTATCTATCAGCTACCAAGTCAGGCTATCTTGAGACATAGGCCTCCTTTAGCTCTCTTCATTGATCGCGATCCAGTGCGATTAGTCTCTGGCCTTTGGGCAAATCAACCTCCCATGTTTTCACCTGTCTTCCTCTCCGCCGTTTTCCATTCCTCGGGGTTTTCCGTCCTACTTCTCATCATATGGGCTGCTATCTATTTCCATTTTAAGGTTCTTGTTTTTACCTTAACATCTGCCTTTTATATCTGATTTTTGCCGCTCTCTACTTGTCTTTTATCGTTAGTTGATCATACTCCTTTACATGCCTCTTTAACATAGACACAGTTTGTGCTCGATATTTTGTAAAATTGGCTAGGTCTGACAACACGTAGGTAAGACACGGTAGAATGTAAGGAATCTTTACTATAGACCCAACTAACTAAAAAAGTCTATTGTTGTAATTTGTGGACCTTTAATGCCGTTATAAGTTGATATTTTTATGAATTACCATTGCTAACTGCAAAAATATATTATTTAATTCGATATTAGTACTACGTTTGTTGATATCTCTTACAAATATTTTTACTTCATTTTAGGAATTACTGTTTTTTTTTTTACTAATATCCATGTCATTCAATTACATGATTATCATTTCACAGTAACGATATAAATGGTTTCCTTCCTTACATAGCAGCATTTATCTTCTAAGATGATAGTTTAGATAAACAAGCTTTCGCAAATCCAAACTTTATAGCTCTATAGCTTCCACCTCGATAAATTGCCAAACGAGGCATTGTTTAACATCGATGAATTCACATATTTTGCTAACAATAGTAGATACCGTTGACGCCTCCAATTTCCACATGTTAATGTAAAATTATTTTCCCACGTTTACCAAGAATAGAATGACAGAAAGTAAAATTGTTCTTCACATGTTTTTCTCTCTATCTTAGATTTTACTTTAGCATTTCGTAGTTACGAATAATTGTTGAAATGGTCACATATTTGATTAAAAAGTAGCAAGTGTAAAAATCGAACGCTATGAAATTCTCTGAACATTTATTGTTTTATTAAGTAAAGTTTGCAATAAACCTTTTCTAATTTATTTCATTGTTTTAAGTAATTATTGGGATTGTATGTCTGGTAATGTGCGCAGTTGATCTGATATTGGCGAAAACTTTTCAATTAGTTAATTTTACTAAATTTAAGCATAGTATAGAGTAAAATTGGTTTTAAAACATAAGACAACTCGAAAATCATCTAAATTAAACTTAAATCAAATTAAAAAAAATAGCATTAAAATAATGATTATTAAAATCAGAAATTTGGTGTTACTCAGATAACATTTGGGATTATATTAAAAACACTGCACGTCAACTTTCTTTTAAAAAAAATACCGTTACTCTCTACCACAGTTCTTAAAATTTTGCGCAATCAACCTAAAATCTACTTTCTTAACATAATTTTTATATTTCCAGATCACATAAGCCAGCGGTCGTTAGAGTACTAAAAAAACAAACGACGAAGGAAATAAGAAGACATTGACATTTGTCATCTCTGAAGATACAGCATCATCTCTACACACTATGATTACTACGTCTGAATGACGCAACTGACAAATCATCGCTGCTAAAATAATTAAGTTTTACTTACATAGAAGAAAGACATGAACTGTCGGAATGATTGCAATGAGAAATTGAAACTGAGATGACTGTACTGATAACTTAATTGAATGTACCGTTAAAAAGTTATATAAGATTTACTAATAAGGTAACTGGTATCAAATTACAAAAGAAGAAAACAATTTTTTTATATCACGAATCGTAATAATGTAGAATTACTTTATGTAAGGAGAACTGAAACTAAAAATGTTAGTAAAATATTTTTAGATTGAACAATATATGCTAGAGAAAATCAACTTATTGATGATACAATACGATCCTTATTAAATGAAGAAATAAATCATAGTAATAAAGACACAATCTTCATAAAGAAACGTTGAGTAATTGAGCATCAAATAGCTATTGCTTATAATCATCTCGATGCTATATGGACATTGGAAAGAAAGCAAAAGTCACTCGCGATGATGCTTCAGTAACATCAACTGACGATTACAAACTTATGTTTGCAGTCACTGTCATAATATTATTTTATTGTGATACTAAAAGCTAGAAGCATACAGTTGATGCCCATGAAACAAATGATGCAGAGTAAATTTGTATCGGCGTAACCTTTGCAGAGGTTAGACAAAAAATGATTCGGTAATGGAGACATTATAATTCGATGAATAAAAAAATGCTTTTACTGTAGCAATGGTTGTATCCGTGACGGAATAAGTTACGGCACAAAGGAAAGTGGTTCGAATGCAGACTGGAATGGAAGAATGAAGATTTTGAAGACGGGAAGAGTTGTGACCAATGAAGATTTTAGTGAGTATCAGATCCTTTTTAAATTTAATAATAGTATCCATATTTCCTAGTGTTATCGTAGTACGGAATCAAAAAAAGTTCATTGCACTCGTTAATATAAATAATTTTTATTATTGTATCAACAACGTTAATCATGCTCGTTTCGCGTGCATTTGTATGCAAGCAATGTCGAGCGAAGACAGTAAAATAGATAGCACTAGCGATAGCGAATTCGTTCGATTCGATTCGATGATAGCTCAGTGTCGGTCGACGATTAGGAGCGTGGGTTCAAACCCCAACAATAAGCTTGAGCTGCCGGTAAAGGAATAGCATGGTGGCAGGGTACGTTCGGCTGGATAGCTTCAAATTGAAAATGAAAAGTAAATCGGAATTAGTTTTTAACAATTATTTGATCCCAGGGTATCCTAAAATGTATCTATAGATATTCGAAAAAAAAAAACTGTGTCTATTTTAATTAGCTAGTCACCACTCTAAATGCTTTGTTCTTCGCCATAAACATTTAAAAAAGTCACATAAATAAAATAGGTGCTATTAAAATATGTAAATATGTTCTGTTCAAATTTTTTTATCAAACCATGCTGTTCATAGAATGGATTTTGTTTATGATACTTACTATCACGTCGCTTTCTTTGAATACACAAATAAAATACTTATTTACTATAAAAAGGGCCGCGTCTATCCGTAAAGTGGCAAAAACTTAACGCCCTTCTCTGAATTAGATTACGCGATCAAAAAAAACATTAACTGACTACCTTATTAACTCATTTGATAAAGTTCTGCTTCGAGAGCTGAAAGGCGTGGGTTCGATTCCCATTCAGGACTAACATTTGTGTGGCTTTCATGGATGTTTGTTCTGTGTCTGGGTGTTCTCTATGTATTATAAGTATGTATTTAAAAAAATGTATTTAAGTATTCTATCAGTTATTTAACTGCCATCGTACAAGGTTTGCTCAGTTTGAAGCTAGATCGCGCTGTGTAAAAATGTACTCCAATATTTTTTAGGGTTCCGTACCCAAAGGATATAAACGGGACCCTATTACTAAGAGTCGCTGTCTGTCTGTCCGTCCGTCTGTCTGTCACCAGGCTGTATCTCAAGAACCGCGATAGCTAGACAGTTGAAATTTTCACAAATTATGTATTTCTGTTGCCGCTATGACAATAAATACTAAAAACAAAATAAAATAAATATTTAAGGGGGGCTATAATAAAATACAACAAACGCGATTTTTTGCCTTTTTCATAGATAATGGTACGGAACCCTTCGTGCGCGAGTCCGACTAGCACTTGGCCGGTTTTTATTTTAAATATTTTTGTATGTAATTTAAATTACAATAGAAATGTGCCTTAGACTTACATAATTTGGTTCCACCTGCCCCTTTTTATTACCGGACGGCGAGGCAGACACGGCCAAAGCGCCATCCTTACATGGTGGATATTCCCCACGTACGGACTAAACGCTTCGATTCCACATTCTTAATACGTACAGCGAGGATGTGGAACTCTCTGCCGGCATCTGTTTTTCCTACTAAGTACAACTTCAGTGTCTTTAAATCCAGAGTAAACAGGTTTTTTCTAGGTAAGCGTGCTTCATCGTAGACTGCATCCTGCTTAACATCAGGCAGGGCGTGGTCAAACGCAAACCTATTTAGTATTAAAAAAAAAAAATGTATTAATGAGTCTACTTTTTTACATTACGGACTCTCTATAAATAAAAGAACCGTCATGTCAAACCACTTTGTGCAACTGGGTAAATTAATAACCTCTATAAGTGATAAAAATCCTCGTTCCCTTGAGATCCTAGTTATACAGGTTTCGCTGTAAATATTAATAGGAACTTTTTTGATTTTGAGTATTTTATATTTATTATACTATATTATGACAAATAAAGAATGCATTTTTGGCGTATATGTGCCAAAGTAACTACTTATTTAAATATAATGGGTTTTTTTTTTAGTACATTTAATGCAATTTTTTAGCTATGATAGCTGAGCGTTTAGCGTGGTTGGTTATTACGCCTAAGGTTGTGGATTCAAATCTCAACAATGAGCTTGCCTTGAGCATGAGCGTGATGATTCTCATTTGAGGCCAGATACATTCCAGGCTAGGTATGTTCAACATCTTCGACCACACCGTCATTTAACATCGGGCGAGCTATGGTCAAATACTTAGCTTGTTAACTATAAAAAAAAGTTACGTACCAACTATTTGGGAAGGTACTTACTAGAAGTATGTATTAATATGTTTTTGTCTGCTTTCTAGCGTTAAGCTTTTCCACGTTTCGACCCACATACACTATCTCCATCATACTACGCTGTCTAGTTTAACTTTCTGCCTAAACACATAAATACGGCCATAGACGCATAAAATACTTTTTATACCTACCTACGTTTATGAGTATGACTTATAACTTTAGTGTTATAAAAAAAAATTATGGCTGACAGGCTAGGTTCTTCACCACAACTCACCTGATGTTAAGTGACGGTGTAGTCGAAGATGGTAACAAACCTAGCCTCGAATGGAACTGGCTCTCAAGTGAGGCTGCCGGAACTCACCGTTGGAGGCTTGGCGGCAGATTTTCAACTTGAGGGTGGTAGCTAGCCAGCCGTGTACTAGAAAGTACCCTACCACCACGCTATGGTTTCCTCACGATGTTTTCCTTCACCGGCAGCTCAAACTCATTGTTAGGGATTGAACCCACGCCCTTCGGCATGCGAATCGACCGCGCTAACCACTGAGCTATCATCGCTAACGAACCTAGTGACTATAAACTAGTGACCCGCCCCGGCTTCGCAGTAAGCTATCCCTAAAAGAGGAATATTTCACTACGTATTGTTTTGTTATATCTGAAAGGAATTAGGCAGCGTTTCGGATGAAAACTCCCAGGTGGCTTGACTTTTTCCGACACTTCCAACAACATCATATTTCAACCAATTTACACAAAACCTTCACAAATTATACTTATACCTAAACCTTCCTCGTGAATTACTCTATCTATTGGTGAAATTCGCATGATACTCCGTTCAGTAGTTTTTAAGTTTATCGCGAACAAACAGACGCGGCGGCTGACTTTGTTTTACAATATGAGTGAATCTTTGGTGTAATATAAAGAGTTAAATATTACGTAAACTTCTTTATCTGTCTGATTGTAGGATTTAAAAATAATACTGGTAACTTTTGTCTGAGCCGGTAACACATAATCACCAATTCAAATAGTCGATATTAATCGATATAAAATTACGTACAGTAGGTACTTACTTACTATCAATAACGTCTACGCTATTGTCTTATTGTTATGGGAAAGTTCAGCATTTCAATTTTATTCGCTTTCGTTGTATTATTATGACATAAAATTGAGCTTGTTGAATTAATTACATTAATTTTGTGTAAATTTGGTAAAACTTGATTTCTTATGTACTTTAATATCGAAGTAAAAAGATTACAGCAAAATTTAAAAAAAAATTAGGTTTAGCGCCATCTATTGCCATGCAGCGGAATCTGTACAAATCTAAGACACAGACTATGAAATTTGTTTTATACGTTTGTGAGCATGTTCAGTACAGCACAAACTTGAGAAAGAAGTTCAGCATAAACTTGATAGATGGCGCTATACTAGTTTGTAAGTAAATTGAGATTATATCATTGAGATATTATTACTTATTAGCTCAATGGATTATATCGGAGTTTTAAATCAAGCATACTAACTTTACGTAGATATTATTGTCACTTAGCAAAGATGTAGGTAATAAAGTTACTTCTATTTTTATTTGTACTACTTACGAATTCGTTGAGATAAAGCAACATAATCGTTTTAATTAAATATGTAAGAGTAATGTGACGACCAAGACGTTCTTCTGATGGTAAAAGACACCTCTTTTCCATGACCATTGTAGCGATATATACACAGAACTTTGAGTAACAAACAAAGTCCAGGGCATTGCTTAGTTGATGCTCAGATTTTCGATGGTTAGTCTCAACAGCCATGTAGGTAATTTTGCTAGCTGCCTTTTCCGTTAAACCGGAACACAGTAGGTAATGAACTAATGTTTGGCAGCAGAATACCTGGCACTTCGGAGCATTATTTAATTATTTGCAATACATTCACAAAATATTTGTGTTAGGTACTGAAATAAATTGTACCTATTTTATCCATATTTATACATATTATATAACAAAATCGTCCGCCGCGTCTGTCTGGCTGTCTGGTCGCGATAAACGTAACAAATAACAAAATTAAAAACTTTGAATAAACCCAAGAACCCAGCAGCGCCCCCTGGTGAGTTGTCACCGTAACACCTATCTAAAAACATGCACCAATCAAACCCCAACCCATCACTAAAAACTGCATCAAAATCGGACTAGTAGTTTTGGAGAAAAATGGCAACATGGATTTGCACAAACAATGTTTGCTGCAGCGCCCCTTGGTAAGTTGTCACCGTAACACCTATCTAAGAACATGCACCAACAAACCCAAACCCATAACTGAAAACTGCATCAAAATCGGACCAGTAGTTTTGGAGAAAAATAGCAACATGGATTTGCACAAACATTCTCCGTTACACAACCGTCTCCGTTCCGTCGTGGGTAAAAACTACTGAACGGATTATCATGCGAGTTTGACCAATAGACAGATTGATTCGAGAGGAAGCTTTACTCGTATATGTACAGTAAAAGTTCCTTATTCACGGTTTCCTTATTCGCGTTTTCATTATTCGCGGGTGAAAAAATTGTAACCCAGTTCCTGTATTCGCGGCAAAAAAAATCATTATACGCGGCTGCAATCGGTAAACAGAAAAGGATTCGGAGCCATTTATTAACGTACATATGTATACCTATGTACAATTGGTACGTGCCGAGGCGGCTTTTATAAAAGATGTAACCGAGTAGACTAATTCCAAACTAAAAGTGAAGTTTTACGTATGGCAAATGTACTTTGTGATTTCTTCATGAATTTTGATCCATCTATGGAGAGTAGCCTTATTTTTAAACGGAATATTATTAATGCTACAGCCTAATATCATCTGAACTTAAAGACCTTTTAAAAGCGGCAAAACCAGAAAAAAACACCCTTGCCTAAAGCTAGTAATAACGCTTAATTTTAATTGTAAATTTCTCTTTAAATTGATTTTATTTTGATACTTATTGGTTTTATTTTGGAACATTAGAACGTATCCCATATGATTCCATACTAATTACCATTCCATATCTACGGTTTCTGTATTCGCGGCATATTTATGGAACGTATACCCCGCGAATAAAGAGCTTTTACTGTATAATACTTACATATGCACCACATGAGTATCTTCATTGTACACGTGCGAAGCCGGGGCGGGGAGCTATGTAGTTTCAAATAAATAATTCAACCTACGAGAAATGTTTTACCCGTTTATGACCTACCTCAAGCCCTGTCGGTTGAAGTTTGCTTCGTGTCATTTACTTATGAAACTAAGTAGGTAAAGTTAAGTAAGTAGATTACCGTTGCTTAGCTGGAACTCAATTAAGTATGTTCTACTACAATCCCAAACAAAACAACCTTACCTAAATGTTAAGAACGTTAAATAAGTATGATTGCTTGAGTTTTGTCTCATTGTCAGAAGAACGGTAACTCAATGAAAATAACTGTTATTATTTTAAAAATAACTAGTTTTTTCTCGCGGGTTGCTGCAGCTACCATAATACAGACAGCGTTTGTTTTTCGAGTGGTATGTAAATACGTACACAACACTGCAATCGTTGAGTAGTATAAAAAAAAAAAAATTGCTTGTCGACTTAGAGTTGATTTCACAATAGCGGATGAATGCGCAAACGTGCCCGATACCCGCGCTGAGGTGGAACACCCCAGGGTTTTTAGTGGGTAGGCCGTCATATGGACGGAGAGTCCCACATAACCACCTAGTCACCCCTGTGGCCAGTGGTATCCATTAAGGATTTTCCCAGGGCACAAAAAAAAGGTTGATTTCAGAAAGATGTTTACGCTTAGAATAATGAAGTAGTTTGAATAGTGTACTTACGGAATAAGTGCCAAAATCGTGCGATACGTGATTTTCAAAATGTGTGCGTTTGTGTGTGTTTGGTGGTGTGGTGTGGTGTGGTGTGCATGTGAGATGAATCAGCCTTTTGACAGTGACAGTGTATAATACATCCCACTCGTTTCCGCGGTTGGAAATTATTGAAGACTCGTGTGTTGAGTGAACCATAGACTCTTTTTAATATAGGCTTACGTTTGGCTAATGTTAAGTGAGGTTCAGGACGATTAAGCGATAAATTCACACTTTTGGCGTGGCGGGAGTTGGCAATTTAAAAAAACCGGCCAAGTGCGAGTCGGACTCGCGCACGAAGGGTTCCGTACCATTATCTATGAAAAAGGCAAAAAAACGCGTTTGCTGTATGGGAGCCCCCTTATATATTTATTTTATTTTTTGTATTTGTTGTTATAGCGGCAACAGAAATACATGTGAAAATTTCAACTGTCTAGCTATCGCGGTTCTTGAGATAGAGCCTGGTGACAGACAGACGGACGGACAGACAGACAGCGATGTCTTAGTAATAGGGTCCCGTTTTTACCCTTTGGCTACGGAACCCTAAAAACGATAGAAAGAAAAATGTTTTTTTTTTTCTATCAGTAACCACAACGTAACAGAGAAATAGTATTCAACATTGTCGTTGTCCGCGTCTGTCAGTTTTTCCGCTTACTTCTTCTAAACCACGCAACGGATTTTGTTACGGCTTTCTCTGTCATTTACTTAGTATTTTTTTTACGGAAGGTTCGTATGTACAATGCATCTATAAATTGCAGGTCGCTACATTTTTCTATGAAACAACTGTTTTTTTTTTCAGAGTTGAGCCCGTTGTAAAAGTTAGTAATTGTGAGTACAACGGCTCCCTTTGGGTTTTTTTTTAACGCTGACATGCTAGGTGTTTGACCACAACTCACTTGATGTTAAGTGACGGTGTGGTCGAAGATGGTAAAGCACACCTAGCCTGGAATGAAACTGGCTCTCAAGTGAGGCTGCCGGAACACAACGTTAGATGCTTGGCGGCAGATTTTCAATTTGAGGGTGGTAGCTAGCCGAGTACTAGAAAGTACCCTACCACCACGCTATGGTTTGTATGGTTATGTTTTCCTTCACCGGCAGCTCAAGCTCATTGTTGGGGTTTGAACCCACGCTCTTCGGCATGCGAACCGACCGCGCTAACCACTGAGCTATAATCGCTATTGTACTAAGCCCTAAGCTTTTATCCGATAAATCTGTACGTAATGTACCAACCAAACCATAACTTGAAACTTTTTTGACCTACATTATATACATACCTACGTACTATTTAAGCCTATGTAGTTATTTCAGAATCAGCCCTGTTCTTATTAATTGTCCCACAGCTGGGCGCAGGCCTCTTCTCATTGTGATAAGGGTACGGCCAGCACGCTGGCCAAGTGCAGGTTGGTAGACGTCACACATCTTCGCGAACTTTTTTTTATCGACTCTCAGTCCTGTCGGTATTCCTCATGATGTTTTCCTTTACCGTTTGAAGTCATCGCTAATACGCACATAGCTTAAAGAAGACAGTGCGCGTTGTGGGATTCGAACCCAGGACCTCCAGATTGGAAGCCATACGGTCTCCCAACAAGGCGGACGAAACTTTTATATTTTGTAGTTTTTAGCGTACCTCAAAAGGAAAAACGGAACCCTTATAGGATCACTTTGTTGTCCGTCTGTCTGTCTGTCAATGATGATTTTCTCAGGAACGCGTGGAGGTATCAAGCTGAAATTCATATCAAATACTCAGGTCTACTGTCCCTTGGAGCTGTGAAAAAATCAAACTTCTAAGCCAACGCTATCAAAAGATACAGCCGCTTATGCTGCAAATTTTCGACACTCGCAAGGGAATCAATACCTACAGGGTACTTCCCGTGAACTTAGAATCTTGAAATTTGGTACGAAGCAACGTCTTATAGCACAGATAAAGGAAAAATTTCAAAAAGCATAAATTACCATTAAAAAAATACCATAACTTTTACTTACTCAAAAATTTACAGCTTTGATCAAAACTTGCGACAGCATTAGAGAAGACATAAAGAGATTGAAGTAAAATTAAATATTTATAACAAGGAGATAATATTAGCATCAAAATATAAAATAAAATTTTGAAGGAGTATATTCTTACTGGAATGAGATGTCAATCTTAGGTTGGCTTTTTTATGGTTAACAAGCTAGGTTTTTGATCACAGCTTACTTGTTAACCTGTTAAGTGACACAGATGTCAATACGGTGTGGTCGAAGTTGGTAGAGCACACGTAGCATAGAATTAGCTGCCGGATCACACCGTTAGGCACTTGGCGGAAGATTTTCAACTTGAGGGTGGTGGCAAGCCAGCCGAGTACTAGAGAGTACCCTACCACCATGCTATTGTTCCCTTACGATGTTTTCCTTCGCCGGCAGCTCGAGCGCATTTTTGAGGTCTGAACCCACGCTCTTCGGCGTGTGAACCAGCCGTGCTAACCACTGAGCTATCATCACTATAAATCATTGATTAGTTAGGGTGGACGTCACCGTTCCTAACCTAACTCAGTTACTATGAACTGTTCCTCTATTTGATACACTTATCTTCACTTAGTGAGAAGGGTAAATCTATAATCTACCCTGGCTAAGTGCTTATTGATAAAATACATTATTCTTGAAAACGAAACTTTCCTAAATATCTTGGTATTTTCGTCGTCAGGAAAGCTTGTTCAATATTAGTTCACCCATTCCTTTTCTTTTCAAACACACGTTCCTAGTTTCTTCCTTGTAATTCACACGTTAGTTGACTTGGATGAAAACTGGTTCCAGCCACTCTCCGAGTGTAAACCAGCCTAACCTAAGCACAGTTAGGGAAGTGGCACACAGAACCGTTACTGACGAGCTCCTCAGTCGGTCGTTCTGTCTTATAGAGATCGTTCGTACGTATCTCTTACGCGAAGTGAGTTTTTTTATACTAACGGTAAGTCGACAATATTTTTTATTCGATTAGTGATATATTTGAAAAACGTTTAAAAGCAGGTTAAAAATAGCAGAATATTCAAAATTGTTTATAAGCTTATTGTTATGTTAATATGTTTTAATGTGTTTCTATTCGATTTATTTGGTTAGCATTTCACTGTATATAGTTTTAATATGTTCTGTCTAATCTATATATTAAAACTATATATCAATGGTTTCATTTAGTCAAGCATGCTCCATCAAAGACCGCATCTTCGCTTAACATCAGGCGAGATTGCGGTCAAATGCAAGCCTGTGTATTACAAAAACGAAAACGATGAAATTCATGCACACATCTAAATTAAAAAAAAAAATATCTAAATTTACGTAACAAACATTTGTTACATAAATTCGTAATTTCGTGTTTGCTACATATCCTGTAACAACCACGAAATTAAACCGTAATAAATGTATCCAATAACAAACACGAAATTAAATTAATTTGATAAGACTAAAACTTTTCCGATTCTGTAAAAAAATATACCTAATATGAGAGAGTGGTATCTCATTTTTGGGCATATATGTCGCTTACTATCAGTCAAGCCACTTGCTTAATCTGTCATTTACTTACAGACACATCATTAGGAAAACATTATACTTAAATATAATAGTACGACATAAAAAATAGAAGCAGATAGGGTGGAGATATTTTTTATAAAAAAGTTTAGAAACAGCTTTAAAAAGTTACACTTTAAAGTACGTAACTTTAGTAAATCGAGTTACGCTACATAGTAATTAAAACTGCTGTAAGTATTTTCATAAGCAAATGTCCGATGTTTCGGCATATTTCATGCCTCATATACCAAGTGAAAAGTAAACACGCCACCTGAAAGAAAATATTAGATCGTTCAAAAACTAGTTTCAATCCCGACTACACAAAAAATGATTGCATTACGTAGTAACGTATAGTAGTGACATAGATTTTTGCAATTTATATCTCTACATAGTATAAAACAAAGTCGCTGTTCGTGTCTGTCTGTCTCTCTGTTTACTTCTTCTGTACGTTTTTTTCTGATTTTGATACGGTTTTCATTGTCGTTTAGATATTTTTGTACGGAAGGTTTCGGTGCATATACGAGCACAATACATCGTAATCAAGTCGCCCAAAAAGTTGTCAAAATAAATGGCACCCGTGCAAACCTGAGCTGGTTCACTAGTCTACAATATATATACTCTATATGTGTGTATAGTTTATATATTCGAATATTCTTTTGTATTTTCTAAACTACTAAATATTTGGACAAAAATCACTGAGGATGAACCTTTATGTGACGAACATAGAATTTTGTTATAGTCTTGGGTGTTTATATAAATAGGCAAATTTATATTTTCTGAAGAAAAACTGTATTATATGTATCCTATTAGTTAGCATAGTATAAACTTTACTTAGATTGGAGCTATATACAATATTTTCCTTTTTTACACGACTGCCCAAAAAAAAAGAGTGTAATATTTTTAGGGTTCATTTATGTATGTGATTTTTTTATTCCGTATTATAAAGCGTTGAAAAGTCCTTTTATATGATACACACGGCATATGTTAAGGCATAAAAGGTTATATAATCATTTATATATAATAGCAATGCATCAATAGACACCACATTTGTTCTAATACAATTATGAGTTTCGAAGTTACGAGGAAATATTTTGACATACTTACTTGCGTATATACTTACATATACTGCTAAAATCGTAAACCAAAGAGAGTTTTTTGGAGTTAGGCAAAAAACAAATTCGTTTTCCTCAAAGATTAACTGAAGTAAAAGTACGAACACGAAGTAGTTTGTGTTCCCCGTTTATCACACACGCACTAGAAAAATTCCTGACATTGCGGCAGAGAAATGTAGACTTGTTCATTTTGATTACACGCGTAATGACAAATTCAAACCACACCAGATATTCACCGGCAAGCAGTAGTGTGTAAACATTTCTGTGTTCCGATTTGAAAGGTAGCAGCAAGTGAAATTACAGGGCTATTGAGACTAACTTTTGAATATCCCAAATAAATGAAAGCAGCAAGGACTTCGGACTTTGATTTGCTAGAACACCGCTGCAATGGTCATGGAGAGGCGATATCTCTTACCACCAATGGAGAAATTCGCTCGTCATAATTTAGTTAATACTTAACTAATAATAGATTGGTGTAGAGTATCCTGTAAACTTGTACTGTTTATTCATTTGAATGTTGTCTAAAAGAGATTGCTCTTAGCGATGCGTGTTTTTTCACTAGAAAATTTTAGATGTAATTGCTAATTTGTTTATCGAATAGCTGACACTTATTAATTATACATTGTAGGGATAATAGCTTAGTGGTTAGCGCGGTTGGTTCACACGTGAAAAGTTTGGGTTCAAACGGTTCACGCCAGGGGTTTGACCACTTATTACCTGATGTTAAGTGACGGTGTGGTCGAAGATGGTAACGAACAAAGCCTGTAATGGAACGGGCTCACAAGTGAAGCTGCTGGAACTCTCTGTTAGGTGCTTGCTTAATACAATTATTATGACTCTTTTGTTATTGTTACTATTTTGTAATTTAATTTATTATTACCTAAATAGGGTTTTCCTAAACCGCTAAATTGGATTTTTTTTGACTTAATGTATGTTAAATCCTTATTAACTTTAGCAGATCGTAAAAAAACGCGTCTATATTACATAGTGATTTATCCAAAGAACAATCAACATCGCATATATGAGCTTGAGCTGCGGGTGAAGGAAAAACATCGTGAAGAAACCATAGCATGGTGCTAGAGTAGTTTCTAGAACTCGGCTGGCTAGCTACTAAAATCAATTTAAAATCTGCCGCTAAGCACTTAACTGTGTGTTCCGGCACCCTTACTTGAGAGCCTGTTCTATTCCAGACTAGGTGTGATTTACCATCTTGCACTACACATACACTTAACATCAGGTAAGCTTTGGTCAAACACCTAGCTAATCAACCATAAAAAAACCTTGAGGCGGTCCTTTTACTTCAAAACATAATCTACTGTCTTCTCAACTTCATACAACTCTAATTAATAACTATATTAAACAAAGTACACTGGTTTCCATTATTTTATTTGCTTATACAATAAGGTTGTGAAAGCGCCCTATCTTAGTCACTTCATTTTAATGTTAAAGGTGAGGACACACTAGATATCGGCCATCACTTGGCGACACAACATAATGATATTTTTGATTTGTTTATATTAACAATAGCAATGTTAGTGTGATGACAATCATGTTTAACTTATTTACTTAAAAAATATTGAATTAAATATATTTCAAAATAAAAATAAAAATTGTAGGACATTACACACAGCGCCATCTGACCCCAAACTAAGCAAAGCTTGTACTATGAAAGTAAGATTGCTGATAGAATACTTAAATACTTTTTTTTATTGTAAATACATACTTATACTTATAATATATATAGAACACCCAGATATAGAACAAACATTTTTGATTATACCACAAAATGCTTGTGAATGGGAATCGAACCCACGCCCTACGACTCTTGAAGCAGACACCAATGAGCCAACAGGGCAGTAATTTATACTTAGAAATATTTTTTATTTACTACAAAAAACACACAAACAGGCAAATCAGTGGCAGTTATTTTTCCTAAACTTTTACAGGTCTATTTTTTATTCCAATTTAATTAGGGGACTTATGGGACAGCTTAATGGCTCCCATTCATTCAAAATCCAAAATAATTTGTACACACTACACATACTTATACACACTCTATCATACACACATTCACTCCCGCGTATACACACTAATTAAAATCACTTGAGGCGACTCACATACAAATAAAAATACAAATAATCTTTATTCATGAATTACTTACTTAGTTTACATGGGTTCGGCCTCTCTTGTTAAGTTTAAATAAACCTGTATTAGGAGAGACCGCTTCTTTAAGTACATTTTTTGTACATAATATATATTATTATATAATACAAAACATTTCTACACAATACACGCACATACACATCATTATACAATATACATATTTATATTTTGAATTTTTAATTCGTTTTCTTATATTTTATAATTATTATACTTTAGATAAATAATGAGATTAAGTCCAACATATACATTTATATCTATTTATTTATGATGGGTATTTTAACTGCTCATTAATGTTGAAATCGTGATTAAGTAAATGCTCTGTTTGCTCGTAATTAAGTTGGATTCACATAACTGAACAGCTCCTTGATTACGTCAGAACAGGGCTGTTACAGGTCTTTTTTTTTATAAATTCATAGAACAATTTAAATAAGAACGTCGATGCCTTTCAGTCTCTTATCTTTTATATTTTAATGAAGGTCAGTGTAAAGTTTTAGAATTGTGTTTGATGTTTGTACGATAAAATTATTACATTTTGATTACATATCGATACTAACAAAGTAAACCAATACATATTGTATTTTTATTCTATGTTATTAAATTCACAGCAAAAAGTGAGAACACAAAAATGTAATGCAATGTTATTTGCAATGTTTTGCAAATATTGAAATGTGACATGTATTTGTGAATTATTTAGTAATCTGACTGCCTTATGCTAAGTATACCTGAATGCCTTTGGTGAAATAAATTTATTATTATTATTAATGCAGCGCCTTAGTGCGGTGTATTCTCACCTTAACTCTGTAGGTAGTGTTGTGTTTCAAGTATTAAGGTTACTTTCGCTTCATAGTTAGCGCATAGCTTTAAGGGCACTTTCCTCGGTTGACAGTTAGTGTGAATCAGGACTTTCTGTAGCTCTTTTGGAAAGTGTGCTTTTATTAGTATGGTTTAATGCAAATCTATCATTAATTGAGTCTGATGTTGGTAATAACTTACTTTTAACGCTAGCAAATCATTTATTTTTATTATAGCGATACTTTCAAAGTAATAAGCGTCATAGCAGCAATACCCAGGTTTTTTTTTATTACGGCTGACATGCTAGGTGTTTGACCACAGCTCACCTGCCATGCCACATCCAAATCCGTTGAGGCATTTAAAAGTTATGGTGGAATAAAGAAACTGACATACATGCATGAACACTAAAAATGTTATACTTATTTTGGGCAGTCATGTAAAAACTAAGTAAATGAAATGTGGTAATAATTAAACTAAATCTATCAAATCCAAAAACATAACATCCAAAAGAAAATGAACGTGCAAATTTTTAAGAAAGAAATCAGAAGAAGAATTTTGTTATGGCAAAAAATACGAGTCCATAAGGATTCCACGAATTGTTTATAACAAAAATATTGTCAGAAACATTGACATTGACACAGAGAAATGAAATTTCACTATCAAAACCTGACCTAAATTTTCGAAAACAATAAAATATTCATCAGTTCTTTCACAAGGCGACTCGGCCGTCGGACAAAACACCTTCGTTTATGGACATCCATGCCAATCGCGGTCAGAATATACTGCAACGGTACTTTAATAGTTCGAGACAATAACATGACATAGATTTGTTTTAATCTTTGCTTGTGAATCAGATATTTCGTGTCGTGACGATTTTGATGATTGGAAAATTGTTCGCGTTTGACCGCCATCTGAATTCACCTGATCATAGATATTAGATTCTTCGCGTGAGAATGATGGAGGACGCTCGCCTAGTAATTGAAACACGCGCGACTGGAAAACACCCAGATTGTATCTATTGGGAGACATCTAGGATATGCATTATGCAATCCCCAGGGGATTCCTCATCCTTTAGAAGTCCACTGCTAGATATAGGCCTCTCCCAAGACACGCCACTCAGCCCGGTCTTTGGCTTTTAGCTTCCATCCGCCGCCAGCTGTCCTACGTATATCGTCGCTCCATCGAGTCTCAGGGCATCCTACGCTGCGTTTGCCAATTCGCGGATTCCACTCTAGAAAACGTCTACCCCAGCGGTTATCGGTTCCGCGACAGATATGTCCAGCCCATTGCCAATTCAGCTTGCTAATACGCTGTGTCTTAGACTTTAGTTCTCTGGCGAATTACTTCGTTCCGGATACGATCCCTCAGAGAAATTCCGAACATAGCTCTTTCTAAACTGACTATGACTTTGAACTTACGGATCATTCACGCTGTGAGTGTCCACCTGGTCAATATACTTTTAAATTTGAATAAAATAATTATTTATAACTATTATTTATAATAATTATTATGCAATGCAATATGACAAAAAATGCACATAATATGTGTGCCAAATTTTGTCCAAATCCGTTTAGTCATTTTTGCGTGATTGAGTAACAAACATTCAAACAGTTGTAGTCAAACACCTAGTCAATCATAAAAAAGCTAAAGATTTTGTAAGTTGAAAGTAAATGTAGTTACATAATCTGGTTTTCCAGGAATTGTTCGTAACAAAATACTTGTTTTTTTTAACTTACCATTTATCCGACTGCCAACGAAGGTTTTTCGGGCGTATCCTGTATGTATGTATGTAAATTTCTTTAGTTGGTACCTCGTATCTTCTGAAAGGACTGACTGAATGGATAATTAAGGTATCGTTACATTCGTCTCAATAACTGAAGTGTCCTAAAGGGTGGTTTAAAAAAAAATAAGATGGTGGATTTGGCGCGAAATAGTAATAATAATAATAATCATTTATTGCAGACGTTACTACGTTATTTAAAAAAAAACCGGCCAAGTGCGAGTTGGACTCGCGCACGACGGGTTGCGTACCAGTATCTATGACAAAGGCAAAAAAATCGCGTTTGTTGTATGGGACCCTTAAATATTTATTTTATTTTGTTTTTAGTATTTGTTTTTATAGCGGCAACAGAAATACATAATTTGTAATCGTGGTTCTTGAGATACAGCCTGGTGACAGACAGACAGTCGCCGAAGTCTTAGTAATAGGGTCCCGTTTTTACCCTTTGGGTACGGAACCCTAAAATTAAACCAAATTTATCAAGTAGGGTATTTAAATAAAGGAAATTAAAAGGGGATTACGAAAATATATTGAAGTTTAATATTTAGTCGGGTTAGATTTTTTAAACTCTTCAGTTTGTTTTGTTTTGGTACTTTAGTTATGTTTTACAGTCGTGTATTCATTTCATGTTTGAAAGTATTGACCTCTTTTTGGCGGATCGCTAATGAAATGTCACTTTCATGCATTTTTGCACTTTTACTCACACAAAATTCTTTGAACGAAAGTATCCCACAATATTGTTATTATTAGTTCTCTGCATTACCTCCCACATTGGAAAGCGATTTTGCATCTATGATAGCTCTGTGGTTAGTGCGGTCGGTTCACACGCCGAAGGGCGTGGCTACAAACCCTAACAATGAGCTTGAGCTGCCAGTAAAGGAATAACATCGCGAGGAAACCATTAGCATGGTGGTAGGTTACTCTCTAGTTAAAAATCTGTCGTTAAGCACTAACAGTGTGTTGCGACAACCTCACTTAAGAGCCAGTTCCATTCCAAACTAGTTTTTTTGACTAGCATCTTCGACTACGCCGTCACTTAACATCAAGTGAGTTGTGATCAAACACCGAGCTTGTCTAATTAACATTTAAAAAAAGTAATGAGGAATAAAAATTCAAGAAAGTTTCCTATAAACTTGTACAAACTAGAGGCAACGTCGTGTTTTTTATTTTATTTTTATGTAACAGTAATGAGACGAACGAGACGCTCTCCTGATGTTAAGAGATAACGCCTGCCCATGACCATTGCAGCGATACACAGAACTTTGAGCAGTTTGAGTAGTAAAACAAATCCCAGGGCATCGCTGCCTTGGCGCTCATTACTTTGGGACTAGATGGTTAGTCTCAATAGCCATGTAATTTCGCTAGCTGCAGTACCCTTCAAACCAGAACACAGTAATGTTTACACTACTGCTTGGCGGCAGAATATCGGGTACTGCGGTGGTACCTATCTAGACGACTTCCTTCTAAGGAAATCTACCACCAAGTTTAAAAGACAAAGTGTTCAAAGACATCTAAATAAATTTGCAAAACCTTGAATAGGAAAATTTCTGTAAATAAACACATAAGGGTGTAGGGACCTTTGTCGCGTTCAGTTAACGTTTGCTTCAAATCTAGGATGCGTTCAATCTAGCCCTGAAATGAATTGCCAACACAGATGCCTTTGGTCAAACAACTATTCTGTCCACCATAAAATAAAATATAGAATCAACTAAACTGCAATATGACAAGTTCAAATCATTAAAAAGAATGACAGTCAAATGCGTGATACGCTTACTGTATTTTTTTAAGTTAAATCGAATAAATCGTATCGTCTTTACATTAGATAATCGAACTTTCAAATCAGACAAATTAACGGTAAAATGACGCAACGTAACCTAAATCATATACTCTAGCCCGTAAATGGTCCTCAAGCAAGACATTAGACACCATAATAAACAGCTTCGAACACACATGTCAATTTGCGTGCAATACCGTTGGTACATCGCTGACGGAAACACTTTCCACTTTATGTCACTTTATGCTTGAAATCACTTATTTTTTTATGCAACTAACATACTTATCGGTACCAAAGCACTTAATTGAAAAAAATCCAAAGGTTAAAAGCCAAACTATTTCGAAACTTATTTCTCGTATCAAAATAGTGCTATAATGTTTGTTATTAAACTTTCCATTAAATTGATATTTTGAATCTATGTTTTTGGATTCTGTTTTGAATTTTAACTACATTTAAAATTAGTTTTGATTGGGATCCAGAAATCCTAACAAGTGGGCTGGTCAATCACTTTTCACGTTTTTTCTCATTTAATTATTGTTATTATTTTATAACTTTCTGTCATTATTGATTTCTGCTTGACAATAACAGCATCGTTTGAATGATATTTCTCATCTTTAACATATGGTTATGGTTTTTACTTGGTGGTAAATCTCCTTAGCAGGAGGTCGTCCAGGTAGGTACCACAGCAGTACCAGATATTTCGCCAAGTAGTAGTGTGTAAACGTTACTGTGTTCCAATTTGAAGGGTATTGTAGCTAACGAAATTACAAGGCTGTTGAGACTAACCATCGAAAGTTTGTCAACAGCAATGTTTGGCTGTTCAAAGTTCTGTCTATCGCTGCTATGGTCATGGACAGGCGTTATACCTATCATACCACCCAGAGAGTGTCACGTTCGATCCATTACTATTTTTTTTTAAATGGTGTCGCTGTGATGTCGTCTACCAAAAGCTTGAACACATTTTGATTTACATAGCTAATTCTGATCCCAACACTATTTTCTGTTTCTTTTTTTTATATCGGGTATT
This sequence comes from Biston stratarius, assembly GCA_950106695.1. Taxonomy (NCBI): domain Eukaryota; kingdom Metazoa; phylum Arthropoda; class Insecta; order Lepidoptera; family Geometridae; genus Biston; species Biston stratarius. Next base: position 14,681,527 of record OX467106.1, read on the forward strand.
TTAGTAAAGGGTATTTACCCCAAAACTCGAAACTTACAATCAAGTTGGAAAGCGACGTACTGGTTCCAACAAAAACAAGAACGCGGGTAGAAATGGGAACGAATGCCGATGCGCACGCGGTGGTCAGTTATATCATTAACATAATAATCGTTGGACGCACGGCAAGGCGTGCGATGAGTTAACAGCGTATTAAAAAAAAACTAAGTATATGTTGTTATTTTTAATACTTTTCAATATAAATGTTATCTTGTACCATCTGAAGAGCGTCTCGTTCGTTTCAATACTTTTACATAAAAGACAAGACAAGACTACAGGTAGACGCTTGAAATATTCAAAGAATATTTAGTTATGTATTCACTTTAAAAATAAACATTTAATTAAAATAAAACAATTATTTTAAGGGCGCTCATACAACAAAAGTGATTTTTTTTGCCGTTTTTATAGATAATGATACGGAACCCTACGTGCGCGAGGCTGACTCGCACTTGGCCGTTTTTTTTTTTTGTATTTTCAATCAAAATCTTTTGAAAAAGATCTATTTGCACTGAAAAATGTGCAACCTATGTTTTATGTACCTATTCACTGTTTGTGGTTAGATATATCTTCTTAGATAGGTATAATGAAATAAAAGATTAAAACATAAACATCAATAGCCGGGTTAGTTGTAGGGTAATTTATCAACAAAAATCGTCCAGATTTCTCTAATCTAAAACGTATAAGTATTTAATAAAATACTGTAAAATAATTTCGCTCACATCTTTTCGTTTAGACCCAATGTCAAGTCAACGCTCCTTGCAAGTTGCAATTAAGTAGGTAGTTGAATGTTACGGTCATGTACTATAAACGTAATGTGCACCTGCGTTTCCAGGAAATGGGAGAACTTGCTCTAAGAACAAGTGAACAAAATAACTTGTCTACTCTGCTATTATAGTTTCCACCACTTTTAGAGTTATCGCGGTATCTCAACACGAATACGAATACATTGACTATGATATTTTAGAACATATTATGCTTACTGACTTAGATGTATCATAAAATCAAGAATGTGCAAGTACGCCCGCGCACACACTACACGTGCATGCACACACGCACACTACACGTGCACGCATGCACACCACACGCGCACACACAACACGCGCGCACACACTAACACACACGCACACATGCACACTATATGTTAATATTTATGTAATTTAAAAAAATGTTTTGTTTTTAACTCTAATAATGGCATTTTGTTCTTGAATAAGACATCGCGAGAAGCCATTGGTTTATGAAATACAGTTATTACTAGTTCGAAGCCAATGGGTTCATATTATTGTGTCCAAAACTGATTCTAAATAAATGTATTTTGATTTCTGATTCGATTTTAAAGAAACAAAGCGCCATTTTTTGTTTTAACACAAAACGAAAACAGCCCGACACGCGTCTAGAGACACAAAATAGACATAGCACTAGAAAATAGCCCAAGAAATAACCGTATTAGTAATATTTTTTTATAGTTGATTGGCTAGGCGTTTGAACACAGCTCACCTGATGTTATGTGACGGTGTGGTCGAAGATTGTAAACATATGCCTGGAATGGAACTGGCGCTCAAGTGTGTCTGCAGGAACACACCGTTAGATGCTTGGCTTTACCAGTCGAGTACTAGAAAGTACCCTACCACCATACTATGGTTTCCTCACGATGTTTTCCTTCACCGGCAGCTCAAGCCGTCATCGCTACATGTAGAGACGGCGCTGTGTGTAATGCTCTACGATATTTATTATTATTCAGTTTCAAATTGTTCTTTCTATAAAACACAAATCAGTACGATTAAACATGACCCCGGGTAAAGTTTTACTATAAAAATACGGTATATATAAGCTCATTTACTTAGAAGTGGTCAACATCGACATATAACGGGGCATTAATTTATTTACTTCAAATCCTGCCAAAGGTATACATTAGCACACATCATCCTTTCATTTGCCTACTTTTAAACCTGTAATGCTACGGTAGTAATTCGGTCAGATGATGTTAAATCAATAACCGGAATGAACATTGAATATAATACCGGTTATTGATTTGTTTTCGTTCCCTTATTTTTTTCCATATCCAAGGCTTATACGTTATAAGAAGTGAACTAGACTGCACTATGGAGAATCGGATTACAAGAGGTTACTACATACTTCAATATCAACATTGTTATTCCAAAATTTTTGTTGGTTCATTTGTGATTCGAATTGGATTCATTAAAGCTTATAGATAACATACAACATAAGGTAACATTACTTGTTTACTCTGCACTAAATAAAAATTTGTGACGCAGGGGCCACCAGAAACTAGGTAGGTATATAGGTAAAGCTTTTCCTAAATTGTAATACCGGTGCGGTATGGTTTTAATAGGTACCTACTTAAGTTAGTTCGGGGCTAAACGACATTGTAAAATATCCTTCAATAAGTAGAAGAGTTAAAAACATATATAACCCGATTGCGAATAAAATAGCTATAATAAAAGGAAAAGAAAATGTAAACCAATTGGGTTACATTTTCTTTTCCTCATTTAATTAGGAATAATTAATTAATTATTCCTAATTAAATTTCAATATACTTTGTAATCACCTTTTAATTTCCTTTATTTAGATTATTGATAGGTTTGGTTCACTTTTTTTAATAACGTATTATTATTTCGCGCAAAAAATCCAACATCTTGATTTTTTTTAATCACCCTCTAAGGACACTTGGTTTATTGAGAGGAATCTAACGATACCTTAATTGTCGTAATCCATTCGACTGTTTTGAAGATACGAGGTAATAAATAAATTTACATACATACATACATACAAGATACGCGCGAAAGACATAACCTTTCCTTCACAGTCGGGTAATAAAAAAAGAAGCAACGTCTCAACAACATCGCCTACGAAAATATTTATCAAGTTATAATGAATGGATTCCACAAATCACCTTAAAGACGTCATTGTAACGGGACCCAAAAACCTAAAAAGCCTGTTCGGAAGCAGGTCAGTAATACCATACATAAATAAAAAATACCACGATACCAGTTGGTGGTCACGGCCGCTCGGTCGTTCACCTTCCTCCATAGCTCTCGACAACTTGGCTTAAAGATTATACATCGACCGTAATGCTCGGGAAAACCAGATGAAACGGCAATCGATTGATCAATGTATGCAAAACTTTCTCTCTATGATATGTTCGGAAATGTTGTTGATGCATGCTAAGATGGTTCTAATACTTGGCTGGCTAAACATCAACCTGAATATAATATATAATATTTGTAGCGATGATAACTCAGTAGTTAGTGCGGTCGGTTCGCATGCCGAATGGCGTGAGTTCAAATCCCAACAATGAGCTTGAGCCGGTGAAGGAAAACATCGTGAGGAAACCATAGCATGGTTGTAGGGTACTTTCTAGTACTCGGCTAGAGCCACCACCCTCAAGTTGAAAATCTGCCGCCAAGCATCTAACGGTGTGTTCCGGCAGCCTTATTTGAAAGCCAGTACCATTCCAGGCTAGGTGTGCTTTACCATCTTCGACCACACCGTTACTTAATGAGTTGTGAGTGGTGAGTTGTGGTCAAACACCTAACCAGTCAAATCTTAAAAAAGATAGAAAATTTGTTACAATAATAAATAATAATCAATGGTCTTTACTGCCTTGATGCCTGTTGGCTCATTGGTATTATATCTGCTTTAAGAGCTGCTGATTCTCACCCAGGACTCGTCATCAGTTATCTAACTTCCATAATGATAGTACAAGCTTTACTTAGATGACGCTGTGTGTAACGTTCTTCGATATTTATTAATATTACTTAAGGTCTTAACTTAAACTTGTTTTATTAGGCTATTTACATATCGAATAGATTCGAATCAATTGTTGATCACGCATCACCCTTATGAACTCGTAAATGTCTACTACTAACGTCGTCGTGAATATCGTGGAACAGGAGACGTCCTACGGCTTTGATGATGTTTAATGATATCGTATGATCTGTTGATATTACTCACAAGTCCGCTCGATTTTATCTGTATCGTGTTACGTCATAAATAAACTGCTTAAAAATATATCTGAATAGTTATTCAATAGCATTTTTCATAAAACTTCTTTCTAGCTTTAGTTTTCTAAGAAATATTTTTTGTTTATTAATTTCTCACATAAAAGTAATATTACACAGAATTTTTCATTCCAAAGTGTTCAAAAGTAAAATTTTATATCATTAATCATCAAACAAAGAAATAAAAGCCACAAAACCGCAGAATTGAAAATACCTGTTCCGAAAAGAGAAACCTCCAAAACAAAGGATTTTGTACAAGATAAATGCGTTGTATTATATGTTTGCTTGTCAATTATTCTTTTTACATTGTTGGTCCTAAAAAGGAACTACAATTTGATGATTTTATGGGAAATCCGAAAAATATTTCAATACTATTAACACCAGGTATGTGTTAATACTAATAAAATAATTTCCGCTTAAGAACTCATCCTCTCACCAAGATTGTAACGCCCGCTAGGCCAAACAGCTCTTCAGTGTCCTTTGTTGTTGTCAAATTATTTATAATTTTTGACTACACAGTTAAGTTTGTGGTAGGATATATCGACCGTAGCAATTAACATTGTCGGATCTACATTTTTGCTATTTTCATTTTATTGCATTAAAGGTCTTAGAATAAGTGTAAAATTGCCCCCGCAAATTATTAAATTCCTGAAATCAACCTATCTTTATTTTTCCAAGTGGAAAAAGTTGTATGTGTTCAGTGCGCACGATTAATATTGTCGTATAGTACGTTGAGACGGTAACTGCGCGGCGCAGGAGCAGAGAAGACGCGCGGATCTGCCACTTCGGACAATGTTAGCGGGAGGAGCGCACTCGTTGGTTTTGTTGATGTGCACTTCTACGTAACTCAACATTGTATAACCTAAGTGCCCGAAATAATTTAAGCATAAAACAATTACATCTTACGGCCAATAACGTATTAAGTGGTACATCCAACACAAAAAAGAATTCAAAGTCCAGGGAATACTGTGGGTTGTACCAAATCCGACCAAATTCAGAAATTGTTCGGCTAATAATAATGATGGATCTGCCATTTCCGACAAAAAAATTGCATGATTTGGCGGTTAACAATGTTGCATGTGCAGTTTCTCATATTTTCGATGCATTTTTAATAAATTTGCATATACTAATATATCAGGTAATTGATATTTATATGACATACCAAATTTGGTTACGGTACATTGACTATTGTTCAGTTTATACACATTTGAAACTTTGAACGGCCGTACCCTAAAGTAGCGATTTTTCACATACGACTATGTTAATTGCTACGGTCGATATATTCGCTATAGCTAACAAAATTACATGACTAATGGAGACTTACTATTGAATATCTCAAGTAATGAACATCAGCTGTAACAGTGGTCATGGTCAAGGCGTTATCTCTTACAAGCAGAAGCACAAGTTTCTTCTTCGCCTCATTACGTTTTACCATAAAATAACCTAGATTTTCCCCTAGCTCAAGGTTGAATTTTGCATTTTTATTCACTCTATATTCTACACCGTTTAAATAACGGAAGAAGTACTTAATTATGCTACCAAAATGAACGTACATTTTTCGAAATGGCCCTTTCCACATATTCTGAGAAAATTTTAAAATTTATTAATTATTAATTTTCTTTCTCTTTTTGTTTACAGGTATAAAAAGTGCTCAAGATGTCGCGACGAAAAAGTGTTTATGTAAAATGGACTTTAGTTTTATTAGTAGTTATAACTTGTCCGTATGTACAAACGAGGCCACAAGAATCATCAGCGAGTAGTGTTAAAACTGAAATAGCAACAGAGAACGTAATAAGGTATAGATATAATAACTATAATTTAAGATATAGTAATCCTAAATTACCTATAGCCATTAGTTCGGTAGAAAATGTTAGTATTACTGATGGATCATACTATACAATTAAAAATACACCTTCTATTTATTACAACCAATATGATGAACGATATAATTCTAGTATTAACTCAAACAGAACCAGTCGCCTAATCAAAAGTGTAGTAATTAAAGACATGTCTAAAAACAAAAGTGATTATAATCATAGATCAAAACCAACCTCAAAAATACCTAATAAAAGAAAACTTTCACAAATAAGTAACGTTAGGCGAAATCCTGTTATTAAAAAAGTTTTGACAAAATGGAAAGATGAAACTAAATTCGAAGATTTGAATTTTACACACGAAACTACCACATCAGATGAAACTGATCATACTACTTATGATAATTTTGGACATATTAATGAATATGCAAGTACAGAAAGTTCAAAAGATGAGCCTGTTGCAAAAAAACGTTACCCTTCTAAATACTTCACTACAGTTTATAAACCTCAAAACGAATATTCTGAAGAAACACACGTTTATTCTACTAACGTACAAGTTGCAGATAACATCCATCCATCACAATCAACATTTATGTATACAAAACGTCCCAGTCCTACGCCGGAAATTACAAACATTGGCTACCCTAAACCATGGCATACACAGAATCCACAAACACATAAAAAACCGACGACTCAAAAGCCAGTACAAGCAACCAGGCCACTAAATTATAACTATCATAATTCTATACCAAGTTATGGCAGTGATTATGAGGTATCAACTTTTCAACCAGCGTCATCGTATACAGAAAGAATAGTTATAAGACCGGAAGAGTATAGCGGTTCAAACGTTGACTGTCCAACCATATATTTAACTTTGAACAACACTTTTCAAGGTCAAGCTAAAGAAGCTTGTCCTGATTTAAACATAGCTGTAAACACTAATGTTATTAATAAAAATCAGGTTATAGAGTCGGAAGAAGAAGACGACTCTGATAATTTATTTCCAAATACTTTCGGTATTCCAGTTAGCGAAGACTCTGAATCGGAAGATTATCCTGGAACTGACTATTTTGGATCTACTGAAAACCAAGCACAAGGGGAAAGTGCTTCAATAGAAGGCACTGAACTAGCTAACTATAATGCAGCGAATGCAAATATACAAAGTGAAAGTTCTGAACCCGGAAGCTCGTTTTCTCCATCGTCACCCATATCGGCACTTAGTAAGCCTGGTCGACCTGATAAGGACGATGATGATATATTTAGTTTTTCTTCTTTAGTGCAGTTTTTTCGTCCTGCTATTAATTCTTTGGGCTGGTTGGCGAGTGTAAATCCTTTCACAATAGGCCTGTTTCCTCTATTTTTAGCACCAATAGCATTTCTTTTTGCTGGTTCCGGGTTGGCAGCTTTGTTTACGCCTTGGTTTTTGCCGCTTGGTAGAGAAGCTCCTAAAGTAATTCACATTTATAGGCCACACTGGCATTGGGATGATACTATCAAAACCCGGCATTTGCATTCTTTTTCGGATAACCGAAAATGGAATCCACTTTCGAAAAGTAGCAGAGAAGAAGATAAAGCTAAAATAGTAGTACCACAAGTAATACAAAATGTTAAAAACTGGTTGATAAGTATAAGTAAAGCTATAAAAGAAAGAGTTCAAAATAAAAGTACTGCTTCTGAAGATATCAGAAAAAATAAAAGAAAGAAAAGAGAAATTTGGTCAATCCGCGTAAAATAGCTTTTTTTCGATTATTGTGCTATTAATAATTTTCAAAAATATGTCGAAATAAAAGACTAATACTAAAAGTGTAAAACGAAACGATCGAAAAAAGTATAATTATGGTCTATCAGTATTAGATGAGCTAAGTACAGTATTAGACAAGTACCTAATTCGAACATAAGAGTAGGTATGTAGCGGAAAAAAATTACCTACACGAAACCCAATGAATAAGTAGAATGATTAATCAAAACAAAAGATAAATCAAAACTTTACTGTTGGCTATTGGTTTTTATGAAACTAAATATCAATAACAGGATTTTTATAGGTACTATACTTACATTAGACGTTGAAAGAAAACGTAAGTGAAAATACATTTGTTAGCACTCACGTTTTCGATAACAAGTCTTTATTTTAATGATGGTGTATGCTGATTATTTATGATGATCATTTAATAAATTATTATCAAGCTAAAAATCTCTTAAGTATGATTGTGCAATATTAACCTGTCCTCGAGGCCTTCTTAGGATATTGTAGTTTTTGTAAATAGAATTATTATATTTTACGTATTTATACATATACACCGTTATTTTATTTATTACCCAATTATGATCAATTTTTATGGCATATCTAAATTTACTAAAAAATATTCCACACTCTATCTAATAGACGGCAAGAAGCAAGATAGCAAAATTTTCAGTAAGTTTAGAATTGTCAACTAAATTCTAGAACATGAAACAAAATATATTAGTATTATTTTTAGTTATAACTCGGTTTACGGTTATCAAGAGTTAAATGATATTTTTTTTATTTGAATAACTGTAGTTCAGTGATGGATGACTGGAATGTAGTAAAGCGTTTACAATGTACCATATCAGATGCCTCTTTTGACGATTTGGTAACTCATTTTGTCATACCCCTGGCACCTGAGCTGATCTTGGGTTCGATTCCTACTGAGGATAAACATTTTTGTGATGTGCAGAAACATGTCATTGTTTTAATGCATGCCTAATTGAATAAAAGCATTTTATATGTTTAAATCAGTATTTATATATTCTACGTTGATAACGATTTCCATAGTAAAAGCTTCGTTTAGTTCGGGGTAAGATGACGCTGTGTGAAAAAACTCTAGACCCTGAAGAGTTGGCAACGCATCAGCGACGCCTTTGGTGTTGCAAATGTTCACAAGCTTCAGTGACCACTTACCATCCCCTAGCCCACTTGGCCGCTTGTTAATCTATTATATTAAGAAATGTTCAATAATATTATTTATTTATTTACATAATTATTATTGATCGAGTACTAAATAAAAAAAACAACAAAAGGTTTTATTTTCATTAAATTTTATTTGGATAAAATGTTAAAATCTGTTGCTAATCGTATCTTTTGTTTTTAGGTTATTGTAAATAGTATAGTATATAATAATTGTTTTAATCTTAATAATAAAACCAATTTATATTTAAAGCTAATTTAATTTTAATTTTAAATAGTGTAGTTTGTATTATTATCTGTGCTTGATTTAATAATAAAAAAATCTAAATTTTGTAAAAAGTGGCTTTTCATAATAAATTATTGCTCCAACAACTCATTTTTTAAAATAAAAACTGTATTATTTTTATTACCTGAAAGACTTTTCTTATTTTACTGTTATAGAAAAAGTGTTCAATAAATTTTTACATTTTTATAATGGTAATAATTATACTATCTGTATTACGCTACTTCACTCCTGGATCCCGTCATAAAAAGTAGCCTACATGTTAATCTAGGTAGGAGTATAAGATAATTGTATTTCAAATTTCATCTTAATATTTTCAAGCTGTAACAATGCAAACAAGTAACAAACGTAAACACATGTTCACGTAATCTTTTACATTTATAATATGTTATGAGGAAATATCCAGATGTATCTACAATCTTTTTACTAAAAACTATTTCAAGTATACTCTTCAATAAAAATAATTATAAGTAATATCAAAGTATATCATATAGTAGCAAATATCTTAATTGAATCTGGAATCATTGGATATTTTATCTGTTTCAGTGCATCATTTACATCAAAATCTGAAGAAGAACCTAAAACGGAGGAAATACAAAATAATCCAGCATCACCATCTACGCCTGAGTCCAACGCAAGAAACGTAAAGAATAAAGTACCGATTCGAGAGTCTATTAAATTAGTCGCTAATCAATTGCTTGACAAACCTAATGTGACAGGCGAGAACACAGTTGTTATAGATACCAGAATACCACCAAAAATAAAAAACCAAGCAAAACATAAGATTAAAACAAGAAACGAGGAAGAGGAAGAATCCATAGAAAATGCACATGCTGGCGAAGCTGTACCAGTTTCAATGGAAGAACTTGATACTGAAAATAATAATGTACCTGACAATGAATCAACAACATCAAACGAAGGTATCTCAACTTGGGTACTAGTAAGCAGCCCTGTCAATAAAGAAAATACGTCGGTTTCTACAGAATCTTCAAAGGCTAAAAAACCAAAACCAACGGTCCCTAAAAATAAAACTAAAAAGCCACAAAACAACAAAGCAACATCTAAACGTCCAACTACTACTGAAAACCCATCAAACAGCGAAAATAAATTAAAAGATTCTTCTAATATTCAAAAAATCAAAAATCAATCTACGCAAAGACCAACAAAAGACGCGATCACTACTGCGCCATCTACTGAAGCAAGTACTAAAGTTGAAATCACAAAAGTTCCTTCTAAAACCAGTACTACTACAGTAGCAAAAGCAAGCACTAAAACTAAAAAGAAGAATAAGAATAAACAAAAAGTAAGTACCACTACAGAAGAACCCGTTTATGTTGACTCTGCGTTGCTTCCTACAGAAGCAAAAGAACAAGAAATTGAATTAGAAGTCAGTACACCGCCCGTCACCACAAAAAAACCTAAGCGTAGCTCAACAAAAAAGAAAAATAAGACAAAAAAACGCAAAACCACTAAACCTAAACCAGCAGAAGAAACAAGTATTTCTGAAATTAAAACTAGCAATAAAACAAAATCCGCTAAACCTGGTAAAAAACCCCAAGCAGTTCATGGCGCTATAACTTCGCAGCTTTATAACTATTTTTCGAGAGAAGTCATGCCTTCCGTTGGTGTAGGAGTTTTAGGTCTTGCAAGTATAGTAGGAATTGCAAGTTACTTTTTCTACCCATTCTCCACACCTGTTAGAAGAACTTTTGAGGTGGACAAGAAAGACGACATTTACAAAAACAACGCAGAAGATTATGCTAATGATGGAAACGGGCAAGCAGAAGAAGAAATGCTTGGGACAGTGTTAGCTGGAATGCCTACTCATGCTAAAAACAAACTTAATCCGTACGCAGGACAAACTGCTTATATTAACAGATACCCTGTAAAAAAAGAACAGGATTTGAGGTATCGTCACGTCGCAACTAAATACGAACCAGCATACAATACTCGTTATCCTCAACAAAAGACTGGTATAGCGCATGGAGCGATTTATCCCAAACCCGTGAATTACAGCCCGCATTACGAAACTAGACATGCTTACACTACAGAAGGAAAGTTTAATTTTGATAAACTGCCTACATCATATACGCCATACCCAGCAATAGAGCCAATATACGCTGCACCTCATACAGCCCCATCGTCTTCTTCAGGTATCTCATCGTATGGAAGCGATACTTCGAATTCTGTGGTATACGGTATCAAACCATCATCAGAGTCGGATTTTAAACCAGTCTATCCATTTGAAAGTCAATTTTATAGCGAAACAACAAATGCCCCAGTGACGTATGCCCCTACTTCACTTTATCTTGGATCTAATAATGATGCTCACGAATCTGAAGACACGTATGCTGAAACATCAAGTGCAAGTAGTGAAGTGGATGAAAGTAAGTTTGTCGTAGGAAACGTACCCAAAGAATTGGCAGATAGCGCCACACCCGCTGTAGTACCTGAACATGGTCCAAGAAAACTGAATAGAAGGAAACGCAGTATTTTGGTTAAACGTAGTATTTCAAGTTCTCTTGAAGAAATTCTGAGAAACGAAAAAGAAAACAAAGAAATTTTTATTAGTAACGAAATTGATGACTCATATGTTGTTCCACTAAGAAAACTGGCACCGATCACCGAAACTGCACCAATAGTTGAAGATTTACCAACTCCTTCAAAGCCAGAAGAGGTCTATACAGTGTATGCTTCATCTGTTGATTCAACAAAAAACGACGAAACAACGACATCTAAAAATGTAATTATTGAAAGCGTGTCCACAATACCATTTAATGACGAAAGAAAAGAGCCAACCACTGAATTTTCAAATGATTTAGAAACAACTACTAAAACTTTTAAAGTATACGAAGTTTTCTCATCTTCGGACGTCACATCGAGTCCTATCGTCAAAGAAGTGACAACTAAACCTGAGACTACAACTTTTAGAAACATGATGACGGAAACGACTACTGAACTAAAATCCGAGACTACGTCCACAATGCCACCGTCCCCATCGCCAGTTTTAGAGCCAAAAGATCCAACTACACTAAGACCTACTCCTATCTTTCCCGAAGTAGTAACATACCCGCCATTACACGAGACTAATAGCATATTTTCTTTCTTGAAGAGAATGCTGGAATTCAAAGTGAAACTGGGCATGAGTATTGTCCAAAACGTTGGCGATTCAGTTGAAAAGTTCTTAAAAAGCTTTGACACGAAATCTGCAACGCAAAGGTTTGCAGATGCGTCGAAAAATGTATGAAAGTTTAGCTAATACATCTAAAAACATAAACGTCATTTTATATACATTCGGTACCGTTAAAACGATGTCGTACTACTAACGTATACTCTTTTCGTAGATTTAATGCGCTAAGTTATCCACGCACTAACACTATGTCACGGTAATAAAATTTGATCATTCATACATACTTCTTTAAAAATTCTCGTGATATTTATTAATTAGTGAACAAACAGCATAGATTGCCGTATGTGGTCAACAATTTGGAAAGTTTTTTTCCATAATAAAATCCTACTATGCATTTTTCATAAATTATCATAATTAATAGGTAAGAAATTATAAATCTCATGTATTATAAGTTAAGATTAATATAAGTACAGGGATATTAATTATTATTTGAGAGAATAGTAACATTGAAATATTATTTGAAAATAAAATTATATTTTCAGAATGTTGCCCTCGGTATTTGTAACAGGAAAAATATCTGAGGGAAACCTACTGAATGTATATGTGATAGAAATAATTGTATTTTACCCGACTACCTAAGAAGGAGGGCGATATTTTTATTATGTACTTAAATAGAACTTACTGAAGCTGGCGTACTGATAAATAATATGTTAAGGTACTTGTACATTTTCATGACTTTATGTTGGTAATTATTTGAGAGTTTGCCAAAATCAAAATCAAAAAGTCATTTATTCAGTTTAGGCCCTGGTAAGGCACTTATGAACGTTAATTAACATTTTTGAATCTACCACCGGCTCGTAATTACACTTGAACACAAGAAACTACTGACAGATCCGATAGACCACCGTCTAACATAGAAGAAAGGAAATAGAGCTTTCGAGCTTTTATTTTCTCTTTTTGGTCCTTTTTTGCACAGCCTAGGTCAATAACCTGTAACTTAAATTAAAAAAAAAAAAGATAACCTACACATATCATGCGTTTAAGTACTAGTACATAAGTACATATTTTTTTAATTTTGTAAATAAAAACGATTTTCATAACTGCTTTGTTTCTCTATTTACCTTTAATTTCCTGGAGTAAAATCTTCTAAACGGCTGCACCTATATTGAAAGACTTTGTTTGAACGGTGACTTGAGCGAGAGTGTTCTTAGCTATGTTTCAAGAACATCTGTTTAGAGGATTATCAGCTCATTTCTAGTTGATAAATGGAGCATCTTTTACGGGTCTGTTAAAAATGAAATTAATTGGTATTCAGAAACTAGTATTAGGGGTCTTTTAAATTATTCATGAATACTTATGTATTAAATCTAGTATTAATATTATATAGTATTTAAGTTTATAATTCGATTCAGCATAGATGAACTCTTTAAAATATTGTTGGGACTTTTAGCGTCATGTTGTGTAGTGTTTCCATTCCATTCAGTTTTCATTTTAGCATTACACATGAATAAGATTTGCATTATTAAAAAAAAACAAATCGGACTTAAGACTTTCTTCTTTTTATTTGTTTTTGGCATCGCGCTTTGTGCGTTTTACCAGTGTCAAGTGTTTCGATATTTTTAAAATCAGTGTATAATTATTATTTTTGTTGTATGGGTTATAAAGTCACTCTTACTAGAGATTAGAGAACTTACCTGATGTTAAGTGACGGTGTGGTTGAAAATGATTAACTTACAGAAACTACGATGGGAGCTGGCTCTCAATTGGGGTTGCTGGTATACACTGGTAAACGCTTGGCGGCAGAATTTCAACTTGATGGTGGTAGCTAGCCAGCCGAGTACTAGAAAGTACCCTGCCACCACGCTGTGATTTCCTCACAGTTTTCCATCAAACTTATATTCGGGTTTTGAACCCATGCCTTTAGGTGTATGATCTGAAAGCGTTAACCACTAAGATAATAATATCATCGCAAGTTTTCGTTTAATGCCGCCACAGTTCTAAACACCAAACATTTTTCAATAGCGCCATCTTCATTTATCACGATGAACTTTTAAGCAACCGCTATTGAAGAAATTACAATGAAATTACCACAGAGAAAGAAGTTCTCTAATATACCGACAGATGGCGCTAAAACACATTTCCATGTCTACTCATTTTAATTATTGATACCTAGTTTTAAAAACATCTAGTCTAGATTATGGAGTTGTTTGATTTATATAATTAGGATTCTGCAGGAACAATCTAAACAATAAGGCGTTAATACAATATCTTGATAATCAGATATTAAGTAACCAATCTAGCAGGTAATTAGATAGGTACCTAAATAAATTATGTTAGGTTATTCGCACAGCGAGGATGTGGAACTCTTTGCTAGAGTCTGTGTTTCCCGAAAAGTACAATATGAGTGTCTTCAAATCAAGAATAAACAGGTTCCTTCTAGGTAAGCGTGTTCCATCCCAAACCACATCGTTGCATAACATCAGGATGTGGTCAACGCGAACATATTCCGTATAAAAAAAAAAGTAAGAAAACAATGTTTAGGTGCCGTACTGAGAAGTGAAAACTATTATTGCTATTCAAATTAGACATTCATGAAAAAATCTTCTTTTTATTTATTTTTGGCATCGCTCTTTGTGTACCTATACGGTATCAGTAGCCTCAACTGGCTGTTGATGATGCCCTCCCGAGATATGATGTTGATGGCCAAGACACAGTAGTACCAAAGTCGTAGATTACTTTATTAGTTACTGCGAAAAGCTCCAAATACGTAAGTTTAATAATCATGGTATCCAAATCTCCAACGTAGCTGGTGACCCTCGTAAAACGGAATTGCATCAGTGTGGACCCATGACTTGTCCGATCCAACGATAACGTATATTATAGACATGGCAAGAAAGTTTTTGTGCGAATAACGACAATAAAACTGGCTGGATCATATAGTATGATGTTATATTATGGAACAAAGTCTCACCGCCGTGTCTGGCATCTGTCTGAAATCGATAAACTATTTTTGTGTTTACGGCGACTTTATTTCTTTAAACACAATGTTTGACCAAACATTACGTATTTTATTAAGAGTACCTGGTTGACCGAGCATTGCTCGGATGAAAACATGGATAAAACGACGTTTTCTGAAAATGAAACCTAGCTAGATCGATTTTTCGCCCCCGAAACCCCCTGGATACAAATTTTCATGAAAATCGTTGGAGCCGTTTCCGAGATTCAGAATATATATATATATATATATACAAGAATTGCTCGTTTAAAGATATAGATAGATAAATAAAAGCAAAAAAAGAAGAGATTAAAAAGAACAAAACCCAAAGCAATAAATAAGTAAAAACTATAAAAAATAAAACAAAAAAAAATTAAAGTAGGTAGGTACATATTTACAAAATTAATGATAATAGAATTTTTTGAGCATATATATTGACTGAAAATGTTTGTTTTAGACCAGTTGTCTATGGGATGGTAAGCTCTTGCCTCGTCCCTTTATATTTTCTTTGCGAAACCAACATCTTTATAGCTGTCAGGGAGGTTTGTGAGGCCCAATGATAAGAAAAATGGAAAGATACGTTATAAACTAAAACACAAAAGTGGCTCTTAGTCTCGAACTGTAAAAAGCGCCAGTTATCACGGCCTTGTACTGTCTTGTACTTCTAAGATCGCTGGAGCTCACGAAAATTCTTCTCTAGAAATCTAAGATCTTTCTCCAAAAATGAAACGTTAGACAAATGAACGAGCTTCATAACAATCGCTTTGTAACGTCCATTTTTTTTTCAATATTTAAATTTGGAACTGTGTTATAACGAACATCGTGTATCTTTGCATTTACCTGTTTATACCACGTCGTCACAAATATTTCATCCGATGTATATTAACCCTTTGGCTTTCCCTGCAGTGACATTTCGTGGCTCGAGGTTAAAGGTTTATTATAAAGGGCCAGCCCTGAACGAATGTTTACGAAAGGGACAACCCTATGAGCGTTTATTACCTTTGTTTGAGATATTCGCGTTTGATGAACTTGGATGTGACGTTTTAAAGGCATTTAAAGGCAAGTTAAAACTGTTTGGGTATGATAGTTTATGTTGCTAAGTTTAATTTGTTTTTGCGTCATGATTTTAGTTTTAGAGATCATCGTTGGTGTTTATGACTTTCTAATGTGGTTGTAAGTCTTTCATACGAAAACCGATTTCCCCCATTTGAATATCTCCGATACTTGGCGTGATTGTATTCTAACGGTGTGTTCCGGCAGCCACACTTGATAGCCAGTTTCATTCTAGGCTAGGTGTGCTTAACCATCTTTGACCACACCGTCACTTAACATCAGGTGAGTTGTGGTCAAACAAATAGCCTGTCAGCCATAAAAAAACGGGATCCCATGGAATTATAGCCACTATCCTGATACTACCTGTTATAACCTATGTAAAAACCTGTAACAAGCTTGAAGTTGCTCATATAAAGTCATGCTTTGAAAATAGGTCCCCGACGTTTTTAAAGAAGAACATATCCGGTTATAATAATTCCTCAGAGAACCAATCATTGAAACATCAATATAATGTATCAGTAAGAAAGACTGGGCTGGCCATTTACATTGAAGAACAGTTAACCATTGAAAATATCGAGATAGATATGCTCTATTATAATGAAGACAACGATCATCAGAGGTAAAGTAGGACGCCTTGAAACTAGGTGACTATACGCAAGACAGTGGTTGTGCAAACGCAAAAGTCATCCTATTATGTCTATCAGTAGACCGTGTGATTCTGATTTTGACGAATCTATTAAATCCCTCCGTGCTATGGTCGTTTTAAGTGCTTGACGGAGAGCCCCAGAATATTAGTAATAAGTAATATGCTCCAACTTTTCTCGGTATAAATACAATGTTCTGAAATATCTCCGCTGACGACAAGGGTCAAATTAATCTACCAACTAAACACTCGAGTAACCTACTTGCTAATGATACAGCTACAACGATTGGAGCGTACAGGCTTCGAGGAAAAGTCTTCAAAAAGTTTCATAATCATATTTCGTCAAAATTGGCCGCCACACAGTTTTGAGCTACCCTCATTGATAAAGACAGGTTGGAAGCGCGTTCTTGCGGTCTACATTACCTTGTTGGTGGACGTCCTACACTGCGCTTGCCAACAACCCTTAACAATATGCTTGTGCTGCCGGTGTAGGACAATATCGTGAGAAAATCGTAATATGGTGGTAAGGTACATTTTCTTTTTATACGTAATAGGTTCGCGTTTGATCTCGTCCTGTCTGATGTGAAGCAACAATGTGGTCTAGGACGGAACACATTTACTTAGAAAGAACCTATTTACTCTTGATTTGAAGATACTCATATTGTACTTTGACTCCGGCAAAGAGTTCCACATCCTCGCTGTGCGAATAAAGAATCTGGATTCGAAGCGCTTAGTGCGCTTTTATGGAACGTCCACCATGTACGGGTAACGCTTTTTTAGTACTCGGCTGGCTAACTACCAACCTCAAGTTGAAAATATGTCACCAAACACCTAACAGTCTCACTTGGAAGCCAGTTCCATTCCAGGCTAGGTGTGATTATCATTTCGACCATAACATCACTCAATATTAGGTGAGCTGTGGTCAAACACCAAGTCTGTCAAATACAATAAAAAATCTATAACACGACTGCAATTAAAATAGCTATAATTATAGGAAAAAAACTTCTTAAACAAATCTATTATTCCTAATTAAATTTAAACATAATTTTTGTAATCCCCTTTTAATTTCTTTTATTTTGATATTGATAGGTTTTGATGATTTTTTTTGTCGCGCCAAAAATCCGCCATTTTTTTTTCCCATACACATACCTTAGAATACTTGTGTTTTTAAGACAAATATAATGTTACCTGACCTGTCGAAATCCATCCAGCCGTTTGGAAGATACGAGGTAATAATGAAATTTACATACATACAAGACACGTGCGAAAAACATAACCCTTCCTTGTCAGTCGGGTAAAAAATGGTGCGTGCCGTGCGATTCGAACCCAGGACGTTTGTATAGGAAGTAAGTCGGTCTCCCAAACTGCTGTAACTCCAGCTCTTTTTTTGAACTCAATGACCATTGCCCCTAAGTTTAAACCTCCTAATTATTATTTCGCTCCATTCCATCCGTATCGTAACCGTTACACAAATGTGAACTTTACGTGCTAGATTAGGCATTCCAAAACAAAGGCCCTGTATTCAAATCCAACCAAAATCATTCTCTAGTTAGGAACAGAACAATAGGCTTTAATTTATACTGGGGGTTAATTTCGTATACAATTTTGTTAGCGGGGCGGTAAAAGAGCCATTAGTGCAGTAACTAAGGTCTTCTCTTTTACAGTGAAGGACTTGAGTTAGCAAAATACATAAATATATGCCGGGTTTTCCGGGTAATTCAAATGCCAAAGGACCTTTCATTTTAACTGTTGTAAATAAATAAATAAATAAATAAATACAAATAACTTTACGCCAAAACGCTTCGTTTCCATATTTTTCTAACGTACAGCGAGGATGTAAAATTACCTGCTGTCATCCGTATTTCCCGCGAAAGACAATTTCGGTGTCTTCAAATCCAAGTTAAATAGGTTTTATCCATGTAAGCGTGCTCCATCTTAGACCACATCCTTCTTAACATCAGGCTGGGTGTGACAAAACGTAAACTTATTTTGAATTAAAAACATCGTTAGTATTTTATCACTGTAATCTTAATCCAATACCTTTAAACGAGCAATTCTTGCATAGGTATATGTATATATTATATATAATATGAATCTCGGAAACGGCTCCAACGATTTTCTTGAAATTTAGTTTGCAGGGTGTTTCAGGGGCGATAATTTGATCTAGCTAGGTTTCATTTTTAAAAAAAATTCGTTTTATCTGTGTTTACAGCCGAGCAAAGCTCGGTCATCCAGGTACCTACTGTGTTTTATGTGTATAAAGATGTAATACTGTGTCATATACGCCCAGAGTGGCGGTCCTGCGGTTTTCAATGCGAATTTAATAAGTCATAGTGTTTTATTAATAGGGTTTCAGAAATACAGTAACTGACATACATATAGGGTTATAAGCTTAGGGCATACTAAACCGAAAAGGTTATTGTACACAGTATTATGAACAACTTTTTTTAAGCGCACAATTCTGGAACACCAACAAAAGTCAGCCGTTTTATACATTTGGTTCCGAGGTACCGTATTTTTCTATAGGATCTGATTTTGTTCTCGATTTCATAGATCTGACCATAGAAATTGTCGTTCATGTTACCGTTCCTATTATTTATCGAACAATATCACTTGCGAGCCAGTTCTCATTTCAGGGGTTGTTCCGTGAACTCTCGTTCCATTTAAGTTAAGCTCACCTACAATCTACACGACCACAAACCGTAAATAAAACGCAATAAGGAACATCACGTAACTTTTTCATAATCGGCGAAAACATAGGCCTTGATCAAAACTTGAATGGCAATAATACATCATGATATGGTTCATGATTAAGTGTGTTACCATCCTCGTCCACACTATTACTTAACAACGGGTGAGGTTAAATACTTGTCAACCATAAATAAAATTAGACGCAATTAAAAATACAATATTAAATTAGGACACATACAGACGAAATACATTAACTATACATTCACTGACAGTCACCAATTCGTTTTATTAATTAAGGCCCGATATTCCAGGGGTAATGTAGTGTGGCCACACGATCACAAAAGGACATAAATGTATCCAGTCGACTGTGTCACGCGTTTTTGGATAAATATTAATGGTTCAGCAGTACAGTTACTCTACAGACAGTATATCAGCTTTGCATCTCGATAATTCTATTTATAAGAAAAAAAAAAAACCTTTAAGAAGTCTGAAACTTTTAAAAATGTGATCATCCTAGTCTAATGCACTGCAATGAAAAAGACGGCAATATTTTTTGTAATTTATTTTAATTAACATTGCAGAACATGACTTCGTGTTGTTAAAACTCCATCGTATAAAGAAATCATATCATTAACGATTTCTTATTCATCTTTGTATTTGATACTTTCTAAATTTTGCCAGTGTCAAGTATCTCGATATTTTCAAGTATAACATGAGAAATCAAGTTACATTAGTAGTGAAGTAATAACAATTTTGGTTGCTCATAAAAAATTAGATGAAGTTGAGTTACTGGACATCATTATTTTGTCACATGATTCAACGGTAGGGTGTGTTGAACAATTTTAATAAGCAGATTTTGATTGTACTGGCGATTTGTTAGTTTAATTGCGAGGAATTTTATAATTGAATGGGAATGATTGTGATTTGTTCGAAGACATCCAAACGTAAAAGCAAATTTTGATAATTAATAATTGCGTTTCGTCGAAGACAGAGATGGAGGCAATTTTAATTGAGTATTGTATAGACAATAAATGAGTTACGTAGGTTGTAAAATTGGGTAACGTAGAGCCTGTAGAGGTAGTAATTGAGTAACATAGAGGCAATAATTGAGGTACGTAAAGAGTATAATTGAGTATCAACACCAAAACATATGTTTAGATAAAAAATATATGTTTTTCAAGTTGTATACGTTTTTCCGGTGTAAAATAACTTTGACGTAATAATTAACAAATAGAAAAATTTAACAGTAGAAAAGAATATGAATTTAATTTTTTTTGTTTAATTGATACTAGAATATGAACTAAACAAAAGTAATTGTTCTTGTACCAAGGTATGAAACACATAATACAATCTTAAAAACAAAAATAAAATATCTTTAAAAGATAGGTCCTAAACTGTATCCCAAATTATAATTATGTACCTACACATAACATAATTAATTTTTCAGCTGTGTGCAAATGTTCAAAATAAATTTATATAAAAGTGTTAAAGATAAAGATATATTTATTTGCATAAACATGAGTGGTTACATAGTATTGGTCTTAGTTACAAAAGTTTCATCATGTTTTTGCCTCAATGAGCGTGCAAATGTTGTCGCAGCTTTGTCATATAATTTAGATTATGTAATTGAATGTAAAAATAATAATAGCAAACTTAATCAATGTCAAAGTAATAATAGTATTAATAATAATTGGAATGGATGTCAATATGTCAAATAAAATTATTTAAATGAATCCTTCAGAACCTTTCTGTTTATCAACTAGAATAGATTTAAACACGTAACATTTAAAATTGATACATATTATTTCCATAATCATCTTCACACTAAACTTGCCTGAAAGAGATTGGTTTTAGCAATAAAATCACCATTTGTTGGACAAGTTTTAAATCATTTTCGCTCACTCTGTGGGCTAGGGTTGCCCTTGATGTTTTCCCTTGCCGGTACATTAAACTTTTTCAACATTCTTATAATGTATTTGTAATAAACCATCCCTATTGTTTGCAACCCTGAACGTACCCCAAACGGTCACAATATAAAGCTGTCAAAATAAATGGTGCAGAAGTGAATTAAATAAAAAAGATAACACGTTACCTACTGACCTAATTTCCAATGAAATGTATTATTTCTAAAATCTAAACACCATTGTCAATGGCGGCCAAAAATATATCTAGATCGTTTTCAAGTATAACGTTGGAAAGAACATCGTATAAGTGATTTTTCAGTGCAATTTCATATTTTTATATTTGTGCTGTTTATTTTATTTGAAGTTCATGTTTTAAATAAATTGTTAACTACTTTTTACTGGCAACAAGCTAGGTGATTGACTACAGTGTACCCAATGTCAAGTGACGGTATGATCGCAGATTGTAAAAACATCTAGCTTGGAATGTAGAGGGGCTGCTGATCTCATTGGGACAACTTAGGGTGGTAGCTAGCCAGCTAAGTACTAAAGATAACTTGTTAAGCAATCGGATGTACAAACAAAATAGAAAACTAATATTTTAGAGATTCCAATCAAGGGTTTTTTATTGAAGATATGCTTGCGTTTGACCGCCAACTCGCCTGATGTTAAGCGAAGATACGGTTTACAATGGAGCACGCTCGGCTAGAAGAAACCGATTCACTCGCGACTTGAAGGCACCCAGTTTGTATCTATCAGAGAACACCCACTCGGGCAGCAAATTCCATTGTTAGCGGTCCGTACAATGAAGGTAGATTCAAACCATTTTTCATGAAGTAGAGTCAACTGTTAAAGTTTGTGGTCACTATAATTCAAATTCATTATTAATTATCAGGTGAATAGTATACTTGTTATGAATTATTAATTTGTTACTTAGATAAATATAATTTTATTGTATTCTCTATACTCAACGGTAAACCACGCCAGGCACTTCCGACAGCACAGTTCATTTAGTCAGCAAATTATGTGTCAAAAGTAGTTTTCACCCCGAGGGGGTGCCAATCGGATCGAAAAGGTAAGTAATAAAACCGAATGGGGTGCTATCAGATCATGTCAAGGTTAGGCCAGAAAGTGAGATAGAAATATCGTCATTTGACTTAGCCTAGCTTGCATTTTTGGGAATTAATCTTGACTCAAACTGAATACTATTTGGAATCAGATAGCTTATAAAATATATATATTTGAACACCCAGGCTTAGAACTAACATCTATGTACGTCAAACAAATGTTTTTCCTGACTGGGAATCGAACCTACGCCCTTCAGCTCTCGAAGAAGAACTTCTATCAATGTATGAGCTAACAAGACAGTCGAAAAAATTAACACCAACAAACAGATCCGGAGTACAAAATAGGAGTGTTCTTAATATTGTCTTTGTTCACGGAAGAAGTATAATTGCAACAAGATCGTACCCGAGTACTTAAGAGCATCGTATACCGCGTACTTGGCCATACAAAAAGAAAAACCTATTTTCTACCTCTTAATATTGTCCGATTTTGGTGATTTTTTTTTCATGTAATCAACACCTTAATTACTAGGCTTATACGTTGGATTTTTTCCAGTTTTTCGAATCGCTTAAAAGTTACAAGCCTCTTAAAAGCCATTTTTTTGCGCAGAAACTTGGCTTGAAATCATTGACTTATTTTACAGAAACCAAAAACTTTTCTGCAAAAAACAAAACGTATAAGCCTAGAATACATCTTATTCTAGCGATTAAGACCAAAAACAAAACATTTTTTTAAGTTTTAAAGGGGTGAAAAAAGGTTTTTCTCGGAACGTAAATTCTAGCAAAAAATGTACCTAAAATTCTCACGAGCAGCAACTCTCTCTATCGGGCGCATAGGGGGTCGGGGGGATGGTCACATTACACAGACAAGCAATAGGGATGCTTACAGGTATATCGATACTAGAGATGGGAAAGAAAACAGTGTCGATGACTTTATTTTTCTTTACTCACGATTTTGAAGTAAAAAGCGTATCTTGAAAATGAATTTGTTCTACATTCCTACATTCGTTTTCGTCTGAATTACCTCAGTGCCACAAGTCGAAAGTTTTCAACCAGTGTGTGTTACTGGTGATGACTTATGGTGCTGAAACGTGGTTTCTGACTATGTGCCTTCTTGATAAGCTCAAAGTCACACAACGAGCTATACAGAGGGCTATGCTCGGAGTTTCCCAACGAGATCGAATCACTAGTGAGAAGATCCGTAGACGAACCAAAGTTAGCGACATACCCCAACGGATTAGCAAGTTGAACTGGCAGTGGGCAGGGCACATAGCACGCAGCACTGATGGCCGATGGGGCTGCAAAGTTCTGGAGTGAAGACCACGGACCGGCAAGCGGAGCGTAGGACGTCCACCCACAAGGTGGACAGACGGCTTCATAAAGACCGCAGGAACGCGCTGGATGCGAGCCGCTTCCAACCAGTCTTTATGGAAGTCAATGGGGGAGGCCTATGTCCAGCAGTGGACGTCCTACGGCTGAAATTATGATGATGACGTCAATAAACTTAAGCCATCTATAATTTTATATAAATTCACAAGTTCACAACTACGCATTAATTAATCTCCGAAGCGTTAGCTGTCCGACAAGTATTACAAAATTACACCCTTTACTACTATTAGTCTTTACCTATGAAATTGTAGTTTTATATGATAAAAATCAAACGATTTTTTTCCATATTTTTATTTCTATTTATTAAAATAATCACGCATGCAATCGATGTATCTTGATTAACGCAGTGGCAGTTTATTGATAGAATGAAGAAATCAGCCGGACGGGAGGTAACAAATTCATCGAGGGCATTTTTTACTGCCTATCGGGTATTTGGCAGTGGACGTCCTACGGCTGAGATGATGATGATCGGGTATTTAATTTTTTTAAATTCAAATTCTGGAAATCATTGTGTTCAGTTCTTCATAGTACACATCTGGTATCGTCAAAATAGTTACCGAAAAGTAAATCCCATTTACTATTTAGACAAATAGATTTACTAGGTACTTACTTAACTAGTAAATCTGTCCAAATAGTAAGTAAATAGAATACTAATTTATTCAATGCTCACCTCGTGCAAATACTTATATTATTATTACCAAGTTAGGTATTTACTCGTTATCACACTACTATTATATGCCACTAAAATTATGATTTCTTCGTGTAAAAGTACCGAATCACAATTTTAGCGTGCCAAACAATAATCAACAGCGTGGCGCGGCGATTCATCGACTGAGCGGAGTAGCGCGTAGACATGTGTGCGTGCAGAGACGCACACACTGAAGCTCACGGCGAAGCACTACTATTTTATTCTGTGACGCGGCTGCGGGGAGCGTTGAGATAGCAATACGTTTGCTTAATACCTAAAACTCAAAAACAGTGGTCGGTATACGATCCTCTTAAAGCAATGAAAGCGTTAACTAACGCTAAGCGTTAACGGTTTCTTTAATAAATTTTGCTAGTTTAGGGTTAAGATGGTGCTATGTGTGCAACGAGCACGTAACGTGGACAAAATTGTCTTTACCCGTGCAAAACGTGATATATTTCGTATATGTATACGGTTATATAATTTTTGCGTGTGAAAAGTATTGTAGGCATTAATATATAAATAAATTATAAAAGCTTTGTTGCTACCATAGTGGCTACAGTAGACTGCCTTGTTAACTTATTCACTGCCTTTTTAGCTCATTTACTGGCGTTCTAGCTCAAAACTGCTTTGTAAGCGCATTGACTTCATTATTAACTAATTAACTGCCATGTTAGCTTATGAACAGAATTTTAAGCTCATTTATTGCCTTGTTAGCTCATTCAATATATTTTTAGCTCATTGAATGCCTTGTTAGCTCATTGATTGCGTTGCCCTCGACTGCTTTGTTAGATCTTTATAGTCTTGTAACTCATTAATTGCTTTGTTAGCTGAAAGACTGATATGTTAGCTCATTAACAGACATATTAGCTCATTAACTGTCCTATGCCGTATAAGCTCATTGGTTGACTGGCCGAATAGGTTAAAATCGCAGCTAAAGCATGCAAAGCGCGAACTCAGTAATAACTAGAGCATAAGCTTGTCAGTTATGTGTAGTTAATAGGGTGACAAGTTAATAAACGGGCACATAAATATCGCGGTGACAGCCCTATTATAGCACAGTTCATAGAACGCATTCTCACGCGCCGCCGCACCGAGTAGAAAATCGCAGAAATATTGCTCAAATATTTTCCAACTCTATTCTATGAGACGCCTCAAATGTAGTGTACAGAAACTACATGCCCTTAAATACATTAAATCGTTGCTCGAGGCTTCCTTTTTTTTTATCGCTGGCAGTCTAGGTGTTTGACCACAACTCACCTGATGTTAAGTGACGGTGGTCCTTGTATAATCATGAAAGATTTTTACTTCCAAAGTTTGTTGAAACATCTATTATTCGTAATAATTAATTGTAAACTTGTGTAGTTTTGTATTTATATGTAAAGAAAGAGTTAATTACGTTTTATATAGAAAGAGCTTAATAACGTGCATAATTGTAGGAAATTGATATAATGTGGTTGCCGTGGTGGTGCCGGCGTAAGAATAGTACCCCACCCTCTCTACCCGTGGTTACCGTAAGAGTCGGCTAAGGGATGTAATCCGGAACATAGGCAGCAGCGTCTTCCTTGAACAATCACATCTAAGTGCGCTCCAACCCACCTGCCAAGCGTGGCGAGTATTGGCAAAACCCCCCCAGAAGGAGTCCTATGTCCAGCAGTGGACTTCCTATTGCTGATGATGTGGTGAAATATCTATTTTTATGGTCGAGTTTGTAATTCCATCGAAGATTTTAGTATAGTTACTTGGGTATGAAGGACTTGACTTACTTTGTGTGAATTTGTGATTTACAATCATAAAAATAAAAATCTTAATATTTCGTAACAACATTGTACATAAATAACACATTGTACATTTGTTTTTCGTATTGTACATAAATAACTACAATAACTAAGTCGAAGATGGTAAACACACCTAGCCAAGTGAGGCTGTCGAAACACTCCATTAGGTCCTTGGAGACAGATTTTCAAATTAAGGGTGGTAGCTACTAGAGTGGTGGTAGAGAGTACTCTACCACCACGCTACGGTTTCTTCACGATATTTATTCACACCGACAGCTCAAGCTCATTGTTGGGATTTGATCCCACGCCCTTTGGCGTGTGAACCGGCCACGCCAACCACTGAGCTACCATCACTTCTAACTACTTATGAGTTAAAATTACAGTTGGTACTTTATTTTACGTACACAATATTCCAAGCATTTAATAAAATAGCTTAGGTTTTTTTAAACATTTTAAGCTGTCTCTCTGTTAGTTTTCTATTCCGGGTCGGCACTTATACCAAACTACACACTGATCGTCTCTATTATAGAGTAGGTGATATAAATAGGCAATAAGTATAACAGCAGATAATAAGAGTCGGGCAAGTGTGAGTCTTACTTGAATGAAGGATCCCGATTTTAACAAAAATATCTAAGATAAAAATAGGTTAGGTAGAATTCTAGTAGCGATGATAGCTCAGTGGTTAGCGCAGTCGGTTCGCATGCCGAAAGGTGTGGGTTCAAATCCCAACAATGAGCTTAAGCTGTCGCTGAAGGAAAACATCGTGAGGAAACCATAGTGGTGGTAGGGTACTTTCTAGTACACGGCTGGCTAGCTACCACCCTCAAGTTGAAAATCTGCCGCCAAGCATCTAACGGTGTGTTCCGGCAGCCTCACTTGAGAGCCAGTTCCATTCCAGACTAGGTGTGTTTACCGTCTTCGACCACACCGTTACTTAACATCAAGTGAGCTGTGGTCAAACATCTAGCCTGTCAGCCATAAAAAAAACCATAAAAAAAGGGAAAGATATTATAAGTAACATTGCTGGATTTATAGGCTTCTCCCAAGACACGCTACTACAAAGCAGTGAACTATAAAAGGCTGACGATAATGATGATGAAGTAACATTAAAATCAAAACACTCTATGACAATACTTGTAACAACAACATAGAATAAACCCAAACTTAAGTCGATATAGCCACGTGATCGGCCGAGTCTCAACGGAACAATTTAAGGGCCTACTTAGGGGCATGTCACACGAGAGAAGGGTCTTACTTGGCCCACGCAGACGAGGTGGGCCTACTTAGGGTCTGAATATACTTGGGTATGTTACGCATTATGTCGCGACACTACAGTTTCCGCTGCCTAATAGTGATAAAAAAAATATTACTAGATGTACCTACGAATTCGTTCGCGACACATTTATTTACCAGATATTTTTTCTTCCCTCGTACTACAAACAATTGCTTTTCAGCTGTGGATACTGCTTTGGACTAAAACATACAAAGTTGAGCGAGTTTTTAGCCAGCTCAGTGGTTAGCGCGGATTTTATTTGACATGTTCAGTATAGTGAAGTGGGTGGATAAGGAATTCGTAGATTTTGGAAAACACTATTTCCATTCCCCAAGATATTATATAGGCAAACAAACTTATATAACCTGGATGTACACCAATATAGTCAGATATCTAAAAAAAGATTTCTCCTCGTCACAGTTTTTTTTTTTAAGTACCTAACCCCAAAACTAGACTATCTTGGGTGAAAAAAATTAAACAACAGATTTAGTTTATATAATATTTATTAATAAAAAAATCATACACTAGGTTAGAAATAAAATTTAAATAATATAAATTATGCACAATGTTTAATTTATATAACCTACCACCTGCCACCTGTAGAGCCACCAGCTTCAATGAAAAGCCGGAAAGCCTATATACTTTCGAATTCGAAGGGCAGTTCTGTTACAAACATACTTGTATGTCCATCTGTTCGTCTAACTACCCAACAGATCTGTCTATCATGACATATATTTTAGCTATAGACAGTTGTCATTTCTACAGAATATGTGAATACTACAGAATTGGAATACAATAATTAATTAACAATTTCTTTATGGTATACATGTTTTGTGTGTTCTCCTTTTAAGCAAAATACACTGAGAAAAGTAGTTCATCTTAGGCCGGTCGGCGAGTTAATAGCCTACTCTTGCGTTGACGCTTAGGGTTGTCACTTTTATTTTTAGTTAAATATTATTTGCGTATTATGAGCAGCATTAGGTTTTTATTTATGGCCGGTAAAGTGTAAATAGCAAACTAGCAGGTGAAAGCAGGCGAATGCCAGCGAGCGTGCGGTGTACTGGAACGCCAGCGACTGAGTTAAAAAAGTAAAGACACTTAGTCACGACAAAGCCCAGACTGCCGGCACCCGAGTCTCCCCGATATTATGCTAATGTGTGCGTGTCAGTGTGTACGTACACGGCGCCCGGTCGTTTATATACGGTTCACCACCAACTAACATCTCTTTGAATATTGCTAATGTTCAAACTGTCTGTTCGTATTAGTTTTTAAATTGTTTTCAGGCTAAATGTTCGACGACAGTTCACCTGATGATACCGGCTGCCGGAACATACCGTTAAGTGCTTAGCGGCAGATTTTCAACTTGAGCGTGGTAGCTCTCCTGCAGAATACTGTAAAATACTCTACCATCATGCTGGGGTTTTCTCATGATAATTTCATTTACCGGTAGTTCGAACTTATCGTTTGGATTTGAACCCAGGCCCTTCGGCAAGGTTCATGGTAAAAAACAAAAAATCTTAAGTTATGTTTACTGTCTATTGTTATATACCCTCATATGTATGTATATGTTGTATATATCACTTATTAAGCCATACTGAACTAATCACTTTCATATTTGAGTTTTAGTTCAATAAGTTTTTTTAAATAGTTACAATAAATTATTAAAATGAATATTAAAGTTTCATATAAAAATGTGTTATATGAAAAGCGTATATCTTATGTTTTAAATTATTTAACACATTTAAAAATGAGAGCAGTCGACATGTCTTATAAAGCGGTTCTAGCGGATTCGTTATTTCAATTTCTTGAAAATAATAGCTTCAGCCACTCCCGTTAATATCCCCAGTCTAGAAAAAAATGAAATAAAATATTTTATAATATCTCTTCTACGAGTACTATATATAATCAATAACTCTATAGTAACAGTCACACTCAGACCGAAAAAGCGTAAAAAATTGGTTTGTAATTTTTGGCAATGGCCAACGAACATTTTATATGGAACAACTGATTTTTACATTTTCAGAGTTGAGCTAATAGTAAAAGTTGTTCATTATTGTGAGTACAACCAGGGACAGACCAGGAGTTTGTGGGGCCCTGGGCTTATACTAGGGGCCTTCCTAAACTATAAATAATAATAATGGAAAAATGGCGATTGGTATTTTTAACGCCGCAGACCGTATGTCGTGGTAGTGCCAGCGTAAGAATAGTACCCCACCCTCTCTACCCGTGGTTGCCGTAAGAGTCAGCTAAGGGATGTAATCCGGAAGATGAGCAGCAGCGTCTTCCTTGAACAATCACATCTAACTGCGCTCGCCAACCCGCCTGCCAAGCGTGGCGAGTATTGGCAAAACCCCCCAGGAGGAGGCCTATGTCCAGCAGTGGAGGTCCTATTGCTGATGATATGATAATATCCTACTATAATATTATAAATTTTAAAGTTTGTATGTTTAGATTTTACTCAATCACGTAAAAACGGTTGAGCGGATTTGAATGAAATTTGGTACACATATAGTTCATTAGAAAAACGTTAGGTTCCTGTAGTCCAAAAAACGGGCTTATTTACTTGAAATTTGGTATAGTTGTGTCTCATAAAACATTATCTACATAGTCTAATAATAAAATAACGCAAGATTCATGACTATTGCTTATTTACTATTATTGCTTATTACTTATATAAAATACGTTTCATTTCTCTCTGAAACTAATTCACGCGGACGAAGTCGCGGGCGTAAGCTAGTAATATAATATAATTAAATCACATAAATAAATAATTATTTAATACCTACGTGTTAGCGAGCGAGGCAGCGTTTACCGCCATTACAACATCTGCGCGATTGTTTCCAAATACTGTCAATAAAATAATGGGCTGTTAGAGGAATGGTACATTTAGACATTTGCAGTTTTTGGAAGGCACATCGTTAGCCCTTTGTACGCCGGTAAAATGCATAGAATTCTATTTCAGCTTAATAGCAACTCTTTGTGTTAAATTAGTAGAAAGCGGCGGAAGCGGCAATTGTTTTAGCACAAAGAGTTGTAAAACTATTACATCTTTTATCCTTCGGCGGAGTCGAAGACAGCTGCATTTTATTTGGCCTACAAATCGTGGGACTGGGAAAAGTACCACGCGGGAACACATTAGGTACTGAATATGCTATTAGGTATCTATGATAGAATGGTGCATTCTATCCTACGAGGTACGATATATGCACAATAGTTGTCATAGTATGTATGTACCTTGTAAGTTCTGTCCACTGGAATTGTATCCATTGTGTGTGTGTGGTTATTAGGTAATATAGGGTAGGAATATGCATGTTAGGTATAATAATATAACCTAGATAGTTAGGTATTGGGTAAATAATGTAGGCATAATACTGAGACCACGTTAGCCGTGGTATTTTTATATATGCCACCGCACTGTACCCTGGAGGGCGCAGGTAGACGAGGGTCATATAAAAGCGCCGCTCTAGGGTATGAGTGCGTGAGTCGTTTGTAACCGTCCGTACTGCACGGACGTAGCACTTAGTCTTTTTAAATAAGTACCTAATTGATAGTATATAGATATTAGTTATTCTTGCTTAATATAATTTCTCCGACCAAATATATAAGTGTTTTACATAGTACCTTCGCGTGCTTCGGATCCAACAACCCTTGCGCCTGAATCTCTTCTAAACTGAGTAGATGCTACCAGTTTTATAACATTCCTTCGAGCCGGATCTGACTGAGTAGATGCTACCAGTTTATAACATTCCTTCGAGCCGGATCTGACTGAGTAGATGCTACCAGTTTACAACATTCCTTCGAGCCGGATCTTGGAGTGACGCGAAGTGAGGAACTGTGAGTATGAGAAACACATCCTGAACTGCACCCGTAAGTGACCTGTCAGCAACAACGACGTCGAGTTTCCTGCCAGCTAATATGGATTCGATTCCGAGGGATAACTCCGAGTGGGTTTCGAAAGACGAGTTGGCAGTGAGAGGTGGACGTAGTTCGAGTCGAGCATCTTCAAGCAGTGATTTGGCCTGCTTACAGAAGTGTTTTGAGGAAGTTGTGGACGGCGTCCAGAAAAGGATACAGAGGTATATGACTGAAGCTGAGAAATCAAACCTGTATGAACAGATGCTTGCCCAGCATATACAGAAAAAGGCGGAGAGAGAGGCAAGACGCCAAGCAAAGATAGCAGATTGTCTAAAGAGGATCGCGGAGGTAGAAGCCAGATGCCGGGAAGATTTAGCAAGGCATCGAAGAGAAGCTGAAGAAAAAATATGGCAAAGTTATGACCGTGTTGTGAGGTTTAACAGAAAACGGATCCTCAAAGAATTAGAACATGTACTATCAAGACAAAGGGAGGACTATGATAGACAAGCAAGCCTGACTGCTCAACGTGTCAATGAGAGGATGATTACGACGCATCAGCGTGCATCCCAATCACAAGACATGCGTGGTGAAGCCATGCATAGTATCACGTACAGTAATAATGTAGAGTCAGTGTTAAGTGCTACGACAATGTGTAGTGAGAGGCTCGCGCCTGGTGCCGCGGTTGAACGAGACATCGCGCGCGCAAATCAAAGGACGAGCGGGTCGCCGGCGTTTGTGTCAGAACACGTGACGCAAGCGCCCGGACGTGTACCTACGGCTGCCACCCGTCCTTACGAACAGTCTGTGAAGTGCCAGACTACATTCGAAGAACAGGACGACGGACTAGAACAACCCATGCGGACGATCATCGCAGCGGCAACAAGAGACGACGAGCTCCTTCGTGCTACGTGTCACGAACGGAGGGAAGCCACGCCGCTACCGCTGGGACAGGACAACTGGGAGCTTTACCACGGCCAGGATGACCGTTGCGGGAATTCCGGTAAGCCAGTTGCTTGTTTGACCAATGTTTCTAGCGTAATAGACGAGCCTTCGATTCATGGGTGTAGCG
Source organism: Biston stratarius (assembly GCA_950106695.1). Classification (NCBI taxonomy): domain Eukaryota; kingdom Metazoa; phylum Arthropoda; class Insecta; order Lepidoptera; family Geometridae; genus Biston; species Biston stratarius. Next base: position 14,714,131 of record OX467106.1, read on the forward strand.
TGGGCAAATTAGAGGTCTGCGGAGTGATTTCTCTCTCTGATAAGCGAGTGAGCGGTACCACTGAAAATACTCGTGAGATCATCGTGGCGAGTGACGCAGAAATCGCGAGCAACATAAGTAGGCAAAATTGGATCGTGCCTAGATTAGAGGTGAGCTGCCCAGATACTCAGGTTAAGACGGAGCCGCCGGACACAGATAGTAACGACGAACGATTAGAGAGTAGCGAGAACTGCGTCCCGATCTTTCCAGTAGTGGCAGAGACCGGTGATCTGAGATGTTCGGTGAGCGGTGAACACGCGCAAAACGACGCTTGCACTCACTATCAGGTAACAGGTACCGATAGTGTAACGCCCGCGGGGTGTAGTGAGGTCGTCGTTCCTGTTGCAGGAACACTTTGCGGTAACTCACGTACCGACCATTGCAGAGTCACTGAGTCTCTAGCGCCGCGATATGACATCGGGCGAAAGATCGAGGTATGTGACCGAGATTGTGCTGCTCTAGAGAATGGTAAGGATCTAATTAGGATTCCTTCACGTGTATTAGGAAGTCCGGAGGTGAATCGTTTTACAAACGATCTGTCCGTCACACAATGTCAGCGATACAATACAACGGAAGAGACATGTCTCGCTTCAAATGATGGTGTTAATATCGGCAAACAGAACATTGCCACTGTACTGTACGGAGTAAGTAAAAATACCGGTAGTTCATCGACAAGGCCCGCATCAAGCGAAGCGGTAGCTGCGCCTGATGCAGGAGCGCACCGCGAATCACGCAGGGAACGCAACATGCGGGAAAAGAAGGTCGAGATGAAGATGGTATGCGCCGATATAAACACAGGTAAGGATAAAATAGAAACTCCTACAGGAATGGTGCGGTGGATTGTGAACACAGATCGCTTTACGCGCGATTTTACCGTTATGCGCCTTCAGCGAGACGTCGCGAAGGGCACGGCGTGTCCCACCGGCATCGACGAGTCTGTAGATCTACATTGTAGCTTTATCAATAGCGGAATTGGTAACGCTTCTGTGCAATATCAGGTGAGTAAAGACGCTGACACGGAAAGGGAAATCACTACTGTAGATCAGAACCAGTTAGATTTTTCGAAAATAAGAATATTTCCATTGACTGAAAGTAAGTTAGTTCTAATGGGAATACTATCAGACCGAGTAGGCTTAGATTATTTTGATCAGTCTGAGCAAAGGTCAAGCAGAAGCGACTGGTGCCGGTTTCCATCAGCGGAAATACTGGCCGGCAATGTGACCAGATTGGACTGGCCTAGGGATTGCAGAGAACGGTCGTCTTGCTCCTCTCTTTTTTGTGATCCGCAGGAACAAAGGATTGCGTGTGATGTCGTCCCTGAAGCTGCAATTACTGGTTCATGTAGAGCCGGTACACTAGTTCGAGAGAAGACACGCCATTCTACAATGACGAGCACCTCAATGCTGCCGCGGTCGTGGTACAAAGGTCCTGAGTCTGACTCGGACCGTACCCCAACACCCGTAGTAACGGATACGGGTCAATTGGAATGCTCCAACAAGATGACGTGTGACGTCATCGAACCTGCCATAGGAGCAAGGGACTTGCCGGTGCGGGTCTACGCGGTGCCTGTACCTGGTCCGCCGCTACGCGACAAGCCACGCCCAGCTGCCTGGGTAGGCGCTCTACAAGCCGGGGCACGTGTACCTAGTGAGTTCGGTACATGTGATGAACGCTTGCCTCCGGATCGCAACGTCGAGCTACGAATCTCCGGTCCTGCGCTTGGCTACAAGGATCTACGCCGAGTGTCACTAGCCAATATTGCGACATACCTGTCAGCCACAGTAACCCTGCCTTACAAACAGGGTGACGCTGAAAGTAGTGCCACCGACGTCACGCCGTCATGTGATAGACGTCACACCGTTTCGGAGTCATCGCGTCTGGAAGCGCGAACACTGCAGGCAGCGACAAGAGCGTCGGATCCTCCGAATTATGTGCCTTACTGCCGGTGAACGCAACAGCACGGGCCGCGAGTGTAGTGAGCAAGTGAGTGGACTTGATGCAAGCCACATGTGAAAGTGAATGACAATGAACACAGTGACAATGGACAGTGTAAAATAGTGTTTAGGTACCTATGTATAGTAGCATTAAGTACGTGTTTAGTTACGTAGCGGTGTACCACGGATGACTGCGTGTAGGTGATGTCACTAGAATCACGCGAGCAGGTAGACATTAGGCTGTGGACGTTGCTGCGCTCCTAACTGACAGTAATGTAATCGGCTGAACCCTTTTACAGGGGGGAAAGATGTTAGCGAGCGAGGCAGCGTTTACCGCCATTACAACATCTGCGCGATTGTTTCCAAATACTGTCAATAAAATAATGGGCTGTTAGAGGAATGGTACATTTAGACATTTGCAGTTTTTGGAAGGCACATCGTTAGCCCTTTGTACGCCGGTAAAATGCATAGAATTCTATTTCAGCTTAATAGCAACTCTTTGTGTTAAATTAGTAGAAAGCGGCGGAAGCGGCAATTGTTTTAGCACAAAGAGTTGTAAAACTATTACATCTTTTATCCTTCGGCGGAGTCGAAGACAGCTGCATTTTATTTGGCCTACAAATCGTGGGACTGGGAAAAGTACCACGCGGGAACACATTAGGTACTGAATATGCTATTAGGTATCTATGATAGAATGGTGCATTCTATCCTACGAGGTACGATATATGCACAATAGTTGTCATAGTATGTATGTACCTTGTAAGTTCTGTCCACTGGAATTGTATCCATTGTGTGTGTGTGGTTATTAGGTAATATAGGGTAGGAATATGCATGTTAGGTATAATAATATAACCTAGATAGTTAGGTATTGGGTAAATAATGTAGGCATAATACTGAGACCACGTTAGCCGTGGTATTTTTATATATGCCACCGCACTGTACCCTGGAGGGCGCAGGTAGACGAGGGTCATATAAAAGCGCCGCTCTAGGGTATGAGTGCGTGAGTCGTTTGTAACCGTCCGTACTGCACGGACGTAGCACTTAGCCTTTTTAAATAAGTACCTAATTGATAGTATATAGATATTAGTTATTCTTGCTTAATATAATTTCTCCGACCAAATATATAAGTGTTTTACATAGTACCTTCGCGTGCTTCGGATCCAACAACCCTTGCGCCTGAATCTCTTCTAAACTGAGTAGATGCTACCAGTTTTATAACATTCCTTCGAGCCGGATCTGACTGAGTAGATGCTACCAGTTTATAACATTCCTTCGAGCCGGATCTGACTGAGTAGATGCTACCAGTTTATAACATTCCTTCGAGCCGGATCTGACTGAGTAGATGCTACCAGTTTACAACATTCCTTCGAGCCGGATCTTGGAGTGACGCGAAGTGAGGAACTGTGAGTATGAGAAACACATCCTGAACTGCACCCGTAAGTGACCTGTCAGCAACAACGACGTCGAGTTTCCTGCCAGGTCACTTACGGGTGCAGTTCAGGATGTGTTTCTCATACTCACAGTTCCTCACTTCGCGTCACTCCAAGATCCGGCTCGAAGGAATGTTGTAAACTGGTAGCATCTACTCAGTCAGATCCGGCTCGAAGGAATGTTATAAACTGGTAGCATCTACTCAGTCAGATCCGGCTCGAAGGAATGTTATAAAACTGGTAGCATCTACTCAGTTTAGAAGAGATTCAGGCGCAAGGGTTGTTGGATCCGAAGCACGCGAAGGTACTATGTAAAACACTTATATATTTGGTCGGAGAAATTATATTAAGCAAGAATAACTAATATCTATATACTATCAATTAGGTACTTATTTAAAAAGGCTAAGTGCTACGTCCGTGCAGTACGGACGGTTACAAACGACTCACGCACTCATACCCTAGAGTGGCGCTTTAGGGTATGAGTGCGTGAGTCGTTTGTAACCGTCCGTACTGCACGGACGTAGCACTTAGCCTTTTTAAATAAGTACCTAATTGATAGTATATAGATATTAGTTATTCTCGCTTAATATAATTTCTCCGACCAAATAAATAAGTGTTTTACATAGTACCTTCGCGTGCTTCGGATCCAACAACCCTTGCGCCTGAATCTCTTCTAAACTGAGTAGATGCTACCAGTTTTATAACACTACGCAATTCTACACAATTTATTATCATGAGAATTTCTGAGCCTGTCATTTTCTTGTTCAAGTCTTTGTTTGTCTTGTTCAAGTTTCTGTTTTTCTAGTTCCATTCTTTTTCTTTCTTGGTTTTGTCTAGCCGTTTCTTGTTCTCGTAACATTCTTTCTTGTTCAAGTCTCGCTTGCTCCGCAATCGCTCTGATTCTTTGTTCCTCTGCAAACTTTATTTCTTGTTCAATCTTACCCTGATTAATCGCTTGGAGTTGGCAAAACGTGCCAGTGATTGTCTGAAAACAAATTAATGCTGGTAAGATATCGGGATGGTTCAGACAAGCAGACGTGAATAAACTTAATATGAGTTGACCTTGAAATTGCAAAGAAAATTAGCTGCAAAATATGTTTTTTTTTTAACTTCATTGAGTTCATTACTATTATCTCCATACTTGGGGGCTTTTGGCCAAACAAAAATAGAAGAGTTAATTTACATATATTTAGTTGGTTCATCATCATCATCATCATCATCATCAGCCATAGGACGTCCACTGCAGGACATATGCCTCCTCCTGGGGGGGCTTTGCCAATACTCGCCACGCTTGGCAGGCGGGTTGGCAAGCGCAGTTAGGTGTGATTGTTCAAGGAAGACGCTGCTGCCCATCTTCCGGATGTCATCCCTTAGCCGACTCTTACGGCAACCACGGGTAGAGAGAGTGGGGTACTATTAGTTATCTGGTTCCATATTACAAGCTTTGCTTAGCTTGGGGCTAGCTGACGCTGTATGAAATGACTTACGATATTTATTTGTTTAAATATTTACTCGTTTTACCTTTTCTAAATCTTCTTTGTAATTATCTTTAGGGTATACATTTGATCGATTTCGTTTAGTTTGGAACATGTAAAGTGCTTGTTTGAGAGCGTCAACGTGTGCACTGTTGAAATTTATCTCGGAAAGTGGGGGATTCGTACATTTTGTCCCCATGATGTTCTGGTATTGCATGAAGAGTTCCTTTGCAACTGCCTTGTTGTTATTGTCATTCAACATCGTCAACTGAACATATCTATTCTGGAAATTCTGAAAAAAAAAGTTCTTGATACAACGATTTCATTGTTCTGTGAAACTAAGTGGTGTGAAAGAATAATATAATAGTGCGCTAGTTTTTTTTTTGATGATTGACAACCTAGGTGGCCACAGTTCACCTGACGTTAAGTGACGGTGTGGTCGAAGATGGTAAAACACACCTAGCCTGAAATAGAACTGGCTCTTAAGAGAGGCTGAACACACCGCTAGGTGCATAGCCGCAGATTTTCAACTTGAGGGTGGTAGCTAGCCAGCCGAGTACTAGAGAGTATCCTAACACCACGCTATAGTTTCCTCACGATGTTATCCTTCACCGGCAGCTTAAGCTCCTTGTTAGGATTTGAACCCACGCCCTTTGGCGTGTGAACCGACCGCACTATCCACTGAGGTATCATCGCTACTTACTGACTTCTACCAGCTTCTTCCTGACTAAGGTATACAGAGTATTGTGTAGTTTTTGAGCAAAAACCAATGCAATGTAAAGATAAGCATTTACATTGGTCGTCTTCCATTGCGGCAACTTTGGAGCACTTCTCAACCTCCAAACCAAGCAGAGTGCTTGTGCTTACGAGGACGAAGTGCTTCCACAAGGAAAAGTGAAATGAGAAGGATGTTATACGACGCTGGTTGTAACTACATCTATTACAGTGATTTGAAAAACTTATCTACATTTATTTTCTACGCGTCGGCTGGCTAGCTACCACCTTCAAATTGAAAATCTGCCGCCAAGCACTTACAGTGTGTTCCGGCAGCCTCATTTGAGAGCCAGTTCTATTCCAGGCTTGGTGTGATTTACCCCAATTTTGATCACACGTCACTTAACATCAGATGAGCTGTCAAACGCCTAGCTTGACAAGCATAAATACAATCAATTTTAACATTGGTTACTACGTACGACTATATCTTTACAAAGTTTGACATTGTGAAAGTGGTTTTCATGAAGTTTCTAGAAATTACTGTGCTGGAGCACGGATAAAGCGAAATCCTTACCTGTGTAAGTTCAGTACGGTTTTGGTCTGTTTTGTCAGAAATTGCTTTTACTTTTGTTCCGTAAAGTTCCATTGCTGCTTGAACAGCTTCATTATGAACAGTTTCGAGGTCCACAGGATGCAAACATAGTGGCTGGTGTTTGCTAACGTCGTTTATATTTTTTTCATATAGATTGCTCGCTTCCTTGTTCGTTGCTTGGAGCTTCGATTGGTTACTTTGCTCGAACTGCGGTAGTCGACTTTCTAAGTCCTGGAAAAGATTCAAACTATTAATTGAGATGTTTATACACGCAGCCATTTGGCCCCAAACTAAGCAATGCTTGTACTATGGAAGTCAAATAACTGATAGAATACATTTTTTTTTTTGTAAGTACATGCTTATAATACATTTAGAACACTTAGACAGAATAAACATTTGTTTATGACACACAATATTTGTCCTGGGTGAGAATCGAATCCGCGCCCTACAGCTCTTAAAGCAGATATACTATCAATGACCCAACAGGTATGTTTACGAGCCTTCTTCATCTTTCGATATTTTTTCTTAATTCTCATGTCGCCAATCTTGTAGAGGTTCTTCTACATAAATATTTAAGAGTTATACATATTATTATTAGTGTCTTTCCGCTTAAAAGTCATTTTGGTAAGTCTAGCAGAGCGAGGTGAATCACGTTTCGGCTACTGGTTACTGCAGTAAGAAGAGGATATACGATTATACGTACTTGAGGTTATTTTAATTAGATATTTTCAATTTATTTAGATTTTAAGCTTAAGTCGGATTTTAGTTTTAGACTAGCTGTGCCCCGCGGTTTCACCCGCGCTAGATGCCTACGTCATAGTAGCTTCATGCATGCAAAGTCTCAGCCCGATCGGTTTAAAATTGACAAAGTTTCATACAAACTTTCATCCCCTATTTTATCCCCTTGGGGGTAGAATTAATCAAAATCCTTTCTTAGCGGATGCCTACGTCATAACATCTACCTGCATGCCAAATTTCAGCCCGATCCGTCCAGTGGTTTGGGCTGTGCGTTGATAGATCACTATGTCAGTCAGTCAGTCAGTCACCTTTGAGTTATATATATTTAGATAGATATTAAGAAATATTAAGGTTAAATATTTAAAATATATCTTCAGATTCAATAAATATTTAAAATTTATTTCAGATTAAATTAATATCCTCATCAATCATTTTTCTTCCACATAACTTTTTGATGCCATCATAAATCCAATACTGGCTTTAGAGGTCTACACTTCCAAAGACATTGCTATATATTGCGTCGTCTGTAATAACTTTGATTTGACGGCAAAGGTTAGTAAATATTAATCCTACACTAAAAAACAAGAGATTTACCTTAGTGAGTTTGTCCAAATTCTTGTTGACTTCAATATGAGATGCCATTGTTTTTTTGTTGGTGAAAAGGTCGCGTGCTGCCTTTAAATTCTTCCGATGTAGATCCTGCAGGTCAGCGACTGGCATGCTAGGCCGTGACGGTCCGCAGTTTAATTCCATATTCTTTTCGTAAGCATCGCGTGCTTCGTTTAAAGCTGAGAGGATTCCGGCTTCTATTGTTGCCTGTATTCACAAAAACATATAATTTTTATATAGTTGACGGGCTAGATGTTGACCGCAGCTCATCTAATGTTATCAAAACTTTAATAATAATAATTACATCGATACATATAATAAATTTGCCGTGGTGGTGCCTGCGTAAGAATAGTACCCCACCCTTTCTACCCGTGGTTGCCGTAAGAGGCGGCTAAGGGATGTAATCCGGAAGATGGGCAGCAACGTTTTCCTTGAACAATCACACCTAACTGCGCTCGCCAACCCGCCTGCCGAGCGTGGCGAGTATTGGTAAAACTCCCCCAGGAGGAGGCCTATGTTCAGCAGTGGACGTCTTACGGCTGATGATGTGATGTGATATAAAAATCTCGTGTCACGCCTGAGTCTTTTCAGTTGAAGTGTAATTACACTTCAACGTAGATTATCTACCACGAGCCGGTGGTAGATTCAAAAATGTAACTTAACGTTCATAAGTGCCTTCCCAGGGCCTAAACTGAATAAATGACTTTTTGTTTTTGATTTGATTTGATTTGACTTTGTCCGCGCGAAATTTAACAAAAATGTTTAGTTCGCAGAATATACAAAAAGTCAATACTTCTGCATTCCTCGTCAAGAAATACCTATACGGTGAAACTTAATCCAGGTAATAGAATTTCATTCAAATCCGTTCAGCCGTTTTTGCATGATTGAGTAACGAACATCCAAACACATAGTTTGATATTTATAATACTAGCTGTTATACGCGATTTCGTCCGCGTGGAATTTAACAAAAAGTTTGTTTAGTTTGCAGTAAATAAAGTATGTATCCAAAGGAATGAACACCAAAGCAGCGATGTCTTGGAGTTTGTTTTGCTACTCAAAGTTCTGTGTATCGCTGCAATGGTCAGGGACAGGTTTTTTTTTATATCTGACAGGCTAGGTGTTTGACCACAGCTCACCTGATGTTAAATGACGGTGTGGTCTAAGATGGTAAAGCACACCTAGTCTGGAATGGAACTGGCTCTCAAGTGAGGCTGCCGGAACACACCGTTAGATGTTTGGCGGCAGATTTTCAACTTGAGGGTGGTAGCTAGCCAGCCGAGTACTAGAAAGTACCCTACCACCACGCTATAGTTTCCTCACGATGTTTTCCTTCACCGGCAGCTCAAGCTCATTGTTGGGGTTTGAACCCACGTCTTTCGGAATGCGAACCTACAGCGCTAACCACTGAGCCATCATCGCTACAAAAGTTGGTATCTCTTACCATCTAGAGAGCGCCTCGTACGTCTCATTACTTTTACATAAAAATAATAATATATATATTATATATAGTACGTTTACGTATCTATCTAATACCTTTAAACGAGCAATTCTTGTATATATATATTCTGAATCTCGGAAACGGCTCCAAGGATTTTCATGAAATTTTGTATGCCCCTGCATACAAAATTTCGAGGGAGATAAATCGATCTAACTAGGTTTAATTTTTAGAAAACGTCGTTTTATCCGTGTTTTCTGCCGAGCAAAGCTCGGTCATCCAGGTACTATTATCAAACACCTCACCTGAACAATACTTTTTGGACTAGGAATCTTGCCACTGTTGAATAGAGTCATATAAGCCTTGAAGTAGTTGCATAACTCTTCTGCTCTAACTTTTAGTCCATTGATTGTTTTAGGATATAACTTTTCAGAGCAAAACAACGATGACACCAACTCTACCAAGTGCTTTCTGAAGTTCAGTTCAATGTCTGAAATAACATAATCACATATTTTACATAATCCTAATTAATATTAAAAATGCGAATGTGAGTTTGTTTGTTTGTTATGCCTTCACGCGTAAACTACTACGCCCTGGAATAAGACAACAAATACTTTTCATCATCATCATCACGCGAGTCAAACCGCGGGGCGCAGCTAGTAGAATATAACTTTATTGTACACCAAACCGGAACACAGTAATTTTTACACACTACCGCTTGGCGGCAGAATGTCTGCTACTTCGGTGGCACCTATCTACGACCTATTGCTAAGATCTAAAAATTTGCTGTTGGGTAAAAAGGTGGAACAACGTATGGTTACCGTTAATATGGCCTTTGAAGTTCAACTCCTGAACTTTAAATCCCGGATGAGGCATCAGGAAGCAGAAAACATCTTCGAAACTAGACTGCAGATGATTCCTTAACTCTCGTAACTCCTCAGGAAGGTGTGGCGTAACCTGAAAATATAAACAGTTCCTAGTTACCCAAGTGCTGCAAGATTTATAAATAGTGGTCGATGCTCGGAGTTTCTCTACGAGATCGAATCAGAAATGAGGAGATCCGTAGGCGAACTAAAGAAGCCGACATAGCAAGTTGAAGTGGCAGTGGGCAGGGCACATAGCACGCAGAACCGATGGCCGATGGGACTGCAAAGTTCTGGAGTGGAGACCACGGACCAGCAAGCGCAGCGTAGGACGCTTCCAACCGGTCTTTATAGAAATCAATGGGAAAGGCCTATGTCCAGCAGTGGACGTCATACGGCTGATGATGATGATGATGGTAAACACAGCTGCTAGCCTGGACTGGAATTGGCTATCAAGTGAGGTAGCTAGCCAGTCGAGTACTAGAAAGTACCTTATCACCACGCTATGATATCCTTACAGGTAAATCATATTTTTTTTATAAATTATGGACTCGAGTTAATATGGTGATATTTTAAAAGTAGTTACAGGCTAAATGTTTATTTAAAGTTTAAAATATGCGATTATGTTGACAAAGGTCATGGACTACAGCGTCTGTGGTGCTATGGAAGTGAGAGTATGTATGGGAGTAAGTATTTCTATTTACCCTCATATTATTTATATCACGCTTTTCTGCCCTCACCTTTCTCATAATACCTGTCAACGACAAGTCAGTCGTGAATTGGCGGTTGAAAAGTACGCAATACGCTTTCCTTTACACATCATCGGTGCGCTTCAATATCTCAAAAAACTCTTAATTCTTATCGCGAGTGTGATTGAACCAAAGATCTTAGTGTGAATTGTGTGGGAAGCAAAATTTAGTGTAAACCTACATAGTGGGTATGTAGGTTTACACTAAATTTTGTTTACAAAAAACTCCCATACATACTCTCACTTCCATAGCACCACAGACGCTGTAGTCCATGACCTTTGTCAACATAATCGCATATTTTAAGCTTTACATAAACATTTAGCCTGTAACCACTTTTAAAATATCACCATATTAACTCGAGTCCATAATTTATAAAAAAAATATGATGTACCTGTAAGGATATCATAGCGTGGTGATAAGGTACTTTCTAGTACTCGACTGGCTAGCTACCTCACTTGATAGCCAATTCCAGTCCAGGCTAGCAGCTGTGTTTACCATCATCATCATCATCAGCCGTATGACGTCCACTGCTGGACATAGGCCTTTCCCATTGATTTCTATAAAGACCGGTTGGAAGCGTCCTACGCTGCGCTTGCTGGTCCGTGGTCTCCACTCCAGAACTTTGCAGTCCCATCGGCCATCGGTTCTGCGTGCTATGTGCCCTGCCCACTGCCACTTCAACTTGCTACTTGGGATGGAACTAGGACGTTCCGACCAGCACCATTGCATCAGCTATCGAGGAAAACTATAAACAGGTATTTCCTGGCCTCTCCAAAAGAACAACATTTTCAATAAGTGTTTATAGGTGCTCAGAAAGTGAAAGTTTTCCGGGAATTATAAAAATTGATGATTTTATAGATTTTTTAATAATGCGTTACAAGTAGATAGGCCCTTATGAGACCAAAAAAAAAACACGCGGCACTTTTTTTTAATGTAAAAAAGTAATGAAACAAACGAGACGCTCTCCTGATGGTAAGAGATAACGCCTATTACGCAAAGGTCATATTGTAGAAGTTTGAGTAACAAAACAAAGTCCAGGGCATCGCTGCTTTGGCGCTCATTACTTTGAGACTTTCGATGGTTATTCTCAACAGCCCTGTAATTTTGCTAGCTGTAGTATATCCTTCAAACCGGAACACAGTAATGTTTGCACACTATTGATGGCGGCACAATATCTGGTACTGCGGTGGTACCTACCTAGACGACCTCCTGCTAAGGAGATCTACCACCAATAACTGTGTTCTAGCAGAATTTTTTTGAGAGCCAGTTCCATTTCAGGATAGGTGTTTCTACCATTTTTGATTCCTAATATCACGAGCTGTGGTCGTACACTTAGCCTGACAGACATTATTATTCTGTGAAATCATATATTTTTCATTTTTATTATCATATTTCTAGGGTTCCGTACCTCAAAAGGAAAAAACGGAACCCTTATAGGATCACTTTGTTGACCGTCTGTCTGTAAAGACTCTTTTTTTTAGGAACGCGTGGAGGTATCAAGCTGTAATTCATATCAAATACTCAAGTCTACTGTCCCTTGGAGCTGTGAGAAAAACAAACTTCTCACGCAATCAAAAGATACAGCCGTTTATGCTGCAAATTTTCGACACTCGCAAGGCAATCAAAGCCTACAGGGTACTTCCCGTGAACTCAGAATCTTGAAATTTGGTACGAAGTAACGTCTTATGGCACAGATAAAAATTGCGAAAACATAAATTGTCATTAAAAAAAAAACAACCATAACTTTTACTTATATACCTACAGGTTTGTACGGAACCCTCGGTGCGCGAGTCCGACTCGCACTAGGCCGGGTTATTTTTTGGGAATTACATTGTCACATATTTTACGTACTTACTATAATTATGTGTATTTTTTATTACCTTTAGCCTTTCCTGAAGCAGTTTATTTCCTCCTTCAGCACCATAAGCATAGTCGTAAGGATAGGGCCAGTCTCTCACGAGAAATCCTAGAGATTGAAATGCTTTGCCTTCATCAGTTCTCTCCTGCACCATGCTACCATACATCGTGAAAAGCTGAAAAGAAAAACGGGAAACACTATAAGTATAATCATTATCATTATCAACAGCCCTGTTAGATTTTTTATTTTTTTTATTCGGTTAACTCCGCGTTTGACTACAGCTCACCTGACGTTAAGCGACGGTGTGGTTGTAGATGGTAAACTCACCTATAGTCTGGAATTGATCTGGACTGCTGGACATAGTGTTATCGTCATCAGCCGTATGACGTCCACTGCTGGAAATAGGCTTCCCCCAATGACTTCCATAAAGACCGGTTGGAAGCGGCTCGCATCCAGCGCGTTGTTGCGGTCTGTATTAGGTCGTCTGTCCACCTTGTGGGTGGACGTCCTACGTTTTTTAGGGTTTTGTACCCAAAAAGTAAAAAAAAGTCTTAGTAATAGGCGGAACCCTATTACTAAGACTTTTTTCCGCTGTCCGTCCGTCTGTCCGTCTGTCCGTCTGTCACCAGGCTGTCCAGACTGTATCTCATGAACCGTGATAGTTAGACAGTTGAAATTTTCACAGATGATGTATTTCTGTTGCCGCTATAACAACAAATACTAAAAAACAGAATAAAAAAATATTTAAGGGTCCCATTCAACAGACATGATTTTTTTTGCCCTTTTTTATAGATAATGGAACGGAACCCTTCGTGCGCGAGTCCGACTCGCACTTTGCCGGTTTTTTGATAACCCCAAAGGAACTTCACATTTTTCTGATAAAAAAGTATATCATATGTTAATACAGGTAATATACTATATGTGTGCCATATTTCATTCAAATCCGTTTAGCCTTTTTTGCGTGATCGAATAACAAACATCCAAACAAGCAAACTTTCATATTTATAGTATTAGTAGGATTGAATAACAGATAAGAACGTAAGACGTATTGGTAAGTGAAAGAGACTGTTAACTCATTAAGTTAACAGTATGTCTCTGCCTCGTTATAGCTACAATTTGGAGGTTTTTTATTTTTTTATTTAAGGCAAGATTGGATAAATTTCTCCTAGATCAGCGTGCTCTATCTTCAGTTGCATTGTCGTGTTTCATCAGGTGAGTTGTTGGCCAAACGTAAATCTATTCAATATATAAAAAAGTACGCGAAATCTGTTCTTTTTTTGCAATAAATAGGTTTGCGTTTGACCGCCTGATGTTAAGTGAAAAAATAATCACTCTCAACTTGACTTTGACCTGCTATTTTGAACCAGATTCTATCACAGGCAGCGCATTCCACTGTTTAGAAGTGCGCACAATGAAAGTGGAATCGAATTGTATCCTTCAAGTTTTTTTTAAAAAGAAACATGCCGTGCAACATCAAATGCAACGTGACGTGCAACATATGCCGTGGTGGTGCCGGCGTATCCTCTCTACCCGCGGTTGCTGTAAGAGTCGGCTAAGGGATGTAATCCGGAAAATGGGCAGCAGCGTCTTCCTTGAACAATCACACCTAACTGCGCTCGCCAACCCGCCTGCCAAGCGTGGCGAGTATTGGTAAAACCCCCCCAGGACGAGGCCTATGTCCAGCAGTGGACGTCCTATGGCTGATGATGATGATGTGTGAATCATGAAATGATGTCGCTTTTTCGAGCATCTCGCTGTCCCTATCAGATGCAGATCTCAAGCACACTCTCCGCAATGAATAGGTGCCGTTTTAGCCTATGCCAATTATTATAGTCGTAAAAATGCAGACACAAAACAAAGTTAAAAGTGAGTCAAAACCTATCTCTGATCCATAATATTAGATAGAGTGTCTGAATTTATCTTATGTAGAGGTTTTAAATACAGACCTGAAGGTGTTGCAAGTCATCTTCCTTAATGTTCATAGACAGATTGTAAATCTGAACTGAAGATAGAAGAGTAGAGAGCGCGAAGATCGTGGAGTTGTCTCGGACGGTACTCTTGCTGTCAAAGGTGCCTTGCGTGTCCATTAAAATAATTGCAACCTTGAAAAAAAAACATTTCTAATAAAAGATATACACTTTTGGCAGAATTATAAAATTTACAACGATGCTGATAGATAGTTGGCAGCTTCCCAATTCTTAAGAAAAATATTTTTGAGATGATTAAGCGTCTTTGTCTAAAGAAATAGATCTGCTTCTGACTCACTTATGCGTCAAGTCACATGCATATTACACGAGTCAGGCATGAACACAAAAAAAAATTTTTTTTTTTGGCGGTATTGTGGAAAAATCACTTAGCTGCACTTTTTAAATTTTTGTCTTTGTTTGTCGAGTGTTTAATATGTGGTGTTTTATGCTGCTGTGTTCAGTTCTGAATTGCGTGTGTGTGAAAAATGGTATATAAAGGTGAAACCTTACGTTTCGTATTTCTTCCAATACTTTTAGCGGATTTTTTTTTTTTTACTAGGGCATAACCGACTCGACCTCCACTTACTTTATATGATTTTGACTTATTTTATTTGTCAAAATACTTGACAAATAAAATAAAACTTTGCAAATGTAAGGTGCGTCGTAACATCGGATGAATTATTGACATGTTAAAAGAGTCAGGCAATTTTTTTTTCTTCTGATCATCATTGAACTTAGATTGCTAAAATATATCTACAATTCTTAACAGTGAAATGTAATTTGGCTGTGAATTTTGTCTGTTCTCTAAACTTAGTAGTTTCTGTATTATAAGTGTGTAAAGACAAAGACAATTTCTGATAAATATGTTGAACAATTTGCCAATAAGGGGTAAGTTCGGACTGTAATTTAAAGTAACTTATATTGCTGAGAAGATTGGTTACACAAAAGGAATACATTCGATCTTTTCCATCCTGAAACATATTTATTTATAACCTATGAACTGTAAACGGACAAAATGTTCGAACCAATTGTCTCATTTTATGGTTTCGGGCATCCGATCTTACCCCTGATACAAAAAAAATATAATTTTGTGGTTCTCAAACTTTGTTTATGTTTGAAGGGGAAAGATAGGATGTGCTTAGTGTTTTCAATGGCCATAATCTCAAAATCAATAGTCAGAAACTAAATTAATTGTCAATAGCAGTACACTTCACCAATGTACCTCAATTATATTTTTGAGTAGAAAAATTGTTGCAGTTCTATGTGTGGTTTTTTGACAGCAGGAATACATTTTAGTTGAATCTGTCAAAGGCGCCAATCTAGTCACGCGTCAAGCACATTTTTTTATAACACACGTTATGAAAAAAGGAGGATGATATATTTTTTTATTCAAGAGAAAAAAAGGCAGAAATATTAGTTTTTCTAGTGTCATGTAGTTCGAATTAATGTTTGTTTTACATGTAAAAAACCACGTCTGTGCTTAGTTTTTATTTACTTGTCAATTAATTGCTCAAAGTGCTTAAAGTAATTTAGTGATACATGGCAAACTTGTAAGTAATCAAAATAAACAAGTAAGTGGTACTTTAAAGATTTTCAAAGTTATAACGAACTTTTACATAACCTCGCCAACGTTTAGATGTCATGATTATTAGCGACACCATTGGACGACATCATTAGACGATGTCGTTTACAATATTTTTTTGTAACTACACCATCTAAATGAAGTAATAAAAAATTAAATGTAATATTAAAAACAAAATATGATACTGAAAGTTTGACAGTCACTGTCATTTTATAAACGGGCAAAGTTGAGATATATTTAAAAATCAAGCATAATTATTGAAAAAAAAAAAACAAAACAAGTTTACGGGAAAAGATCGGATGATCCCAAAAATTCAAAATTTACGTTTTTTTACATAATGACGCAAATGACACGTCTACTTCGCTGGAGCGACAGCCGGGAAATGAGGATCGCCGGAGGATAAAATGGCGTCGCGTATAACGTTGCCAGTATTAGAAAATTTTGCCAAATTAACTAGAAATTTGATCCATACGGTCTTACCCCACCGCCGAACTTACCCCAATGCACCTTACATATTGCAATGCCAAATACGAAGAAAAAAGGCCTGTGTTTGGGAGTTTTGCCGGGTTTGCCGGGTTCGCGGAAAGAGTAGTGACGCCCCATAGTATTTTTTTTTTCCAAAACTAGTGTTTTTCCGTAGTGTTTATGTATAAAAATAGTGGTGTTTTATTCATAAAGTGCCGAATTACAAGCGCGAGTGTGGGAAAGTGATATAATGCGGTGAAACCTGACTTTTCGTGTTGCTTCCAAAACTCCTTCGAAGCTTATAGTTAAGCCACTACTTTACTAGAGCATGACTAGATTTGACTGGCACAGACTGGACATGACCAAGACTGGACTGTGACTATAAAGATAAAGAAGATGAAAACTGAAGACTGCACACAAAATACAGAAACATTGAAACTAACAGAATGCACAGAGTGCGATGTCAAGAAGAAAGAGAAAAAAAGGCATGTGAATTGCAAATCACTCTTTCAATTAAAACCCACTCATAACTTTACCTTTTCCCCTGAGCTAAGTGTGGTGATGAAAGGTTCCGGCCATAATAGTATACCCGTTGTAGCCCGCTCGATACCCCCTCGCCAGTTGAATCCAACAAGCGCTTCACCGTTTTCAAGCCACGAACCATCTTGTTGAGCAGATCCCTTTAAATAAGCATAGTGTAAGTATTTGATTGATAATGTAATAGGGAGCATTTACTTATAATTAGACGACCTAGTGAACTTCGTATCACCTAAAATTGATTAGAAACGTAAAAATGGTTTTTAAATATCATAGATTTCATGCAGCCGTACGGAATGAACAACAGCTATACAGCTATGTATGACTCAGATGTCAAACAAGTTTCGTTATGAACACCATCAATTGAAAGTAATTCGATATGATGATTCCCATACCAAAATATAATTTCGATTTTTACGGCTGTTTCTTTATATTGTTCTCCCAAACGACTCGTATTCAGGACAAAACAAGATTTTTTTTATTAAATCGGTCGAGACATAACTTTTTTGCGAGTTTGTTTATATGATAATCATTTCAACCGCTGTCAACCTGTCTTCATGGAAATTGTTGGGGAAGGCGTTAGTCCAACAGTGGACGTCTTACGGCTGAGATAATGATGAATATTTATAATAATATAATTTATTACCAAACAAAAAAAACACAAACATATAAAAAACGTCACAACATAATCTTTTACAGAACAATCATAAAGATGAGTTGGCCGATTTGCATGCCCTTGTTTGACTTTTTTATGTTTGACAGGCTAGGCATATGCCCACAGCTCACCTGATGTTAAGTGACAGCGTCGAAGAGAACTCTTAAGTGAGGCAGCCGAAATACACCGTAAGTAACTTGGCGGAAAAAATTTAGCTTGGTAGCAAGCCTTCAGAGTACTAAAAAGTACCCTACCACCACGTGTTGGTTTCTTTACGATGTTTTCCTTAATATGCAGCTCAAGCTCGTTGTTGAGTTTTGAACCCACGCCCTTCGGTGTGTGAACCGACTGCACTAACTTATTATCGCTAAAAATTATCTTTAAATAAACTTCTCTTTGTCTACATCCAATAAATTTTCGATTTCATCTCGCGAACTAAATGCTATATACGCTCTACGTGTTAAATTACTTCAAAACATTTAAATAAAGAAGATTGAAGATACGTACCGGCGCGGAGAGGTATTTTATGAAGAAGTTGAGCAGGAAGGACTTGCCGCCGCGGTAAGCGCCAGCCACGCTCACCACCTCATCAGCACCTGCTCTAGCACTTTCTCATCAAGCTGGTACGAGTTATTCTCCAAAACACTAACGACTTGCGTCCCATGACCTAATCCCGACATTTTTGTTAATAGTTCCCCAAATTCTAAATTGTGAATGGCGATATAAACAACTGGTGGTCCTATTTATAATCAAGCTGTGAGATATATCACGTTATACGTGCATAGCATATCAACCGACACATGCATTTGGCAGGGAGTCCCCGACAGAATGATTTCCTTTCTTTGAATGTATGAGTGAGTAAGTAATGACAGCTATATCAGTAGTTTGTAAGATATTGTAAATAGGGATTGCAATCCGGCGTTATTTTTAATCCGGCCGAATTTAACAGGATTCCTTTCGATCCGGCAGGATTTGAAAATGCTAACAAACATGTCTCATATCTATGGCACATTTTTGATGAATCTGTCAAATGAATGGCACAATTATCGTAATAAAGGGCTTGTATTGTAATTATAACTCTTCAATTTAAACAAATTACGATAAATAATTTTTTTAAGTAATGATTAATCTAATACAATATCCCAAAAAAAAAAACAATTTTGATATTGATAAAAGGATCATAGAAAACAAAGTGTTAGTAAAAAAATTTGCCATCTGCCAGTCGCCTTTTAATGTAGCTACAAATATAGCCTGCTGCCGAAAAAGCCCTTTCAACTTCTATACTTGTTGATTTTATTGTCAGCAAATAATCATGAATAGCATATAAGTATTATCCTCGATGTCCTTTCCTTTTTCAGTACTTTATCAAAATCTTTCTTTTAGTATGTATGCTATATACGTAGTTTTTTTGCTGGATTTGTAATTGTAATGTCAAATCTTTCTTTAGTAATTGTGACTAAGTTATCTTCTACTATCTCTTCCACGTTTACTTTAGTTAACATCTTGAATAACCCTAAGATTTTTTTACTTCTAATCGTGCAACAGCGCCATTTTTTTGTCATAAATTACTATCATCAGATCCGATATATTGGTGTCACCTCTGGTAACAGTTGAATGATGCCGAATTCTCTTTTCCGGATTGCAATCCCTAATTGTGAATCATCGCGCTAATATTATAAATTATTATAAGTGCGGACGATTGTGTCTGAAGCAGCGTTGCCAATTTGCAGGGAATTCCCCGAATTTCGGGGGATTCCAACTGTGGTGGTGTGGGCATTGGTTCTATGCAGGGAAAACGTGGTGAACAAGGAGTGTAAAGTTAATATTCAGAATCAGCCGTTTTTATAAAATGTCCCACTATTGGACGTGGGTCTAGTATGGACCCGGGTATCTGTCTATATTATGTTTAAAAAATAAAGCCTTATCTACTGGAGATAATTATTTGTCTGTTATTATTGAACGCTGCAAGATAGAGGGCACCTCTATCAAGTTTCTACCTCAGGTAAGAAAATCTGAGGCACAACAACACGAACAACAACCTATCATATGCTACTTATTATGCTGCGTAAAACATAATGCTAACCGACCGGTTGTTCCCCGATAGATACAGAAGAGAAATAACTTGCCCTGTATCAAAATTTGTCGGGGGCCCTTATACCCTAGACTTTCATTTCATAGCTCCCCTGGCGTCATGTCTATTATTCTTTCACAAACTAACAAACATAATTATAATTGGAGAAAGTCTAACCCGGACGTCCATTGTTGCCGCGGCCTCAGAGGCTGACGAATTTTTGCTTACACATGTTGGGGCCCCTGTAGGCGGGGGCCCCATATTATTCATACGGCTATCATACGGCGGTTGTTACTAGGTATTCTATCTAGGTGGTAGGGTAGTCGCGAGTGAATATAATTCTTATAGGCGAGCGTGCTCCATCATCTTCGCTTAACATCAGGCGAAATGACGGTCAAACATGAGCCCATAAATTATTAAAAAAAAAACTTGTTCCTTATCTTGTTCCTATACTACTTTTATCGCGACAAAAATATACAGTTATAATAAAATAGCACGTGAATTTGCGAAGTATTGCTTGTCATTTAATACTGTAGTAAATAGAGACCTAATCATGGAGAAGTGACGAGAGGAAAAGAGATAGAAATATACATATTTCCCGCTATTTGTTTTCTTGTTGGTTAGGCGTCGCCCTTGGTCGGCGCAAACCACATGCGATAAGTGAGCAAATAAATTAAAGACTAGTTATAGCATTTATTACGCATATACAACTTACAAACAACTCAAATGGCGATGAACAGGGCATATGAAAAGAGAAAAGAAGGAAGAATGGACTAGTAAAAGAACGGCACCCACGGAACAGTATGCGAAACAGGTAGACAAACTAAGAGATGGGAGGACGATATAATGCTTATGATATTATTGGATAGATTAGGATAGCAAATATAGCTGGTCCATTTTTCAATATAAAGTGGACTTCTTTCTACTCTAGGTACTCTATTCTCTCTAGTCTACTGACAAGCGTATAGTATATGGGCTCATGCAGCAAAGGACAGGACAAAGTTTATATATTTAGAATAGGCCTATGTCGCAAAATAAGTTATTATAAAATAAATACAGCTTGCCGATAAACGTAATTATTTCTAAGGTAAATATTTTTAGTTAATTTATTAATAAATGTAAAAATTAAGAAATGCAGTACCACTGCAGTACCAGATATTATACCGCTAAGCAGTAGTGTGCCAACATTACTGTGTTACGGTTTGAAAGGTACTGCACCTGGCAAAATTACAGGGCTGGTGAGACTTCAAGTCTCAAAATAATGAGTACAAAGGCAGCGATGCCCTAGACTGATTTGTTAGGCAAAGTTCTGTGTATCACTACAATGGTCATGGACAGGCGTTATCTCTTACCACCAGATCGTCCATTGCTTTTACATAAAAAAAACAGTAAGAATTATTAAATTTTTGGTAGGTATTATAATTATGAATGTTTTTTTTTACAAATACTAGGTATTATTGCGAGTGACCATCATCTTAAGTGATGTTAAGCGAAGATGCGGTCTAAGATAGAGCACGCTTGAATAAGCCATGAATTAGTCATATTTTCTGTTGACAAAAAACTTACACAATTAGCGTCATGACACATCATTGCCTTATTTGTGTGTTCCCGTTAGTTTTTTAATGGCTCATTGTCTTTAGGCTTCGTGTATTTTAACTGTTCAACTGGGTTGTATATTATCGACAGCAGATCGAAAAATAGGTCCAGAGCTAAGAACGGTGCAAAAACAGCTAGATTTGAAGAAGTTCACGGCTTAAAAAAGGACTTGATTTTACCCATAAATATAATGGAATAAAGGACAATATAGTAATGAAAAAACTACGCTCTAATACACTCTATATTTGTTTATATATATTTTTTTTTTCGGTAATGGCAATTCTATTTCAATAAAAAACATATCTATTAAACGCTCACAAAATTAATGAATTAAATCAAATTATGACAATAAGGTAAGTAATTTAAACTTTTTTAGTTTAGCTTTAGCTTGACTTATAAACGCAGAATGAGAGCAAAACAGAGCAAAAATCAAGGCGATTCCTCCATAGTAGAGATGTACTCATTTTGCTGTTCCAATAGAGCATAGAATTATCCATAGACGATCATACATTCTCTACTTGCTATGTTAAAGTAAAAAAAAAACGCAGATTTAGGGCTAGGTGCTAAAATTCTTCTAAGCACACTAATAAGTGCTAGATCTAGCCCCATAAGAGTAAAGTAGTAAAAGAGATATAGAATATAGCATATATAAATTTTTCATATAAATTTCATAATTATTCAAAAGAAATTAATTAAAAAACATACCGATTTGCTAATAAATGTAGAGAATTTATTTAAGCATGTTTAGTATAGTAAGTAATTACAGAGATGTTATTTACATAACTGAACATCGCTTCTTATGGCGATGCCTTCTATTTTCTTGCTCGATTCTTTGCCTTTCCAGTTCAAGTCTCTGCCTTTCTTGTTCAATTCTTTGTTTTTCTTGCTCGAGCCTGATCATTTCTTGTTCCTTTGCTATTCTCTCTTGCTCTGCTCTGACACGCTCTTGTTCAGCTTTCTGTCTTTCTTGCTCGATCCTGCGCCTTTCTTGTTCTTGTCTTATTCTTTCTTGCTCTATCTTACCATTGTTTATGCCTTGTAGTTGTGCAAATGTAGCCGCGATAAGCTGAAAAAATATTATATAATTTAATTATTATAATACATATACTTTTTTTTAAATAAGATATAGGCTAGCCTTTGACCGCCATCTCACCTGATGTTAAGTGATGATGCGATCTAAGATGGAGCACGCTTGCTTAGACGATACTGATTCACTGTCGACTTGAAGACACCCAGATTATATCTAACGGGGAACACCCAATTAGGCACCATTCCAGGCTAGGTGTGCTTTACCATCTTCGACCACACCGTCACTTAACATCAGGTGAGCTGTGGTCAAAAACCTAGCCTGTCAGCCATAAAAAAAAAAAAAAAAAAAAAAAAAAAGGCACAGTCCGCACAATGAACGTGGAATCAAATCGTTTCTTGAACGTCAACCATGAAACGATGTCGCTTCGTGGTAAAACTTTCTTTCTTTATATAAATAGATTCAGTCCCTACCACTGAACTAGGTTATTAGGTTGTATAACATAATTATATATTTCAGCGTCAGCAAACAAAGCTTAATTTAAATCCATAAACATTTATGCATGTACATTATAATATGTATAAGAAATAAAATAAAGATTATTTATTTACAAACTAATACTTTTCAATAATGTTGTATATTCGACTAACGATTTATTTCAATCATAGTTTCCTGTAACGTTAATAGTTTTTGTTTAACTTACATTTATAAGTTCTTCTTTGAATACGTCATTGGGATAAGAGCTGGGACGAATCCTTTTAGCTTGGAATTTTGTTAGTGCTTGATTGAGGCCAGTGTCATGACTATTCTTAAAATCAACGCTTGACAGCGGGGGATTTACGGACTTGGTTTCCATAAACTTCCAGTATTCTGTTTTAAGATCGTTTACTATGTTTTTGTTGTTCTTATCATTTTCCACCTTCAACTGAACATGACGACTCCCTAAATTCTGTAATAAAATGGTGAATTCTTTAACAGTAATTTTAATATTGGATTAAAAATTATACCAGGAATTATTCAAATTTAACTAAGTCACATATTTTAGATAGTTACAATCCCATTAATATCCCACTAATCTTATAAATATGAAAGTTTGGATGGATGAATGGATGGATGTTTGTTACTTAATCACGCCAGAACGACTGAACGGATTTGGATGAAATATTGCATGTAGATACTTTAGGCCCTGGAATAAAACATAGGATACTTTTCATTATCATCATCATCCATCACCATGCGGGTAAAACCAATCAAAAAGTAAAACTCAATCATTCAAAAACATCTGAACGGATTTGAATGTTTGGCACGTATAGATATAGTTTATTACTAGGATTAACATAGAGGATACTTTTTATATCAGAAAAATATTAGGTTAGGTTTGGAATTATCAAAAAACGAACTACTGGACGTATCCACTTGAAATTCGGTACAGATGCTTCTAATGGAACATTATTCAGTAAAATAGCGTAAGTTTTATATTGTTGCTTATTTGTTACTCACACATTTCATTTCATTTTTCTCTGAACCTAACTCTAAAGTTAACGCGGACGAAGGCACGAGCATTTATAATAAAAAACTGTTGAAAGTACGTCTAGAAAATTCAGTAAGTCTTAATTATTGTCACGGTAAAATATATTTACAGGGTGGTAGATCTCCTTAGCAGGATGACGTCTAATAGGTAGGTACCACCGCAGTACTATATAATCTGCCGCCAAGCAGTAGTGTGTAAATATTACTGGTTTCCAGTTTGAAGGGTACCGCAGCTAGCAAAATTTCAGGGCTGTTGAGACTAACCATCAAAAGTCTCAAAGAAATGAGCGCTAATGCAGCGATGCCCTTGACTTTGTTTTGCTACTCAAAGTTCTATCTATGTATCGCTGCAATGATCATGGGCATGTGTTATCTCTTACCATGAGGAGATCGTATACGTTTGTCTTATTACTTTTACATTAAAAATATACATATATATATATATATCAAAATTGCATTCTTACTTGTGTAAGCTCTGTTCTTTTTTGGTCTGGCTTGTTAGAAACTTTCTTGATACTTCCATCATAAGTTTTCAGTGCAGCTTGGGCAGCCTCATTATGTACAGCTTCAAGGTCAAGTGGATGCAAACAAAGTGGCTGATTCTTACTAATATTGCGTATAGTCTGTTCGTATATATCACTTGCTTTCTTCGTCACTGCTTGAAGCTTGGATAGGTTACTTTGCTCGTACTGAGGCAAGCGAACATTTAACTCCTACAAGGAATAAAATTTTCAATACAATATAAATTATAATCTATCCATACTTTTTTAAAGCTACCCGAAATATGTCTAACATTAGATTTCCAGTATTAAGCTGAAGTAAGCCCCTTTTTTATAATTATCTCTGATTTGTTTTTGTATATGTTTTTTGGTAAAGTTACAAACTTAAATATTAAAACAATATTACTGAGTCTAACATGTTCTTTTGTCTGTTCGATCTGTTTTGACTTGTATATCCTGAATCATAAGAAGTTTACTACAGCAAATTATCTTCCTTATAATAAAAAAAATATTCAGATCATTTCTATATCTCTATAAATAAAAATTAATCGCCAATTGCTTGCTAAGCGCATAAATCGAGAACGGCTCGAACAATTCGGCATTTTTTAAGACTCGATGATGGTTCTTAAGAAAGAAAAAATGGATAAATTAGATTTTTTTTTTTATTGGACAGGCCAATAACTTTAGGCAGTACGAAGTCTATCGGGCAGCTAGTAGATAATAAAACATGTATTGTAGTTTTATAATTTTTCACCACATATTATCTGATGTCAGGTGACTGTGTGATCGAAGATGGTAAACACTCATAGCATGGAATGGAACTGGATCTCAAATTAGATTGTCTCGGCACGCAACTCTATCTTTTCTAAGTTATGTGCTTATTGACAATGCTTCAACCGTAAAGAAACATAAAAAAGTTTTTTTCTTACGAAGATGTGTGAAGGCTGCCAACCCGCACTTGGCCAGCATGGTGGACTATGGCCTTAACCTTTTCACAATAAGAAGAGGCCCGCGCCCAGTGGGCAATGAAGTGGGACAATTTTTTTAATGGCTGACAGGCTTGGTGTTTGACCACTCAACTGGAGTTAAGTGACAGATTGGTCGAAGATGGTAAAGCACACCTAGCCTGCAATGGAACTGGCTCTCAAGTGAGGCTGCCGAAACACATCGTTAGATGCTTGACGGCAGATTTTCAACTTGAGGGTGGTAGCTAGCCAGCCGAGTACTAGAAAGTACCCTACCACCACGCTATGGTTTCCTCACGATGTTTTCCTTCACCGGCTCAAGCTCATTATTGGGGCTTGAACCCACGCCCTTTGGCATGCGAACCGACCGCGCTTTGTGCGCTTTTTGGCGCTAACCACTGAGCTATCATCGCTACAAAGTTTATGAAAACAGGGTTGATTCGGAGATAAAATATTACTTGATTTAATTTTTCCAGGTTTTTATTGACTTCGTCTTGCGTTGCCATCGTCTTTTTGTTGATGAAAGCAGTTCGCGCCAAGTTCAGGTGCTTCTGATGTAGGTCTGGGACATCGCCAGACGGTACAGCAGGCTGTGTAGGCCCACATTCTGCGGCCATTCCGTCCTCGTAGACCGCGCGAGCTTCGTTCATAGCAGAAAGAATACCAGCTGCCACTGTTGCCTGAACAAAGGTAGATTAAAAATAAAATAAGTAACATGAACTCTGATAAAATTTGAACTACGTTTTTGAGTATTCGTGTAAAAATAAAAAAATAAAACACAGTTTCTATCCCATACACGACACTACAAAAACATACTAGAACATCTTTAAGCTTGTATAGTATAGATGTTCTAGTTTGTATAGATGTTCTAGTCTGTATAGATGTTCTAGTCTGTATAGATGTTCTAGTCTGTATAGATGTTCTGGTCTGTATAGATGTTCTAGTCTGAATAGATGTTTTAGGCTGTATCGTCATCATCACCATGATGATACAGTCTAAAACATCTATACAGAAAATAGAAAAAAAAACATTTTATAACCCATACACGACACTACAAAAACATACTGGAACATCTTTCAGATTATATAGTATAGATGTTCTAGACTGTATAGATGTATGTAATAATATAGATAGTATAGATACTATTTTATCCATACCAACATTATAAATGTGAATGTAACACTGTCTCTCTATCTTTTTACTTGTTACTTTGAACTTGAATACCTGCAAAATCGTAGTTGGCGTTGGTATCTGGTCACTGTTGAACAGACCCATGTAAGCCTTGAAGTAGTTGAATAATTCTCCAGCTTTTACTCGTTGACCATTAATAATTTTAGGGCTCAGCTTTTCTTTGCTGAGCAGAGATGTCACTAGTTGTTTCAGATAAGTTATAAAGTTGGGATCGATATCTGTAATAACACATTTTTGTAACTATTGCATCGTATGAGAAAAAAACGATGAATATCCCGCTAAACCTATGCAGGGTTATAGCTTCGATAGGCTGATGATGATGATGATGATGATGATGATGATGAAGATACCACCCCAGTTCCAGATTATCAGCCGCTAAGCAGTAGTGTCCAAACATCATTGTGTTCCGGTTTGATGGATACTGCAGCTAGCGAAATAACATTCCTGTTGAGACTAACCATCTATTGTCTCAAAGAAATTAGCGCCAAAGCAGCAGATGCCCCGGACTTTGTTTTATTACTCAAAGCTCTGTGTATCGCTGCAATGGTTAGGATATGCGTTATCTCGTAGAGTAGAGCGTCTGGTACGTCTCATTACTATTACATAAAAATATTGAAGTATGCGCTTACCGGTCAAATCGCCTTTGAAGTTTGGATTTTGAACTTTGAATCCTGGATGAGGCATTAAGAAACAAAGTACGTTTTCGAAACAGGATTGTATGTGAGTACGAAGATCTTTCAACTCTTTAGCTTGCTCTGGAGTGATCTGAAAAACGAATGCTATCTTAAATCATTTTCCTGGATATTATGTTGACTGTCAAATCAGAATACCAAAGCTTATAGCCTAGACACGTTTCAAATACTTTATCCGACGAAATCAAAAGGTTAGGAGTGTATGTACATATATGTATATGTTTGTGTGTTCCACCGTACCGCCGAAACTACTTATCCGATTTTGATAAATGAGGTGTCAATCGATTTCTTATTATATCCTGTGTGACATAAGGTATTTTTTTTCTTTTAATTATAACCAACGACTCGTCCCGGCTTCGCACGGGTAGTATAAATAGGTATAGTAAACTATACTTAAAAGGTATATGCATATATGCCACCGCGGACTTTTTTGTAGATCTATAAAAGGGGAATATCCCACCATGCATTGTTTTGTTATATCTCCAAGGGATTAGGCAGCGTTTTCGATTAAAGCTCCCAGGTGGCTTGACTTTTTCCGACACTTCCAACAATTATCATCATATTTCAATTTACACAAAACCTTATATGTATACATAAACCTTCCTGATGAATCACTATTGCATGTATTTTGGTGAAATGAAATATTGTAAGAAAACCTGCAGATTGTCTAGAGAAGAAATTAAGTGGCGTATATGACATCACAAACGACTGCTCCATTGTTGGTGTGGTGGTATATAACTTTAATACATTTTTAAAAAGCGGCACTTTTGTGGCGATGATAGCTCAATGATCAGCGTGGTCGGTTTAGCCCCTAACAATAAGCTTGAGCTGCCGGTGAAGGAAAACATCGTGAGGAAACCATACCATGGTAGTAGGGTGCTTTCTAGTACTCGGCTGGCTAGTTACCAAGTTAAAAATCTGTCGCCAAGCATCTAACGGCGTGTTCCGACAACCTCACTTGAGAGCCAGTTTCATTCCAGGCTAGATGTGTTTACCATCTTCGACTACACCGTCACTTAACATCAGGTGAGCTGTGGCCAAACAACTAGCCATATTACTATACAATTTAAAAAAAAGTTTAAGTCAAGATTTAGTATACTATAACTAGTCTAACAGTTTCTTTTTAAATTTTATTTTCACACTTGGTATATTAACTTATTTATACTTGGTATATTAACTAATTTATTAGCGACTTAACATACCGCAAGTCTTTCTTGTAGGAGTCGAACCCCTCCATCTGCACCGAACGCGTAGTCGTAGGGGTAGGGCCAGTCTCTCACAAGAAACTCCAGGGTTTGAAACGGTTTCCCAACATGATTCCTATCTTGCACCATTTTGCCATACGATGTAAATAGCTGCAACAGAATAAATTAGTCATGTGCCTTAATTGAAAAAAAAAACTCGTTTTTGTCTAGGTTGACTCTGGGTTAACTAATTAATATATTTGTAACAAATATTGTACAATACTAGTATCAGATATCTTGAAAAAATCCTGCAAAACAAAAAAATGACTAGAATTTTTAACGGTTTTAAGCGTTAAAATTTAAATTAAAGTTAAATAGTCCATATTGTGACGTAAATACGGTGCGATTATTCCATTAGCCGTCAGAAATATTATAAATCCCATTTTTCGTAAATAAAATATGCTAGATTTGTGGGGAATTTCGCTAAACTGGCAGCACAAACTGCTATTGGCAACACTGAGTCAATATTTATCTAGCGTGTATTTTCCTCCTATCTGAACATAAATGTTCACAAAGTGATAACCGGGAAATACCCGTATCTCAGACGGGCACGACGTGTTAATTATAATTTTTTACCCAATTGTCAATGTTTTTAATATATTTTTATTTTTAAAACTGATTGCTTGAAACCCGGTTTACTCTATAAGCTAATCGATTTAAACCGGTGCTAGAAAAATTGTAACCGCTTGACATCTCTAGTCTTCCCATCCAGGGCAACACATAATTAACAACCAAACACACACACAACACACACAGACACACACCCACTTATAACTTATAAATCAGGTATACCTGGAGGTGCTGCATGTCATCTTCTTGAATGTTCATAGACAGATTATAAATCTGAACCGAAGATAGAAGAGTAGAGAGCGCGAAGATTGTGGAGTTGTCTCGGACGGTACTCTTGCTGTCAAAGGTGCCTTGCGTGTCCATTAGGAGTATTGCTACCTATAAAGTAGTTTTTGTAATTTAAATCATCAGCCATAGGACGTCCACTGCTGGACATAGGCCTCCTCCTGGGGGGAGTTTTGCCAATACTCGTCACGCTTGGCGGGCGGGTTGGCGAGCGCAGTTAGGTATGATTGTTCAAGGAAGACGCTGCTGCCCATCTTCCGGATTACATCCCTTAGCCGATTAGCCGACTCTTACTGCAACCACGGGTAGAGAGGGTGGGGTACTATTCTTAAGCCGGCACCACCACGGCAAATTATATTTTATTGTATTGTAAATTATATTATATTGGCTATATGTGAAGATACTATATACCTTCCTACAAAACTATAAAAATAACTAAATGCTTAAGCTTACAAACAACGAATAGAAAGCGCAGGTACTCAACGAAGTAAGTAAATGAAAAATTGTATTGTTCATACCTTTTCTCCAGATGGCAGCGTGGTGATAAATGGCTCCGACCAGAGAAGAATGCCCGTAGTATTCCTTTGGGCTCCTCCGCGCCAGTTGAACCCGAGAAGTGGTACACTGTTAATTCCCACCCACGAACCATCTTGTTGAGCACCTTGCTGCAATAAAAAACATAATCATCGTCAGCCTACCTACATCCATTGTTGGTCATATACCTCTCCTAACTAATCCTTATGAGGAATAACTCACGTTCAATTTTATCGGATGGCTTTCATCATGGAGACAAAGCTGTGTACAACACGCGCGCGGCCTCGTCTAAGCAAAGTCCTACATAATTTAAGTAAAATAAAAACGTGTCAAAACCACGTCAGTTTCCATAGTAAAACATTAAGTTTGTCCTTCAATAAGCCTTATTAGCCTTAGTATTGTTTACATACTACTGCTTGACGGCAGAATATCAGGTACTGCGGTGGTACCTACCTAGACGACCTCTTGCTAAGGAGATCTACCACCAAGTATTGATTGATTCAGGCGTTACTTTGCGGAAGTTCATTTTGAGTGTTCAAGGTATATATTTAGTGTATTTCCGCTTAAAAACGTTTCGGTTACAACAGTAAGGAGGATTGTAATTAATAAAATTTATTTAAAATACAAAATAAAAAAAATGTAATTGTCGTCAAGTTCATCAAATTTTAACTAAAACCTGAAATTAATTATTAAATCAGAACTCTAATTAGCTATAACTAAATGAAAGGTTATATATTAAAACATCTAGGGAAAACTAAACTAACTTAAAATTAAATAAAAAGGCCGTCAGATGAGGGATATGTGGCCAGAATGCTGGCAGCATTGCCACGTTGGATGGCAATGCTAAGCTTTTGACCAAAGTAGATGCCAGCATTCTGGTCACCTGAAGCCTCCTTTAAAACCTTGAATATATAATGTTAACAATAAAGAAATTAGAAATAGCAATATTACGTAAATTAATGAACATGTCAAGTTAAGATTATATTTAAAATTTTATACTTTTACCTGAGATGATAGGTATCGGATGAAAAAATTGAGCAGGAAGGACTTGCCACCGCGGTAAGCGCCAGCTACACTGACTACCACAACAGGCAGATCTTTGATCTCCTTCTTCAGCAGAACTTGCTCCAGTAACTTGTCATCCAGCTGGTACGAGTGGTCGGCCAAAACCTTCACGACTTGCATCCCACTTCCAGTCATATTGATAGGTTTATGTTCTTTCAAATTTAAAATCTAACTGATGGCTTCAAACTAATAGTAATGCTTTTTATATGCATTATTATCTTGTTGGTTATTTTAATCTATATATGTGGCTTTTATTATCGAGTTATTATCTGTGTCATGTCCTTCACTTTCCACATCCGTTAGAGAAATTTCATTTCACTAGTTTTGATTACTATGGTCAATCAATGCCAACTAGAAAGTAAGTACGTATATAAGCTTAGGGACCAGAGGTAAAAAACTTTTTTTTTATGTTTGGCGATCTAGGTGTTTGACCACAGCTCACCTGATGTTAAATGACGGTGTGATCGAAGATGGTAAAGCACACCTAGCCTGAAATATAACTGGCTCGCAAGTGTGCCTGCCGGAATACACCGTTAGTTACTTGGCGGTAGATTTTAAACTTGAGGGTGGGAGCTAGCCGAGTACTAGTAAGTACTAGAAATACCACCATACTATGGTTTCTTCTCAATGTTTTTATTCACCGGCAACTCATGCTCATAGTTGAGATTTAAACTTACGCCCTTTGGCGCCTAAACTAACCGCGCTAATCGCCCAACCATCATCGCTACAAATGAAGATTATAAAAATATTTTACTTGGTGGTAGATCTCCTTAGCAGGAGGTCGTCTAGGTAGATACCACCGCAGTACCAAATATTCTGCCGCCAAGCAGTAGTGTGTAAAAATACTGTGTTCCGGTTTGAAGAGTACTGTAGCTAGCGAAATTACAGGGCTGTTGAGACTTACCATTGAAAGTCTCAAAGTAATGAGCACCAAAGCAGTGATGTCCTGAACTTTATTTTACAACACAAAGTTCTGTGTATCGCTGCAATGGTCATGGACAGACGTTATCTCTTACCATCAGGAGAACGTATCGTTTCACGTATTATTTTTACATAAACATTTATACGCTGTCTCAAGTCTTGTAGTATTAATTTTACGATTTTTTTTAAAGATATCAGTATTTTATAAGTGTCGTAATATCTCGTGTACGCGAGTCAAACGAAACTTTTGCCCCCGTATTCTGAGCTACTTCCTGTTAGGCACTCAAGAAAAAGCGACTTTTTTTATGTAAAAAAGTGGCAAATAAGTGACGGTAAGTGATGGTAAGTGGTCACCACCGCCTATGGACACCTACTAGGGCATTGTGTTCCGACAGCTTCACTTGTGAGTATTCCAGACTAGATGTACTTACCATCTTATACCAAACCATCATTTTGTATCAGGTGATCTGTGGTCAAACACCTAGCCTAAAAAACATTAAAAATATTCCGAAGTGTAATCCTTATTTTCTGGCAAACGAGTGATGTTTTATAGCAATAACATAGCCGTTCCGTGTAAAAAAAAAACAAAACAAATACCCTGGTGGTTCTGCCGGGTAAAGGGACATCCCCATTGACCTCTATGATTCTTGGTTTACCATAAATTGATATCATAAAATGCGATATTTTTTTTCTAATATCATGTTGATACACTCAACCACAAAATTGATAAAAGTACGTACCTACATGATTATATGTATTTCAAAATGAGAGCAAAACTGTAAATGAATTGTTATTTCAGTAATTAATGTTTTTTCTACGCAATGGTATTTAATAGCCCGAAATAAATATAGCAAGTGTAATGTTTACAAAAAAAAAAAACTTTATTCCAAGCCCAAACACGGCTAGGTTTAATAGATTTTTTATTACAAAAACTCGGCGCCTACCTTATTCTGCCTATCGCCTGTTAATTTTCAGCTTTTGCCTGTTAAACACAGAAGAAAAGCAAAATACGCATTCACTTGTATGATATATTTTTACAGTTATTTGGTTTAAATATCAAATTAGTAAACAGATTTTGATTTAAAAAAAATTATGGAATCAGATAATTGATTGATTCAGGCATTCGGAAGGTCATTTTAAATGTTCAAAGTATATACCTATTTAGTTTATTTCCGCTTAACGCTTATTGTTTTAATTAGTGTATTGCTTAAATTTGTTTTAGTCTTCAAGTTTATGTCAAATTTTAGTTAAATATATTAAGTAAAGTTTAGTTAAATTTGAATCTTCATCACTGTTGTAACTAAAACGACTGTTAAGCGGAAATAAATTAAATATATACTTTGTGCCGTGGTGGTGCCGGCGTAAGAATTGTACCCCACCCTCTCTACCCGTGGTTGCCGTAAGAGTCGGCTAAGGGATGTAATCCGGAAGATGGGCAGCAGCGTCTTCCTTGAACAATCACACCTAACTGCGCTCGCCAACCCGCCTGCCAAGCGTGGCGAGTATTGGCAGTATTGACAAAAAAAGTATATACCTATGTATTCTATTCAGTTATTTGACTCCCATAGTACAAGCTTTGCTTATTTTGGGGTCAGATGGCGCTATTGTCGTACGATATTTATTTATTTTATTTACAGTTTTTAGTTATCGTAAATACGCACATAGCCTAGAAAAACAGAGGTGCGTGCCATGGGATTCGAACCCGTAACGTTCAGCATGGAAGAGGGTCATAACTGAATAATTTTTCACGTTGCGACATATACAACTTTGATACTTTCCTAACTTTCTTGATCAAATTATCAATACATATGACGTTTGATATTTTTTTTATATCTAGTGGGGTTTTTATCAAAACGGTACATATATAATACCTACTTTTACCACCTTTACGCTTAGGGACTTTCCATGGCTTGCCACAAACATCGATATGAAATATACAACGATAACACAATATATAAAATGTATAACAAGCAACTAAAGAATCATTAGCATCTAGCAATAGGTCGCGACCCGTACCATTCCCCGGAAATACAAATAATTGCTAAAGAAAAATGGCGTCATCAGGTCATGGTGTGCAAATTGTGAAAGTTCTGGAGGACCATTCGTACCAGCTGGACGAGAAGTTGCTGGAAAATATCTTGCTGAGGAAAGATATTAAGGATCTGCCGGTAGTGGTGGTAAGCGTGGCTGGCGCCTACCGCGGCGGAAAGTCTTTCCTGCTCAACTTCTTCATCAGATACCTCTCCTCACCGGTAAGTCAATCCTGGTCATTTTTAAAGTGAACACTTCTTCAGCAGCGTTGATCGATTTTTGTTAGGGGTACCTTTTTTTTTGTAAAAGTAATGAGATGAAAGAGATGGTAAGAGATAACGCCTGTCCATGACCATTGTAGCGATACACAGAACTTTGAGTAACAAAACATAGTCCGGTGCATCGCTGCTTTGGCGCTCTATATTTTGAGACTTTCGATGGTTAGTCTAATTTCGCTAGCTGCAATACCCTTCAAACCGGAACACAGTAATGGTTTTACACTACTGCTTGGCGGCACAATATCTAGTACTGCGGTGGTACCTAGCTAGATGACCCCCAGCTAAGGAAATCTACCACCAAGTGAATCTGGAACTCATGGGTTCGAAATTACAGGGATGTTGAGACTAACCATCGAAAGTCTCAAAGTAGTAAACGCCAAAGCAGCGATGCCCTGGACTTTGTTTTGTTACTCAAAAATCTGGGTATCGTTGCAATGATCATGGATAAGCGTTGTCTCTTACCATTAGGAGAGCGTCTCGTTCGTTTCATTACTTTTACATAAAAAAGACTTTCGACAGTAAAAAAAAACATTGTTTTTCTTGGTACTTTTATTGCAAGAAATAATTTCAGGATTTTCATTTGCTTATTAAATTCAGTTTGTTAATATGGCAGTCAATATTTTTCATAATTTTGCAGCTATCAGCCCGGCAAGATGGTTCCTGGTTGGGTGAAGACAGCGCACCTCTTCAAGGGTTTAATTGGAGGGGAGGCGTCAAAAGAAATACTACGGGCATTCTTCTGTGGTCAGAACCATTCGTCAATACCTTGCCCAATGGACAAAAGGTAATGTTATAGAGAATTTGTGACTTATGAATTTTAATTTGTAACTTATGACTTATGAATTTATGAATTTGTGACTGCAGTAGCTGAACGGATTTGAATAAAAATCCTGACTGCTTCGAAAAAAAATTTAATATGAATAATTATTTAAATTTTAGTTAAGTTCCATATTGGTTCTTGGTGGTCGCGTTTGGTTTACGTAGTCTATAATGCTTTTTATGGTCGTGGTACTTTTTTTTTTACTAAAATATTTTACGTCTTATTGGAGAAAGCTGTTTTAAAATGCCTACTACAAAAATACCTATGTGCTAACTTAAATTGCACACAGTTTTAGAAAACAAAAAAGCTTTAATTTATTTTTCGTAAAAATCGGTATGGCATGGTATTTAATTAAATATTATTTATTAAGTTGATGTTTACTGAAGGGTTAACACTTTTATTAATTTTGACTTGGCAAGTCTAAAGTACGAGAAAAAACAAACCAAACATATCTATCTAATACCTTTAAACGAGCAATTCTTGTATATATGTATAAATATAATCTGAATCTCGGAAACGGCTCCAACGATTTTCACGAGATTTTATATGCAGGGGGTTTCGGGGACGATAAATCGATCTAGCTAGGTTTCATTTTTAGAAAACGTCGTTTTATCCGTGTTTTCACCCGAGCAAAGCTCTAGAGCCAGTTCCATTCCAGGCTGGGTGTGCTTTACCATCTTCGACCACATCGTCACTTAACATCAGGTGAGTTGTGGTCAAACAACTAGCCTGTCAGCGACTTAAAAAAAATGGGATACACTATCCACACGTTTACATCTTACGGACCCTCAATTTATTTCTCTTTCACATGGAGCCAGTGTGTTGTCAACAGGCCACTTTGGTTATCAACGCTTTAAAGTGATTACTTATACATATTGACGTTGTTGGTTTTGTAGGTGGCAGTACTTCTAATGGACACGCAAGGTACCTTTGACAGCCAGAGTACCGTCCGCGACAACTCTACAATATTCGCGCTCTCTACTCTCATATCTTCGGTGCAGGTTTATAACTTGTCTATGAACATTCAAGAGGATGACATGCAACACCTTCAGGTCTGTATTTTCTATAAATCATCAATTAAATGATAGATATAGTATGACCACGATCAGAAAAAGAGTTTGTTTTGTTTTTGTGTAAAAGTAATGAGACGAACGAGGTGTTGTTTCAGGAGAGATAACACATGCCCATTACCATTGCAGTGTTACACAAAACTTTGAGAAACATAACAAAGTCCAGGCCATCGCTTTGGCGCTCGTTACTTAAATAAAACAACAGAAAAAGAAAAAAAATAACAAATATAGAATAAATAATAACAGAAATTTTGAAGTAACTTTGAACGGTTAATCGTTTGTACTGCATGAGGTTAATAAGACCTCACACTGTTTGTGCATGAGGTTTATAAGGACTCACATCAAGTCAGAGTGAGGTCTTAAATACCTCACGAGTTCTCGGTGCGCTATTGTGTTTACAAATTAAACTAAAGCTTTTATACAATAATTTTTGAACGCGAAAGCATATCTTAATATGGAAATTGACGTGGTTTTGACACATTATTGTATTACTTATGCGGGATTACTCACGTTTAATTATATCGGATACTTCTAATATAGTTTCGGGTACTTCGAATATAGTTTCGGCCACATCCAGGCTGCGTCTTGCATCGGTCCCGTCTCGGTGGACAAGGCCGCGTGCGCGTTGTAGGTACTCAGCTTTTTTAGTTTTGTCTCCATGAAAAAGGCCACTGGATATAGCCGTAACTATAGTTTGAGTATCCGTTATAGATATTAAACGAGAGTTTTTTTTTTAATGTAACTGTAATGAGACGAACGAGACGCTCTCCTGATGTTAAGAGATAACGCTTGTCCATGATCAATGCAGCGATACACAGAACTTTGAGTAGTAAAACAAAGTCCAGGACATCGCTGCCTTAGCGCTCATTACTTTAAGACTAGATGGTTAGTCTCAATAGCCCTGTAATTTCGCTAGCTGCAGTACCCTTCAAACTGGAACACAGTAATGTTTACACACTACTGCTTGGCGGCAGAATATCTGGTACTGCGGTGGTACCTACCTAGACGACCTCTTGCTAAGGAAATCTATCACCAAGTATAGAGTAATCCCGCATAAGTAAAATGAAAGCATATCGTTTTGTACTTTCTGATGTTTTTGTGTTACAGCTGTTCACAATGTATGGCAAAATGGTACAAGAAAAGGACCGCGGAGGTAAAGCTTTTCAAGTATTGGATTTCTTAGTAAGAGATTGGCCGTACCCTTACGATTACCCGTATGGTGCAGAGGGTGGAAAGAAATTACTGCAAGAGAGGCTCCAGGTAACTTTAATCAACTGCCTTGTTAGCTTATTTGGTAATACATGTGCTTCAAGAGCTGTTGGAAGTGGGTTCGATTCCCACCCAGGACAAACATTTATGTGCCAATAAATGTTTGGTCTGTATACATTATTCATTATTAATCCATTTATAATCATTTTGAAACTAGGCACAAAATCGATACAGCTTCCAAGGTTTTATTACGTAAATTGTCCTGCTCGCTTGTTTGATTTGCTTGAGTTTGATATCCATCCAGGGTAAACGAATTTATATGATGAGCACAGATGTTTGATCTGTATCTACATGTATGTATTAAGAAAAATAAATATCAATATACTATCAGTTAACTTTACTTAGTTTGGGGCTAGTAGGGAAATGGGAAATATTCTATATCGTGTATTAATTTATCTGTATGCTAATCAGCCCGGTTTTTTAAAACTATCCCACTGCCGGGCGTGGGACTCGTCTTATTATGAGAAAGATAAGATCCACTAAGCTGGCCAAGTGCGGGTTGGTATACTTCATTTTTAAGAACTATTGGCTATGTAGGTTTCCTCACGATATCTCCTTCGTCGTTTGTAGACAGCAATACGCATATAACTTAGAAAAGACAGAGATGCGTGTCATGGGATTTGAACCCAGGACCATCAGATTTCTCGCCAGAATCTAAAAAAGGAGGGTTTACTAATTGACTTGTATAAATGTCCGTCCCTATGTTCCTTCATAACTACTAAATGGCTGAATCGATTTTGAAATGATATGTTGTTAGATTCGTCTTTATAGAGAGAGTGTCATTGGAAATATCCATTTTGCAGCCAAGTTTAAGTTTTTTAAACTTTATAGTTTGTTTTTCTACTTTTTAGATAACTCCAGATCAACCTGCAGAGTTAAAAGAGCTCCGGACTCATATTAACACTAGTTTTGAGGAAGTTCTTTGTTTCCTAATGCCTCATCCAGGATTCAAAGTACAGAATCCAGCTTTTAAAGGGAATATTAGCGGTAAGAATTAAACAAAAAAAACAAAGAATAAAACCAGAATGTTTGCAAGTGTTCCTTGTAAGAATTTTGTCGTTTTTTTTTCTATTGAGGAAAAGACGAACGAATTGCTTCCTTCTTCTTTTTTGGCAGCGGAACCCAGAACTTTGAGTAAAAAACAAAGTCCGGGGTATCGCTACTTTGGCCCTCGTGGACAGGGTATCAACTTTAAGACATTCGCTATACTCAATAGCCCTGTATTTTTTTTTTAATATAAATGTTATGAGATTTACGAGACGATCTCCTAATGGTAAGTGATAACGCATGCCTATGACCATTGCAGTGATATACAGAACTTTGAGTAACAGAACAAAGTCCAGGGTATTGCTGTTTTGCCACTCATTACTTTGAGACTTTTGATGATTAGTCTCAACAGCCCAGTAATTTCGCTAGTCCTTCAAACTTAAACACAGTAATGTTTACACACTACTGCTTAGCGGCAGAATATTTGGTACTGCGGTGGTAATAATTATAATTACCACCGCCAACTGTCCTATGTATATCGTCACTCCGTCGAGTCTCAGGGCGTCCTACGCTACGTTTGCCAATTCGCGGTCGCCACTCTAGAACACGTCTACCTCAGTGGTTGCCGGTCCTGTGATAGATATGTCCAGCCCATTACCACTTCAGCTTGCTAATACGCTGAGCTACGCTATGTCTATGACTTTAGTTCTCTGGTGAATTACTTCGTTCTGGATACGATCCCTCAGATAAATACCAAGCATAGCTCTGTCTATAGCTCGCTGAGCGACTTTGAACTTACCGACCATTCCCGCTGTGAGTGTCCACGTTTCTGCTCCGTAGGTCATGACAGGTAAAACGCACTGATTAAAGACTTTTGTCTTGAGACTTTGCGGGATGGATGACGAGAAGACTACGTAATTTTCCGGAACCTGCCTAACCCTATATTCTTCTGTTGGCTTCACTCTCAAAATTGCCTGCCTAAATATATTGTTTACTGTATAATTTACCTTTATTTCAGAGATTGAACCAGACTTCAGAAAATATTTGAAAGAATTAGTTTCATCATTTCTTAGCATTGAGAAGATGAAAGCGAAGACTATTAACGGGCAAAATGTAAAAGCTGGAGAATTGTTTAATTATTTCAAAGCTTACATGACTCTCTTCAACAGTGATGAGATACCTAATCCGAAAAATATTTTGCAAGTGAGTATTTTGAATGAAAATTTTGCGGTTTTATCAGAAGCGTTTCAAAATCTTGATCTGTATTTTATGCTAAACGATATTTCACACAGCACCATCTAGTTCTAAACAAAGCGAATAATAGTTTGTACATGAATCAGAGTAAATGAAAACACGGAGTTACGTTAATTTGATTTAAGCAAGTTTTTTTATGGTTGGCAGTCGAGGCGTTTGACTACATCTCACCTGATGTTAAGTGACGGTGTGATCTAAGATGGTAAGCACACCTAGTCTAGGATGGAACTGGCTCTTAAGTGAGGCTGCTGGAACACACCGGTAGGTGCTTGGCGACAGATTTTCAACTTGAGGGTGGTAGCTGGCCAGCTGAGTACTAAAAAGTTCCTACCACCATGCTATGGCATCCTTACGATGTTTTCCTGCACTGATAGTTCAAGCTCATTGTTGGTGTTTGAACTCACTTGATTCTACATATATTTCATTTACTCATCATCATGTAAGCTAGGGTGAAACAACTAGTCCTTATCGCCCTTTAAAAAAACACTAATTTCCGTGTCATACAGGCAACTGCTGAGGCTGGTCTTCTATCGTCCATGAACGAAGCTCGTGAATTATTTGAGAAGTCCATGGATGCCGAATGTGGACCAACCAAGCCTGGTGTCCCCCCTGGAGATGTTCAGGATCTACATAATAAATGCTTAGCTGCTGCAATCACAGTTTTTTCCAACAAGAGAACTATGGCAACACAGGAAGATATCAACAAAAGCTTGAAAAAACTAAACGCGGTAGGTTTTTCGAAATATTACTTGATTTATATTTTTAGTACCTAGTCTTCAATCAGTACCGTCACAAAAATGACCCTATAGGAATCGAACCCACGCCCTACAGCTTTTGAAGCAGATATTCTACCAAATAAGCTAACAGGGCAGCCAGTATATCTACGGCAGTAGCTTAGACCTTCCAAAATGATCATTAACTTAAAATTTAAGATACGGTCAAATATTTTCGCCACTTCCGGCTGCGAGAGTCATTTTGATGCTGAAGTGTTTTGAACGCAAAATTATACAAAGCATGCAAATGTTTGTCTCGCATTGTGATCGCATTGATATCCTTTGTGCTACCACGCAGCTGATGGTTTTCAGTTGTTTTGATCGCGCAGATTTGACCTTGGCGTAATGCATAGCGTTTTACTGGTGCTAGATTTCCTTAGCAGGAAATCATTTAGGTAGGTACCACAGCAGTACCAGATATTCTGCCTCCAGGAGTTTGTAAAATACAGTGTTCCGGTTTGAAGGGTACTGCAGCTAGCGAAATTAACGGGCTGTTGAGACTAACCATAGAAAGTCTCAAAGTAATGAGCGCCAAAGGAGTGATGCCCTGAATTTTGTAGTACTACATAAAGTTCTGTGTATCGCTGCAATGATCATGGACAGGCGTTATATCTTACTTTAAAAAAAACCGTTCTGCAGGAGTTGGGAAACCGTCTATATCAGTACGAGCAAAGCAACATGTCTAAGCTCCAAGTAGTAATGAAGGATGCAACCAATAACTACGAAAAAAAAATCCTCGAAGTCAGTAAGAATCAACCTCTATGTTTGCATCCATTGGACCTTGACGCGGTACACAATGCGGCTGTCCAAGCAGCTACAAAACTATATGACGGACGTGTCAGAAAAGTCTCGAAGAAACCGGATCAAAAGAAAGCTGAATTAACTCTAGTACGTAAATAATCTTATCTTTTTTATTCACAACTAGCTTGCGCCCGCGTTTAGCAAATTTTCTTTTATTCTCGAATAATGTTCCGTAAGATACATCTATGTACGGGCTGACATTTTGAACATAAGCAATATTTAAAGACATGTTAGTGGTCATAAGAAACGTATAAAAAAAAACTGAGGAACCATTGGTTAAAGTTTTTCCCAAGACTCCAGGATTTATGGACAGCGCGCAGCTTTACGCACTGAGCTAGCGCAAGACATAACTACCATACGTAGACTACGTAGTAGCTGTTATCTAATCTGGGACCGCGCGCGACTACCATGTCATTTTCGGTGCACGTAATTCGAGTGTCCGTATTTTTGTGTTTACTCAGAATAATTAGGTCAAATATTAATCACCTATTTTTTTAAATAATTTAGAACGATATTCGTGTTCTGAACCTTCTGTATCAATATCGCTGATGTTCAAACTTTCACGGTGTATACCAAATTTCAAGTCCTAAGTCAAGTATGATCTGTGGTTACTTTTTTTGATAATCCCACAGGAACTTAACATTTTTCCCAGATAAAAAATATCGTATACCTATAACATAGCCAATGAGTAATATAATGTACATCCATACATAATAATAAAAAATAATAATAATAATTTTAAAAATATTGACAACAGTTAAAAACAGAAAAAAAATACATATATGTGACTTATAAATAAAAATTACATACAATTATTATTTACATACAAGCTTTCACATTTATAATATTAGTAGGATAGGTTCGTGTTTGCCCACATTCTATTTAATGTTAAGCATTGATGTTGTCTAGGATGGAGCACGCTTACCTAGAAGCTATTACTTTTGATTTCAAGACACATTGTAATTTTCGGGAAATACAGACTTCGAGAAAGTTTCACATATTCGCAGTACGAAATGTGCAAGCACCTAGTCCGCTCAAGAGATATTTCGACCATGTACGAATGATGCTTTGGTTGTTTTTATCTGAGCGTTCGATAGTAAAAAGTGTAAGGTGGAATCAGGCGGTGCCAAGGCACAATCTCCGGAATGTATCTGGCAAGCCGATAGACGGAATAGAATAGAAGATAGATAGAAGTGAAATTGGGCTCTTAAGACTAACCATCGAAAGTCTTAAAGTAATGAGCGCCAACGTAGCGATGCCCTGGACTTTGTTTTGCTACTAACAGTTCTGCGTATTGGTCTAATGGTCATAGACAGGAGTTATCTCTTACCATCAGGAGAGTGTTTATCTTTGTATCATTAATTTTACATTTAAAAATAATTACAGCACCTGACCTGAACCTGTTTTATGATGATGTTTAATTTATATTTAAAAAAAAAACGAAACAATTTTATGCTTTTTTTTACAATTTACATGGGTTTGGTCTCTCCTGATAAGTTTAAACAGCCTGTATTAGAAGAGGAAAAAATAAATTTATAAATTTGTTTCAGAGTTTCAGTGCTCGTCTAGTGCAACTAAAATTAGAAAACGATAATAATAACAAAAACGCGATAAAAGATGTGTCTACTGAATACTGGAAGTTAATGGATAGCAAATCTGTGAATCCTCCGATTTCCGATGCTGATTTCAGGAAAGCCCATGATTTAGGCTTGAAACAAGCAATTACCAAGTTTCAAGCTAGAAGAAATCGCCCGAACTCTTACCCTAACGATATTTATAAAGAAGAACTGGTGAAGGTAATATACAAACAATATTCGTATTTTTTAAGAAAAATAATTTATGTCTGGCAATGGAAAAGTGATTAGAACGCGTTGCACTGATAATTTTACACAAAAAAGATGGGCTACAATTTTCACAGGCATATATGTCTAATAAAAGTTCATTTGTTCTCTAGTATCTGCCAAATT
The DNA here is from genome assembly GCA_950106695.1 of Biston stratarius. NCBI lineage: Eukaryota > Metazoa > Arthropoda > Insecta > Lepidoptera > Geometridae > Biston > Biston stratarius. Next base: position 14,757,214 of record OX467106.1, read on the forward strand.
ACTAACAAAATAATGTTTTAACATTGTATTCATATTACACACATCACATCATCTGCCATAGAGCGTCCACTGCTGGACATAGGCTTTCCTGGGAGGGGTTTTGCCAATACTCGCCACGCTTGGTAGGCGGGTTGGCGAGCGCAGTTAGGTGTGATTGTTCAAGGATGACGCTGCTGCCCATCTTCCGGATTATATCCCTTAGCCGACTCTTACGGCAACCACGCGTAGAGAGGGTGCGGTACTATTCTTACGCCGGCACCACCACGGCACGGCACGGCATGGTTTTTCATTTAATTGTACCTAATGTTCACAATATTGTGAGATCTGACGGCGCTGACCAATTAATTATATGAAACTTATATTAAATTTCAGACTATAAACGACATCTTCTGGCGACTCCAATCAATCAATCTCCGTAAAATCGAACAAGAAAATATAAGGAAAGACCAAGAGAGAAAAAGAATTGAACAAGAGAAAATAAAAGACGAACAGGCAAGAATTAAAGCACAGCAGGAAAAAATAAAACATGATCAAGAAATTGTTAGAATTCAACAAGAGAAAGAGAATGCTGAGCAGGAAAAACGTAGAATTGAGATAGAGAACGAAAGGCTTAGACAAAGAAGTTACTCGAGCTCGTCCGGTGGCTGTACTATTTTGTAAATTTTTTTAACTAGCATCACAGCTTATATATATTAGCCTTGATGGATTAAAATTTGAAATTATATTATTTATGTTTTATTTTATCAAAAAAAAAATACCGGCCCAGTGCGAGTCGGACTCGCGCACCGAGGGTTCCGTACAAACCTGTAGGTATTAAGTAAAATTTATGGTATTTTTTTTTTAATGGTAATTTATGCTTTTCGAAATTTTTCCTTTATCTGTGCTATAAAACGTTGCTTCGTACCAAATTTTAAGATTCTGAGTTCAACGGAAGTACCCTGTAGGTTTTAATTCCCTTGCGAGTGTCGACAATTTGCAGCATAAACGATTGTATCTATTGATTGCGTTGACTTAGAAGTTTGATTTTTTCACAGCTTCAAGGGACAGTAGACCTGAAGATTTGATATGAATTTCAGCTTGATGCCTCCTGAGAAAAAGGGTCTAGACAGACAGACGGACAACAAAGTGATCGTATAAAGGTTCCGTTTTTTTTCCTTTTGAGGTATGAAACCCTAAAAAAGGCTTCAAGGTGCGCTGCCGGTAAACTGGGAGGAGTATCTTCCATACCAACCAAAACCAATAACTAGGGCCTTGGGTAGCAGACCCAAGGGGGTTCCGTCGCTGAATTGGCATGACCGTTTTTTTGTCTCACTAAATACAAAACAATACAATATAATAGTCAATGGGAGTAACCCCTGAAGTGGCGCGTGCTATGTTCCCACTCATTTCTCCAGGTATGAGGTGTGGAAACTCACCAACTCTATCTTAAAAGGAAAGAGTTCTAAGGGACCAGTGCCACCAGAGCCACGTACAAGTTCAAGTAATTTATACGCGTTACATTGTGCTTACATAAGGTCTTATAGCTATGTTATAAGTACAGCACAATTTTAACTTTAATTAACATGCGAAGTTTCTTAGGTACTTAAATAAATTACTTAGCAGTAATTATAAGATATAATATAATATAATATAAAAATATAAAATAGGTTACATTGGTATGGCATAAAACTTATATCAAATACAAGAACAAATTACACAATATTCGTCATATTTTAAAACCGACGACGCCGTTTGTAAAAAGCGAAATTATACAAATTGCCTGCGACATATAGATGAAACAAAAAAGACGCATAACTGGTTTTCAAATCACTCTGTCCATTAGATAGATAGAAAAATACCTTTTCGGCTCCAAAACTTGGTTCCCCATAATGTGTCCAAAATTTTAACACAACAGCCGCAATGGACCGATAGGAGAGCAATAACAGCAACCAATAGCAATAACGTGATGCTGTTCAGTGAAATGGACGGACTCATCTAGTGAAGGGAATGTCGATAAACAAAAATATTTCTTACATATTTTTGGCAATTTCATCTACATCGTCAATCATCAGTTTGATCATGTCCAGGAATATGGTAATAATTAATGGTCCTCTTAATTTTTTTTTATTACAAATATAGTTACATTTGATTGCCATTTCGCCTGATGCTAAGCGAAGATGAGGTATGTATATTTGATTTCTTCTGTTTTTTTTTTGTAGAATAGGCCGTTTTTATAAATTTGGTTTTGGTTCAGACATTTAAAAAGGCAAACAAAGCATAAATAAAAAAAAAGGGTAATTTTTACACAACAATTTATCACCAAAATTGTTCCTCCATATTTGTATTTGCGTAAATAAAATAATAGCATCGTATATTTCGCCAAGCGCCATAAAAGCTAAGCAAAGTATTATGGGATATCGATAACTGATAGAATATTTATATACTTATTTGACTAAAAATATATTTATAAATAGATACAGAACACCCAAATACACAACAAACATATTTTATGCAAATCATATTAAAAATATTTTTTCTAGGTGCAAATCGAACCTAAACAGCTTTTGAAGCAGATGAACTATAAAATCAGTCAAACGGCTACAGTGTCACGGCTGTGACGTGGTGTCTTGTTTTTTGTCGATTGTTATAGATAAAATTCTATCGACTCTGGTACATCTCTAGCTATGAACGCGTAATGCGCAGTGTAACCATGGTAGTAAGGCACCTAGTTACACAGCATTACCATTTCGTCGACTAAGATATGACAATGGTTTTCACTAACTACCAAGTCGAACCTTCGCCTGAAACCATTAACATTTAAATTCCCTCTGAAGTTACTAATTGATTAAAAATACAATGTTACAGATTATACAATATCTAGTTTTGAAAGTAACTAAGAAGATCATTCTAAATTTGTAAATATAAAAGTTTTTTTTACAATGCGTATTTAATAAGAAAAGAACAATTGATTTCGATCAAAATTTAGATTTTTTAGGGTTCCGTTCCTCAAAAGGAGAAAACGGAACCCTTATAGGATCACTTTGTTGTCCGTCTGTCTGTCAAGACCCTTTTTCTCAGGAGCGCGTGGAGGTATCACGCTGAAACTCATATCAAATACTCAAGTCTACTGTTCCTTGGAGCTGTGAAAAAATCAAACTTCTAAGCCAACGCTATCAAAAGATATAGCTGTTTATGCTGCAAATTTTCGACATTCGCAAGGGAATAAAAACCTATAGGATACTTCCCGTGAACTCAGAATCTTGAAATTTGGTACGAAGCAAAGTCTTATAGCACAGATAAAGGAAAAATTGCGAAAAGCATAAATTATCAATAAATAAAAAATACTATAACTTTTACTTATATACCTACAGGTTTCTACGGAACTCTCGGTGCGCGAGTCTGACTCGCACTTGGCCAGTTTTTCGTTTATGATTTGGTTTCACTCTGTAACAAAGTTAGCCTTAGAGTCATAAACATTACCCTGATCCTAAATACCTAGCAACACTATCAAATACGTTTTCAATTTTAAATTCCGACCCTTAACAGGGATCCGTATGTCACAGAAATAAAACCCTCGTAACCGTGGGTCCCGCATAATTTTCATGTATTCTTTGTAAATTTACTGGATATTTGCAAGTCTGATTCCGACACTAGCCAGGGTGACTTCTTCCACACAAATTGGGGACAGATTCGTTAAATCCGAGAATATTTTCGTTTTATTGTGAATAGATTTGGTTAAAATATTGCTTGCGCTTGCTTGAATAAAGTTCGGGGTGGGATATCTGTCTTGCCAAAGAGTGAAGATGGAGATGTATTACCCGACTGCCAGGGAATGATATTATTTACACTTTTTTTATGTTTGACAAGTTAGGTGTTTGACCACAACTCACCTGATGTTAAGTGAAGGTGTAGTCGAAGATGGTAAAACACACCTATTCTGGAATAAAACTGGCTCTCAAGCGAGGTTGTCGGAACACACAGTTATGTAGGTGCTTGGCGACAGACTTTTAACTTGAGGGTGGTAACTAGCCAGCCAAGTACTAGAGAGTACTCTACCACCATGCTACTATGGTTTCCTCACGACGTTATCCTTCACTTCATCACATCTCATCTTATCTCATGTTGAAGTAGCTATGATAGCTCAGCGGTTAGCGTGGTCGGTTCATACGCCGAAGGGCGTGGGTTCAAGCCCAAACAATGAGCTTGAGCTGCCGGTGAAGGAAAACAAAGGTGAGGAAACCATAGCATGGTGGTAGGGTATTTTCTAGTACTCGGCTGGCTAACTACCACCTCAAGTAAAAAAGTCTGCCGCCAAGCACCTAACGGTGTAAACCACGCCGTCATTTAACATCAGCGTGAATTATGGTCCTAAACACCAAAAAAAAAGTAATGTTTTTATTCAAGAAAGTTTACCATAAACTTGTACAAATTAGAGGCAAAGTCGTGTTCAAAGACATCTAAATAAATTTGCAAAACCTTGAATAGGAAAATTTCTGTAAATAAACACATAAGGGCTTAGGGACCCTTGTCATGTTCAGTTGACGTTTGCTTCAAATCTAGGACGCGTTCAATCTAGCCCTGAAATGAATTGCCAACACGGGTATCTTGGGCTTTTTGCTGTAACATTCTGAAATATGATGTCGTCATTATTGCTTCCTTTTTTCAACCGACGCGACGTCAGAAAAAAGTGGCACTGCAAGTACGTGTAATTAAAAAAAAAAGGTTATCTTATTTTTTCAATTGGATATGTATAGATAAATAATACTTTACTGATTCCAAAATCATTTCGAAATACATATATTACATTCTTGTACTTACATTATTTTTAAACTTGACTTTCAATTGACCTCTAATGACGTCACATAGTATCAGTATCTAAAAAGCAATGGCAAATCATAACAAAATCTGTCAATGTCAAGTCAACGGTAGCCATAACAACCTCTTCCATACATGTAGGTACTTTGTGTTGTTTTTCGCTTTATTAATACAAATATCTGGATTATTTTACTTTAAACGTTACTCAGACTCTGATATCGCTTTTATGAGGCTAAGATATAAGATTTGTTTACTTCATGTCAATTGTCAATGTCAAATGTGTCAAAATAGTATACTTATTTGTTTTATATGGCAAGGGCATACATATTGCCTACTTTATGACCTCTTCGCTATTAAAAGTATGAAAACGTATTAGAAATCAATTTTGAAAACGTATTAGAAATCGCATAGAAAGATAAACTATTCAAATTAGTTTCATAAAATAAAGTTTATAAACAATAAAAAATAAACACCAAACGATTTACATTAATAATCAATTTTAACTTTATGGCCTTTTCAAAGATACTCCACAATTCAGCCAGTCACGTGGAATTATGGACTTCAAAACAATATTAGGTTCAATGTTGAATGTTATGTCCAGATATTACGGATCATAGAATTTGTGTTTTTTCTCTCTTCTGTAACAAAACATTTGAATTATCCGTACAAAAAATGTCAGTACGTATATGAATATGAATTTATATTACTAAGATAACATCAAACTACACAAATATACATGGAAACGTCCGAAAATGAATGATGATAATTTATCATTCCGGGCAGAGATAGGCTGGGTTAGCTTGTTTTGCCACGTAGCGAATATACGAGTAGGTACTTAGATGTTATAGCATATGGAAAATTAATGATACTGTAAGAAGAAAAAAATATTGACTGAGATATCTAAAATAACGAAACACATTGTGTAATATTTACACACTACTGCTTGGCGGAAGAATATCAGGTACTGTCAGGGGTATCAAGTACAGGTCAGGGGTGGATCAGGAGTTTGCGGGGCCCAGGGCTAATACTACTTAGGGCCCTGCTTAAATAATCAACCAATTGTCATTTTGACAAAAACCTGTTTTCGATTATGTGTACTAGTTACACGGCTTAGGAAAAAAAGGGCAATCAAATAGGTTATGTATTTAGTATGCCTTAGACCAGAGGTTCTCAAACTTCTACCGCCCACATTGAAAATCAATTATTTTACAGCGCCCCCAATATTATTTTTACTTTACCACATCTAAAAAACCACAATGACATTCATTACCTGATTTTATTTCTGGGCCCCTTACCGCCCCACTCTAGGCTTCCAGCCCACAAGGGGCGTTATCGCCCACTTTGAGAAAGACTGCCTTAGGCACAAACAGCAACTGAGGGATATTATCGCAAAAGAAATCAACAGGTTATGTGTCATTTGATAAATTGATTATAAAGTAACAGTTTTGCATTTTTGCGCCGCAAATTCTTTTATTTGCTCATCAGTCATCACATTGTAAGTCCTTTGTTAAATCAATTTAAGGAAAGAACTGATTAATCATTTAGTCAATAGTTTGCCATTGTTTTTATTTGCTTTCTATATACGACATTCTGGAAAATGAGTGCTTCGCTTTATAGGTATTGGCAACGATAAAAACATTTTAGATACTATAATAATTAGGGAAGGAATCAATAAGTTTCTTTTCATAACTTAGCATAAAAATTTAACTGTATTTAGTTTTCAATGGGGGGTGGGGGCCCCCAACGATAAAGACGGGGCCCTTGACTGCAGCCCAAAAAGGTCTTATTTATATTCGCCCCTGATTGCTGTGGTACCTAACTAGACGACCTTCTGCTAAGGAAATCTACCAACAAGAATAAAATGACCGCGAAATATATTTTCATAAGCCTGGATAATTTAACTATAAAAAGCAAAAACAATTTTGCCATCCTAAGCGAAGCGATCCACCTTAACATCCGGCAGAAAATGGTCTATCATGAACCTATTAAGAATTAAAAATATAAAGGCTAAAATTAATTGTCAATTTTACGAGATCGTTGTTGCGATCCAATCAATCTAATTTGGGAAGTAGAGCGTTGAAACAAAACAATCTCAGTGCCAACAAATTTTATGTTACTTGTTGTTCCTCAGAAGGCTACATCAAAACAAAATAGTGTATAAAGTAGCCTAACTATTCCGGGTGATCGTTCTATAGATGAATTTGACATTCATGACGATTTTTATAATGGGAAAAAAATAACTTAATAATTTTTTTATTACGTCCCGTTACACAATTCTTCATTTGTTCTCAAAATATGTATTTAAAAAAAAATTCAATATACTAATTACGTAAAGAAAAAACACGTCACAAACAAAAAAAAACACAAAGACAGACTAATCTGTATTTCCCCGGCGAGACGAAACTTACCCAACACATTGGCGGCGTTCCCGCACTGAGTTGCCAAAGAAAATTGCTGTGTTAGGAACCAACTTGAACTGGGATCGCGGCCTTTCTCTCTTAGCCGCCTTCCCAGGTCTTAAACAAATTCCCTGGCTTCGAGACCAGCAGTCTCAACAGCAAACGGCACGAAATCATACGCCGACTCCAAACAGGCATATTTAGAATGTTTGCCTCTAGCAGCCGCATCGGTTCCCGCACCGGCACTTTTGCGTGGTAGTATTTTTTGATGAGTTCTAAATAAAGTGCAGTAAGAAGTAGTTCTAAGTAAACACTGCTCTACAGTTAAGTTAATCGAAAATAACAAAAACTAGATAAAAGTACTTATTGTTTTTTTTTTATTATTACGCTTAACAATATTAATATTTAATGATTGAATGAGGAGTTTAAGAATTAATTTGCAAAGTGGTATTTGCAACTTGATTGCTAGAAAAACTTTAGTAGTAGACATTGAATACATACTACTAGCTGTTAACCGTAATTTCGTCCGCGTGGAATTTAGCAAAAAGTTTGTTTAGTTTGCAGTATAAAAAGTATGTTATATGTTAATCCAGACCATAAACTATATGTGTGCCAAATTTCATCCAAATCCATTTAGCCGTTTATGCGTGATTGAGTAACAAACATCCATTCATCCTCACAAATTTTCACATTCATAATACTAGCTGTTACCCGCGACTTCGTCTGCGTGGAATTTAACAAAAAGTTTGTTCAGTTTGCAGAATAAAAAGTATCTTATACATACGTTAATACAGAACATAAATGATATGTGTGCCAAATTTCATCCAAATCCATTCAGCCGTTTATCCGTGATTGAGTAACAAACATTCATCCATCCTCATAAACTTTCACATGATAGGTATATAACATTTTGAATAATACTTAACGCAATGACGTCAAAAAACAATACTTCACCAAACAACTCGGTCATTGTTTACGAAGGACCAAAACAATAACAAAAACAGTAAATCTATTGCAAGATATCATTGTGGGAATTACCTCATTATCAAAAATCTCTATCTACCCAGTGGCTTTTTGCAAATCTATACTTTGCCACGAAAAGAGCCGTTTGTCTTCCCTTCTTATCTCTCTTCTCCAGGATGTGACTTCAAGCCTCAATCTACCAACTACTAAAAGCTTATACCTTGCCCCTTATTACAATAACACTTAGGTCTACATTGAAACCTACGAGCTACAGTTATAAACTTGGTCATCCACAACCTATCTGATAAGTTGTCGAGAACTTTAATTCAGGTGATATAGAGACGATTTTCCATTGTTTAAATTGTAATTTAAGATTGTTGCTAGGAAGTGGCTGGCAGTTGACGGATGACGACATTTGGAAGCTCTTACTCGCCTTGTTTTCTTGGACCCTTAACTCGATTTAGGTAAATGAAAGTCGTGACTTTAGTCATCCGTTTTGAGTGAAAGAGATGGTGAGATAAAATTGATACAAGACATTGGCCTACCTAAGTACCTAAATCAGGAAACGTTACCTGATCTCAAAGGTATACTGACATTGATTCTGTCCTTATCTGAAACTAAATCAAGCCAACCTAACCGGTTTAAGAATTTAAAACCTATATACATTACCTATTTTTAAAATTGTATAAGTGTTGTTTTAATCTTTTTATATTGACCATAATGTTTTTTTTTGTTGTTGTACCAATGACTAATTATTTATTGAATCTATATCAATGAATAATTAATATAACTGGCTTTTTTAGCCGTTTTAATTAATTAAATTATAATGATAATAAAATCGTAAACGAGTCTTGTCCGGGGTCAAAAAACCTAATGTAATATTAGTTCCAATGGTCACTTTTGTAGCACCGAATCTTAAAAAGTAAATATGGTAAAAGTACAAAAGTACTTGGTGGTAGATCTCCTTAGGTCGTCCAGGTAGACAGCGGATATTCTGCCGCCAAGCAGTAATAAACATTACTGTGATCCGGCTTGAAGGGTACTGCACCGAGCGAAATTATAGGGCTATTGAGACTAACCATCGAAAGTCGCAAAGTAATGAGCGCCAAAGCAGCGATGCTCGGTTCTTTATAGTTCTGCATTGGGACCATTCAAGTATTACGTAAGCAGAATTTTAGTAATTATTAACCCCTCCCTCCCCCTTGCCAGCAAAAGTAAGCAAAGCTCTTACTTCCCTCTCCTATGCTTAAGTAAATATTGGTTTAATTAGCAGCCATTTCGCTAAAACGTGGTGTGTTGATAACAAGGAAACCAAACAATCAGCATAATTTATACGACTTTGCTGATATTATCCTCGCCTCATCCCCAGTGTCGTCAAAAATAGGCAAAGTAAAGACTCCTCCACCCCCCTTTGGTGCTTACGTAATACTTGAACGGCCCCATTGGTCATGGACAGGCGTTATCCCTTACCACAAGTCCATATACATTTAAAAAAAAAATACTCATAAATTATAGGTAGATATTATTAATATTAGGTACGAATCTTATCAAGGGCTTCCCGCACTTTATACCTATCTGCAATTGAATATCTGACACTTATTTAATATAATGACATCAACAGCGGTTAACATAACATGGTTAAAACGGTTTTTTTCTGTCCGTCTGCTTAAAAGTGAGTCATATACCTACTTTATGGATTTCTCCCCCCTCTAACATGATTTATATTTAAAAAAAAGTTTTTTTATTGATAACATTAAAGTTCAGTCACATTCCGTAATGTAATTTAAAATATATCATTGAATATGTCAAAAAAACCTAAAATGCACTTATAAATTATGTCAATGTTCAACAAAACTTGTAAATTTAAAAATATTGTCAGTATAAAAGCATGTCAAAAAATGTATAATTATTTACTAGTCATTTAATCAAATATTTATAATAACCTAAACAGTTTGATACCATCTCCGGAGTAACTTAAGATATTTTATTTTTCACTAGCTGCGCCCCGCGGTTTTACCCGCGTGGTGATGGAAGATAATGATGATGAAAAGTATGCTATGTTTTATTCCAGTGTCTCCAGTATCTACACGCAAAATTTCATCCAGATCCGTTCAGCCGTTCTGGAGTGATTGAGTAACAAACATCCATCCATCCATCCAAACTTTCACATTTATAATATTAGTGGGATTACGAACACATCGTCATTGATTTTTTTTTATACGATCGTAGATTTCTAAAACATTTTTTAATGGTCTCTTGTATTTTTTTTTGAAGGAAAACATCGTGTGGGTGTCACAGCATGGTGGTAGGGTACTTTCTAGTACTCAGCTGGCTAGCTACCACCCTCAAGTTAAAAATCTGCCGCCAAGCATCTAACGGTGTGTTTTGGCAGCCTCACTTGAGAGCCAGTTCCATTCCAGGCTAGGTGTGATTTACCATCTTCGACCACAACGTCACTTAACATCAGGTGAGCTGTGGTCAAACACCTAGCCTGTGAGACATAAAAAAACGATTATTTTAAAACATAGGTAAATAAAATGCGCGGAACTGAATGGCTAGTAAGCGAGAATTGCTATTCAATAAAATAATTCATAGATGAAACTTTGTGTCGCATTTATACCCATCACAAAAAAAAACATCTACCGACTAAATCTGACATTTTATATCATAACTTTTCTTGACATTTTATTTAATTTCACTTGATGTGAGGACGATATTGGCTGTATAATTTACTTTAATACAATTTCTTTGTACATCTATATATCTAACAGGCAAATAGAGAAATGAACTTCAATGAGGAAAAAATATGTTAAAACAAGAAAAAGTAAGTTTAAATAAAGTTATTGCTACAGTCAATTCCTTGTTATTTTACAGTAGCTGATCTTATATTAACTGGAATAACAATGTAAATAAACCCTATGTGTGTTCGAAGATCAAAACAATTCGTAGATGATGCATAAATTGCACATAAAGGTCGTATTTTATCGTGAACAAATGTTGTCGCTCCAAAGTTGTAAATGAAATTCTTCAAAGAGGTGAAATTCTTCACCAAAACGGTTTCAATATCAAAATTCATATTTATTGAGCAAACCGTGGGTTCTTTCGCATTTTCGTATGAAATTTAATATATTTTCGTCATACGAAATAGATTGACTGTCAAATTGACTTGATACATACTGTATAATATAAGTTTAATAAATTTCTTTTAAAAGAAATTGCTTTCACATAAAAACTGACATTCATTACTTACATTCTATGAACAAAACCTCAAATTGTTTTTATTCGTAAAAAAATGCGTAAGCATAACGCGAGTGTTAGTCTAGGTATGTGTGTATACACATGTGGTGGTGGTGCCGGCGTAAGAATAGTACCCCACACTCTCTACCCGTGGTTGCCGTAAGAGTTGGCTAAGGGATGTAATCCGGAAGATGGGCAGCAGCGTCTCCCTTGAACAATCACACTTAACTGCTCTCGCCAATCCGCCTATGTCCAGCAGTGGACGTTCTATGGCTGATGATGATGATGATGATGTATACGCACGTACATATTTAAATATATATGTACGTATAGTCATGATTTTATTAGTGATTTTTAGCCATGACTATTTGTTATATGTACAATGTACATATTATAATTAGAATTGTAACACGTATCACTTTCTGTTCTTACTTTATCTTGTAAAAGGGAACACCGATTAGAATACGATTGGACGATTAAAACACAACTAAGTTGATGTCACTATTTTATTAATCAGAACATTTCTTGCGTAGTTTTGTGGCCTTCTTTAAGGAGACAAAGCAGAGCACAAAGCGCGCGCGGCCTCCTGCTTCGCTCTCCGCTGCGCGCCTTATACGTGAAAACAACGTCAAAACCACGTAATAGTAATAGTAGTTTTCCACAGTAATTATATAAGTTCGATTATTCATTACACTAACTAGTTAACCGTCCGTGCCAAATGTAAATTAGATCTTTCGTAAGCTGGAGTTGAAACATTATCATAACTTCTCATAAATTCAATGTTTAGTCTAGACCCAATTCTGCACAATTCCACCAATTCTATGATTATTCAATGCCGTTATCATTAAGTAGATATTCTGATCAATTGTAATGGTACAGAATAAATAAAAGATGATTTTACAAGTAGTAATATTGCTTATTCAGTAGTTTAATTTTAATGCTGATCGTGGGAATCTTAATATTTAAAACTGTGATATGGCTTTAATTGTTTTGAATCGTTTTAAAGTTTTAAAGAAAAATATCAACAAAATATTGTTATTTTTTTTTCATATAAAAGTAATGGTACGAACGAGACGCTCTCGTGATGGTAAGCGATAAGGAATGTCCATAGCCATTGTAGCGATACACATAACTTTGAGTAAGAAAACATCGTCATACAGAGAGACCGTGACAATAATTAAAAAAAAATGTGCTTGTTTTTTGAATTTTTTACCAAGGATGCCGTGTAAACAGGTCACCGTGCCCTGTTAAAAAACATACATAATAAATATAAATAAATAAATTACGATAAATACGTAACTAATATAAATTAAGATAATTTTGACTGATGTAGTGTTAATAGGTAAGTTGCTTGTTTGTCTGTCTTCAATCGGATACATTTCGGAGAGTGTACCTTAGAATTGCGTAATTAGGTTCCACCTGCCCCTTTTTATTACCGGACGGCTAGGCAGACACGGCCAAAGCGTCATCCTTACATGGTGTCTTCAAATCCAGCGTAAACAGGTTTTTTCTAGGTAAGCGAGCTTCATCTTGGACTACATCCTGCTTAATATCAGGTAAAGCGTGGTCAAACGCAAACCTATTCAGTATAAAAAAAGTTACAGGGTGCTAAGTCTTGGATATACAAAGTCGAAAAGAGCTAAATTTACATTTATCATTCAGAACAACTTTAACTATGGGTACAATTCTAAAAACGTAAAAAAAATAACTGCTCCATACGTAAAGGCCAATTTTACCTTTTCCATATTAAAGTTATTTACAGTAAATAGTATAATAGGCCCCTTTGAATTCAGTACATTTCTATTTTTATGTTTGACAGGCTAGTGATTTGATCATAGCTCACGTAATGTTAAGTGACGATGGTAAAGCACACCTAGTCAGGAGTGGAACTGGCTTTCAAGTGAGGCTGCCGGAACACACCGTTACTTATTTGGCGGTAGATTTTCAACTTGGTAGCCAGCCAGCCGAGGTACTAGAAAATATTTACCTATGCTATGGTTTCCTTACGATGTTTTCCTGCACCGACAGCTCAAACTCATTGTTGGGGTTTGAACCCCGCCCTTCGGCGTGTGAAGCGACCATGCTAACCACTGAGCTGTAACCCTGTTGAATCGTCAGCAAAATATAAGCCTTACTGAAGAACAGCAAACATGTCACATAATCACTTTGTCACATATTAGATTACTTGAAAAGTTGTCTGCAAAGCAAATAACTTGAGTCTAACTTAACTTGCCTTTGAAATTTAGACTTTACATCAGTTCTGTTAAAGAAGAAATCTTTGTGATGGAATCGCAGCTGTAAGCTGGTGCGACTAATTTTAACACCAATATATTTTTGCTGTAATTACAGTTTTATTATTCCATTGAAGACTTTAATTCAAGGGTTTTAGAGTCAAAAGTTTATTTGAAGAGGGGATTTGCTAAGTTTGTGTTAGTATTAACTCTATGAGCGTTCGGTTAGATCGGTTCTGGAACCCAATTTGCATGTAAATTCATCGAAGTCAGTCCAGATTAACTTTAGAATAGGAATAATTCAATAAACCTAAGACTGCTGTGGAAGTCGGCAAAATAAGTTAGAAACTCATTCCATAATTAATTTAGAGGTAATTATAAAAATATTTTGAATTATATTTACAAGCTTTTATTTAGGAAGGAATGGGTGAAATCTTGCAAGTTAAATTTGACATAATTCTCGATGCCCGATTGCACTCAAATTTGGCATACTATATATCTTCGGTGACAATACAATTATATGGTACCATCGATCTATGATGATGGAGACGGAAGATGGCCATAGGAACTTCTAAACTAAACAAGATAAACCCATCGAGTTTGAGTTCGATTGATTCGTCTTGAGGAGTACTATATGCCTAGACTACTTCTAGGGTCTGATGATGAAGCTAGAAGGTGGCCACGGCATCTCTGTGATAAAACAACATAACCCCACCGAGTTTGGGCTCAATTGATTGGTCTTTAAGAGCAATATCTAAAATACATATCTACTAAAAAGATAAAAAAAAAAACAATAAAAAAATCAAACACAAGCTTTATCTGGAACAATGAACTAAAAATTTAAAAATAAATACCTACTAGTATTTGGGGTGTAGGTTACTACACTACTCGGTTACAGGTTAGATACTAACTATACTTCTGTGTCTCAAGCTTTTAAGAATATAGGTAAGTACCTGCAAGTAAAATACTTAATAGAAATTTAATTTATTTTATTTATTTATAAATACTGATAGGATAATGTAAAATTAAAGTCGCTGCAAGGTCGCTAACCTGTCAAAATATTATTCAACGTTAATTGATTTAAAACATTGTGTAAGATTTATAATTAATTTATTTTCCATGGTGGCATTAATTTTTACCTCTTACTGGCAATACTGTGGGTACTTGGCGGAGCGCGGGTAAAAAAGACTCACCCGATTCTGTCACCCGAAACGTTCCAACTTAGTAGTTGGTTAGTGACAATCAATTATATAAGATACCTACGTTTGGAAAATACACCTAACAGTTCGAGTTGCAGCTGTTTTCATTACAAGTAACGACGTTTCCTGCCATAATGATAAGGTAGCTTATAGATTTATAAAACCGCAGAAAAGTTAAAAAGAAACACAAGCTAGATAAACAGCGCAATTTGTGGGATAAACATAAAACACAACGACTTCAAAATAACGTAACCTAACGTAATAATGCCTCGTAGTTATGAAACAAGAATAAAGAATTACGCAAAGGTATACCTTAATACATAATAATTCGGATAATATACGTATATAATGCTAAAATATAGCATAATAGGGTTTACTGAGTTAGGGAGGTCCGGGCTTTATTTTTTTCTCGGATATCGTGCTCTCTCTTTTGTTAAGGCGATGCTGTACACTCAAATATAAGACGATTTTTTTTTTCACTTTTTCTCTACCTTGATAGAAAGATGGAGCGATGATAGTGGTAACACAACAGTTCAAAAGAAGCTTAATTAGGAAAATTAAAAAACTTAAATGCCCAATAATAAATGTTATATTATTATGTATACTTATACTTTTTACTTGGTGGTAGATTTCTTAAGCAGGAAGACGTCTAAGTAAGTTCCACTATAGTATCAGATATTTTGCCGCCAAGCAATAGTATGTAAACATTATTGTGTTCCGGTTTGAAGGATATTGCAGCTAGCGAAATTACCGGGCTGTTGAGACGTTTGATGGTTATATAGAACGTCTCAAAGTAATGAGCGCCAAAACAGCATTGCTCTGAACTTTGTTTTGCTACTCAAAGTTCTGTGTATAGCTGCAATGGTCATTTCTTACAATCAGGAGAGTGACTCGTTTGTCTCATAACTTTTACATCAAATTTAAAAAAAACTCACACGCATCGATATATTATTTACATAAATCCTGAAAACATTACACTCCTTTTTTTGGACAGTCATGTAAAAACGAGTCAAAATGATACAACTTTAGTATAACTAAACTGTTTTATTCAAAAGTAATTTTGAAGATTTTTTTAATTTATCTACTATGTTAGAGGATTATTGAGATGCAAGACTAATTTGATTAGTTCCTAGAGCTTAGTGAGTTTAGTCATATGTTCGTATACTTATCAAAAAATCCACTTTTTAAAACACTAAGACATTGATTTATAATAATTTGTTTTACCATGGCTTTGGTATGGTTTTTTAGACTAATCACTTCATTAGCAAAGAAAAATATAAAATTTATTGGTTTCTTTAATGTATAGAAATTACTTTTATGTCTCAGATAATCAATATAGCAATTAAAATTAAATAATAATTCATAAATTCTAAATACAAATCTTAATACGATTTTAGTAATGTTATTTTAAAAATTCTATTGTTTTGCTACAATAACTAACTGGCTTCCCCTTAACAAATCCCTTTATAAAGGGTCCCTTCCAGATATTATTTGTTAGGTGTTACTGCATATTGAATAAGCTATCGGATTGACAATGTTCCGCCCCCGGCCACCCCTGTGCCACGAGGGTGATAATATTTTGACTATGATCTCTATTATCTCTCTTTTAGGATTCTTCGACGAACTCCATGAATTTTTTTTTGACTGGAATATGTACTCATGCGTCAATATAAATCATCTACATACAAAATCCAATTTATCAAAGAGTTGGTTGAGTGAGGACTTGAATCATGGAAATACCAAAGAGTTTTTAGTTATAATAATTTATTTATTTGAGCAAAGACATTTGACATTTGAAGACTTTGATTTATTTATTACAGCGAACTTAGTAGGCACTTAAACTATTACTAAAAAGTTTTATGGAGGATCTTATGTGCATATCCAAGGCATTTACAATCTTATACTAAAGGTGCTTACCGAATAACTTCTCGCTAAGGACCCTGAAACTCACAACTAGGAAGTCCCGTGACGTGAGTTTCACTAATTCCCACCTTTAATGATAAAGTAATAGTAAAGTTAATTTTGTTTTTCTGAGTTAAATACAATATCTCAAGATAATTCGAGGAAAATTAAAAGTATGTAATGTTCAGAACTGTAGTGTGCGCGTTTGTGTGTTTTTGTGTGCGCTCGTGTATGTGCGCTGTGTGTGTTTGTGTGTGTACATGTGAACGTGTATGTGTGTGTTAAAAAATGTATAGGTACGTAATCACGTACAAACGGCCGTGTCCACGACACAATCACATCTCAATTTTTTTTTTGTAAGTATGCTTTGCCGTAAGTACCATTTAACTATTTACGAATTATTTTTTTCTATTTGCAATGGATAATCCGATGAGATTTCTGTTGGGTGACCGCGAGGGGTATTTGGGGGGCGGGAAGGTCGATGTTATATGTGACTCAACATAATAGTATTTGAATGCCCTGTTAGCTCATTTGGTAGAATATCTGCTTCAAGAGATGTAGGGCGTGGGTTCGATTCCTACCGGGACAAACTTTTATATGACGATAAATGTTTCTTCTGGGTGTTTTACATGTATTATAAATATGTATTTACAATAAAAAGGATATAAGTATTTTATTAGTTAAAATATCTGGTTCCCGTAGTACAAGCTTTGTTAAGTTTGGGGCTATATAGAGTTGTGTGAAATGTCCTAGAATATTTATTTTAATACCATATTTGGCATATTATTATTCTATATGAGTATTTCTTATTACCCTACAAGGAAACCCACGAGACCTAGTTAGTTATTATTCACCCTTATGCAATAAATCCGATGAAACGTTAACAGTCAATGTTGTGGTTCGGCTTTATCTCTAAAAATAATAATAGATTTTAGTAGGTATTAATAAAAGATTAGACGAGCAAGTCATTTGACTAAAGAGAGTGCACCTATTAATAGCTGTACAATATTTTACATACATTAATCAGGCGGAGTTACACCCTGAGTCAAGAAGTAGAAGGCCTTCAAAGGGTTGTAGTATCAAGACAAAGGGTTGTAGTATCAAGACAAAGGGTTGTAGTATTAAGACAAAGGGTTGTAGTATTAAGGCAAATGGTTGTGGTGTTAAGACAAAAAGTTGTAGTATTAAGGTTGTTTGTGTGTGTTCTAGAACTAAACAGTTTGGTTCCACCTACTCCTTTTTTGCTATTGGATGGCCAGATAAACGGGATCTAATAGTCATTCGTACATGGTGAATATATTATTGTAGCGATGATAGCTCAGTGGTTAGCGTGGTAGGTTCCCATGCCGAAGGGCATGGGTTCAAACCCCAATAATGAGCTTGAGTTGTCGGTGAAGGAAAACATTGTGAGGAAACCATAGCATGGTGGTAAGCTTTCTAGTACTCGGCTGGCTAGCTACCAGTACCTCAAGTTGAAAACCTACCGCCAAGCATCTAACACTGTGTTCCGGCAGCTGCACTTGAGAGCCAGTACCATTCCAGGCTAGATGTGTTTTACCATCTTCGAGCGGTCTGGTCACTTAATATCAGGTGAGCTGTGGACAAATAGCCTGACTACGATAAAAAAATGTAAAGCGAAGTTGTGGAACTCTCTGCTAGATTCCGCATATTCTGAAAGGTATAATATGGGTGTCTTCAAATTCAAAGTAACGCAAAGAGTGATCAACCGCGAACTTATAATGAATTAAAAAAACTAGCCGAAGACTGGGGAATAATAACAACGTAATTAATTGCTAGCTAAATGTGCTTTACCATCTTCGACCACACTGTTACTTAACATCAGGTGAGCCGTAGTCAAACTAGCTAATCAACCATTAAAAAATACATGACTTATTCATCAGAAAAAAATTGGTTTAAAATATAGCTTGGTTGAATTTTTATACGTCATCTAAATTTTTACGGGGTCAAACTTTACCAAAACACAATTTCTACTCGATGACTGTTTTTAAGAATCTATAAAAAAGTTACGTCCTCAAAGAAATATGAGGTTATAACTTTTATGGAATTCACATTACGTTACTATGTACTGAATAATTTTAGAAAATATTTGTACTGAAAAAAAGGTATCCACAACAGACGAGCATATACTTGTCGGATGATGAGAACACTAATAGTGGAAGAAACGAAGGATGGGTGCTAGTACTGAAGTAAATAGAAAGATAATTATCAGTGAAACTTGGTTAAGTGGGACCTGGATAAGTGAGAAATCTCCATAACTGGAACTCATGCTGAGGTCCCTACACCTGTGCACTGAATTACCTCTGTTAGTGGGACGAAGCAAACCTCTATATCTGGGATTGGTTCTATCTATTCTATCGTCATAGTTACCTCTATTACTCAGGCAGCGAGTGAATTTTATATGCATTAACCTCTGTAACTAGCCACCAGCAACGACAATAATCAACAGCCAACATTCAAAGATTTTATAAACGTCCATGACGATTTAATAGTTACAGGACAACTTACTGAAATCGACATTGTTCATGCTTTCTCGTCTTCTTCATTGGAAAATGAAGAAGATGACGACGAAATGGGCTAAGAAAGAAATTTAGGAAAAATTTCTAAACGCGAAGCAGTAAAAGCAAGATACACCCGAAAAACATAACCCTTTGGCAGTCGGGTAAAATGACACCTACGCAGCCAGTAAATGTATAAACTCTTTAAGAATATTGAAAGCGTAAAGGCTCGACTGATTGGATTTGAGCTACCTAGTACCTAAATCAACCTAGGTCTAACATAAATACAGTGCTTTTTGTAAAGCACCAACAAAATCAGCAATGTCATCTGATTTGCGGATTTCGTTTGACGTCCTAACCAAACAAAACAGACAAGTGGACCAACTATACGATGTGCCCCGGGGCTAAATAAAACACCAGGGGTACCTTTTGTGCTTGTTTACCTTTTAGTTCTTTGTCATGTAGGGTTTGAATAAAAGCGGAGGTAGTATTTGTTTGTTTGTAGTATGACATGAACTAAATAATAACAAAGTTGTAAGTATGTATATCTCTCACTATCAGAAGGGTCACTTGCATTTCGTCTCGTTAATCATATTAAGTTTCGCCAACCTAGTTGGGAGACCGTTTGACTTCCAATCTGGAGGTCCTGGGTTCGAATCCATGGCACTTTCTGTCTTTTATAGGTTATATGCGTATTGCCAATAACTTCCATCGGTGAAGGAAAACATCGAGAAGGAACCTACAGTCCTACATGTCTCATAGTTCTTAAACAAAAAAAAAGTTCTTGAAGATTTGTGTGCACTCTGTCAACCCGCAGTTGACCAGCGTGGTGACCTTATTCTTCTCACAATGAGAAGAGATCCGCACCCAAAAATGGGCCAGCTTATAAAAACAGGGCTGTATCGGAGTCATATTACCATAAAAATATTTATTTATAAAATACTTTTTTGCATTATTTTTTTTCAATTAAACGGACACCATTTCTTCAAAGAAGCACATTTCAGTAAAACCTTTACAAAAATGTTCTCGTGATAAGTTTATACAAATCAAAATACAGGTAAAAAAAGAAACTTGAACGCGTCAACAAAAGCAGCCAGTTATTTTTGCTTACAAAATATTGTACACAAATCATATTCCTTAACAAACACAACTGAATTATCCTATCAATAGTAAAAGGAAAATTTTAATATCAGAAAAGGAGGTTGACGCCCTATTTTCAAATAACACTCGAAGTAGATTCCACTTTCGCGGCGAAATCTCATAAAAAACCTCACAAAACATTGTTCGATTCAAACACTATTGCCACGAGGCATTTGTACAATATGATGCAGTTTTAAAGATTCAAACTTCATGAATCGAATGCGAGTAAACAGGAATACTGATTGAGAACGTAGTCAGGTTTTATAGTCTATGGTCACGTACCACGCAGTTTTTTTCAAATGGTTTTCTTTATGTCAATGTCAAATTTAATTACACGTCATTGCAAAACGATCAGAGTTTTTTGGCGAGAACGAGGAAATGTCGCGTCGCCGCATTACATTATTGAATTTTTCAAAACTATTTTTTTTTTGCGTTTTGTGTAAAAATAGTGGTTTTTATTAATAAAGTGCCGAATTTACGTGCAGGAAGAAAGTGTCATGTGATACTTGACTTTCTGTGTTGATTTCAAAACTCCATCGAAACTACTTAACTAAGGCATGACCGGACTTGATCAAGATTACTTTTATGTGAATTTGAGTGTGACTTAGACATTTAACTTATAATGCCTACTTGAAAATATCAAAACATTGATACTGGTAAACGCTAAAATTGCGATGATGAAAAAAAGAAAATGAAACATGTGTGTAAAATTTTTACCAAAACAATTGGGAACACGGTAAGTATCGTATCGCCCCATTGTGTTTCTTTCCAAAGCTAGTGTTTTTTCGAGTGTTTTTGTAGAATAGTAGTGTTTTATTCATGACTAAAGGCCCGCTCCGGCTTCGCACGGGTATAAACCTCAAAAATAACAGTATTTCTCCACTATTTAATGGATGTTATCATACATGTACACCTTCCTCTTCAATCATTCTATAAAAAAAAAACCGCATCAAAATCCGTTGCGTAGTTTTAAAGATTTAAGCATACATAGGGATATAGGGACAGAGAAAGCGACTTTGTTTTATACTATGTAGTGATAGTGAAGTGCCGAATTACAAGCGCTAATGTGTGAAAACGATATAATGTTGTGAAACATGACTTTTCGTGTTGCTTCCAAAACTCCGTCTAGAAGCTTAGGTATAGTAAAGTCGCCACTACTTTACTAAGGCATGACATGATTTGACTGGCACGGATTGAACTTGACCAAAACTGGACTTTGACTGTAACTATAGATGTGACATGAATAGCAAAAACTGAAAACAAGGCAGTATGGCTTTAAAGCTTTAGACTGCCAGAAAGAGCAAAAAAAAAAATGAGATCGGTGGTTAAATCAATTTGCATTTGTGTGAGCTTCGATACCGTTACGAGTCTATCGAGCTGCATGTAGGAACAAAATGAGACGATACGGAAAAATAATTTCCTCGTCTGACATGTTCCAACAACAAATAACGTCAACTGAACAATGGAAAACCAGCTATGCTGCGTACGTATAGGGCTCCGAATGCTCTTCAACTACTTTTCAAGTCTGCATATTATACTTTTTGATGTGTGATACTGCTTTATTATTATTATTGTTTCAGCCTCTAGTTTCCCACAGCTGGGCAAATGCATTTCCTTCCAGACTGCCCTGATCTTGGGATTTTGTGGTCCAGCGACTGTCGTGACGATTTAATTCGTCACACCACCTTCGTCTGGACCGACCCTGAAGTAGCTTACATTTTGGGGTCCAATCTGTGGTGACCTTTGTCCAGAGGTTCGACACAAGTCAAATATTTTTTTTATATAAGAGCAATGAGACGAACAAGGCTCTCTCCTAATTGTACGAGATAACGCCTATCCATTTCAGCGATACAGAGAACTTTGAGGAACAGAACAAAGTCCATAATATCGCTGATTTGGTGCTTATTACTTTGAGACATTAGATGGTTAGTCTCAACAGCCAAGTAATTTTGCTAGCTGCAGAACCCTTCCAACCGGAACACAGTAATATTAACACACTACAGCTTGGCGACAGAATATCTGGTACTGCCAAAACTTCAATAGGACAAAATTTCAGTGTAATTAATAAGTTATCACATTGAACTACTGTTACAAAAGCAAACTATATAAATCTTTATTCTCATACGTATAAGGATAATTTTTATTCAAGTGTTTTATTTTGGAAAGGGCGAGTGTCTTTTCCTTAGGATTGACGTTTGAAAAGTTCACTCTTGGATTATGGTTCCGAAAGATTCGACCGTGGAAATTATTAAATCGTTCCTGCGAGTCGGCGAGATAGAACTTAGGTTCAGTGTAATGTTATTAAATTTTAGTTTTTACATACATGATAGTTCAAGCTTTCGTTAAAACTAAAGTATTTTTTTCAATGATTTGCAACTACTAGATAATTTGATATGCAAATTCACTTCGGCTTAACTGAGCAGAGCAAAGCAGTGTATACAATTTATGCTTCCACGACAACATTAATTTATTAAGTAAATAGTATGTAATTTTTTTGTAACGTACATGATACGAAATGTATTATGTCAAAAATCATTTCTTGATCGTAATAAAGTCACAACATAATAAGGCATGACAGTTTTGCAACTTTGTTTTGAAGTTTTGTTGTGTGTTTACCGAATTAGTTTTTTTCGGATTTGGGTTGGGGAAAGAAGCAGGTTCAGAATGCGTTTAATTAACTACAATGAGAAAAAATAATTTTAGATGACAAGTAGCGACTATAGTTTATTAGTTAGCGTTGTCGGACCGTACGCCGAGGGGCGCAGTTTCAAATCTCAACAATGAACTTGAGCTGCCGGTGAAGGAAAATATTGAGGTGAATCCATAATATGGTGGCTCTATCGCCAAGCATTTAACGGTGTGTTCCGGCAGCCTCACTTGAGAGTCAATTCCCATTCTGGGCTAAAATTGTTTACCATCTTTGATTTTAACGTCAGGTGAGTTGTAGTTAACTTGAGGGTGGTAGCTAACCAGCTGAATTCTAGAAACTCGACCACCACGGTTCCTTCAGGATTAGGAAGGGTAGGTTCAACCACCCTGGTCGTGGTGGGGTTGGGCCACGACAACACCTACGTCCATTGGCGTGTGATCCGCGCAATGTAATGATATTACGGAATTGACTTGTAACATTGGTGTTATCAATAAAATATTTGTATTTGTATTTGTATTACTTTTTTTATGGCTGACTGCTTGGTGTTTGACCACACTCACCTGATGTTAAGTGACGGTGTGGTCGAAGATGATAAAGCACACCTAGCCTGGAATGGAACTGGCTTTCAAGTGAGGCTGCCGGAACACACCTTTAGATGCTTGGCGGCAGATTTTCAACTTGAGGGTGGTGGTTAGCCGAGTACTAGAAAGTACCCTACCATCACGCTATGGTTTCCTCACGATGTTTTCCTTCACCGGCAGCTCAAGCTCATTGTTGGAGTTTGAACCCACACCCTTCGGCATGCGAACCGACTGCGCTAACCACTGAACTATCATCGCTAAAATTACTTATTATCATCATAAAATTACTATTATTACTTATATTATTCAAAAAAAAATGCATTAAAAAATGCCTTGCTGTGTTTCTTGCCGGAGTCTTCTCAGTTGAAGTGTAATTACGAGCCGGTGGTAGATTCAAAAATGTAACTTAACGTAAATAAGTGCCTTACCAGGGCCTAAACTGAATAAATGACTTTTTGATTTGATTTGATTTTTATCATAAAATTGCTGTGTTATCATCGCAATAAAACTCATCAAAACCCGTCAAGGATCTCTAAAACTGTCAACACATTGGTTTCACTAAACTGCTAAGCCGGCGGGTTTAACGTCGAGATTATGAGCTTCCCCTGGAATTCGTTTAAAGACTTTAATAAAAATTGACTTTGAACGACACGAAAACCTATCCTAAACCCGCGCATAATGTCAAGAAGTTGAATTGGGCGAAGTATGACCAAAGTTGTTTAATTTGCCCGCGATTTTATAAGGCTTTGCGAATAATTTCGCCGTTTTGGAATGATGGGTGAGCGGCTTCGCTTATAAAAAGTCTCTGCTTATTACATTTTTGACCTAATTCCATTAATATTACCGCGTTATATGTTTAACTGAATTAGGCAAAGTTGTGTCGTTGATTTACTTAATAGGGTTGATATTTATATGAACAAATATTGAATAACCAATTTATATCTTAATATTCATCATCATCAGCCGTATGACGTCCACTGCTGGACATAGGCCTCTCCCATTGACTTCCACAAAGACCGGTTGGAAGCGGCTCGCATCCAGCGCGTTCCTGCGGTCTTTATTAGGTCGTCTGTCCACCTTGTGGGTGGACGTCCTACGCTGCGCTTGCCGGTCCGTGGTCTCTACTCCAGAACTTTGCAGCCCCATCGGCCATCGGTTCTGCGTGCTATGTGCCCTGCCCACTGCCACTTCAACTTGCTAATCCGCTGGGCTATGTCAGCTATTTTAGTTCGCCTACGGATCTCCTCATTTCTGATTCGATCTCGTAGGGAAACTCCGAGCATAGCCCTCCCCATAGCTCGTTGTGCTACTTTAAGCTTACTAAGCAGGCACACAGTGAGAGACCACGTTTCGGCGCCATAAGTCATCACTGGTAACACACACTGGTCGAAGACTTTCAACTTGAGGCACTGAGGTAATTCGGACGAGAAAACGCTGCGCAGTTTTCCGAACGCTGCCCAGCCGAGTTGGATTCGACGATTGACCTCTTTCTCGAACTTGGACCTACCTAGTATCTACTATCTTAATATTACTACATCAATATTATCAAGAAATAGAAAAGTAGGCAGGCCGAAAAGAAGGGGACTGATGACATAATAGAAACGAGTGGTAGACTAATGGAAAAAAACCGGTCTAGTGCGTGTCGAACTCGTGCGCCGAGGCTTCCATAACTACGCATTATATATAAGTAATAAAATATTAATATAGTATACGGTATGTTCCGGCAGCCTCACTTGAGAGCCAGTTCCATTCCAGGCTAGGTGTTTATACCATCTTCGACCACACCGTCACTTAACATTAGGTGAGCTGTGGTCAAACACTTAGCCTGCTAGCCATAAAAAAAACTCCCAAAGTACGGACCTCTGTCTTTTCTAAGTTATGTTCATATTGCCGATACTTCAAATGGTGAAAGAAAAAATCGCAAAACCTACATGTCGAGAATAAAAAAAAAGTCACCGAAGATAAGTGCAGTTTATCAATCCGCACTTGACCAGCTTGGTGGACTGCGGCCTTACTCTTCTCACAATGAGAAAAGGCCCGTGCCCAGCAGTGAGATAATAGTAATAATAATAAAAATAATAAATATCGTAGGACATTACACACAGCGCCATCTGACCCCAAAACTAAGCAAAGCTTGTACTGTGGCAGTCAAATAACTGTTAGAATATATATATACTTTTTTTTTATACATACTTATAATACATACAGAGCACCCAGACACAGAACAATTTTTTTTGTCTATACCACAAAATGCTTGCCCTAAGTGGGAATCGAACACACACTCTACAACTCTAAAGGCAGATATTCTATCAATGAGCCAACATGGATAGTCCTAAGATAAACACAGGAATGTAATAGATGTAAATAGCAAGCCGAATCCACACTAGCTTTGTTGACAAAACAAAAGGAGAAATATGATAAAGCAAAGTTATACCGGAAAAAAATGTGGGTTGTGCTTTATGTGCACTAAATAACCTTTCTTGTCACGTTATAATGTTCCCAGAAATTGAGTTAACGGAACAAGTGACGTCACAGGTAACTTAATTGAATGTTGTTTTTGAACTTCGATTAGCTCCATTCAGATGTGATGAAAAAACCAATAACAAACAAGGGTTCGGTTTTGATTTTAGAACAATCAACGGTTCGCAAGGGACACACGGGCCTGTATTACTGCTAACATTGAAACTCTATAACGGACTAATAAGTAATAATAAGTGTATAGTATTGTGTTGGTTTGCGTTGCGTTACGTTTTGTTGTGTTATGTTGTATTATATTGTAACATAGGTACTAATGTTGGATATAAGCTTACTTTTTACACGACTGGCCAAAAAAAGAGTGTTATGTTTCCAGAGTTCATGTATGTATGTATGTATATACCTATGTGAGTTTGTTTATTCACCTATAACTTTTAGATAACTGAACAGATTCGGATGTATGGGATATCGTTAGTATCCTTACGTCGTCCCGAGTGTGCCTATTTTTTTTTTTGGCAAAGTACAATTATTTCTGTGCATTCGTGTTTTCTTTTTAATTTTCTACTTGTCATCCCTATTTTTTATAAGCTGGCCCACTGCTGAGCATGGCTCACTTCTCGTTGTGAGAAGGATAAGGCCATAGTTCACCACGCTGGCTAAGTGCGGGTTGGCAGAATTCACACATCTTTGAGAACTATCGGACATGTAGGTTTTCCTTCACCGTTTGAAGTTATCGGCACAAAACTTAAAAAAGACAGAGGTGCGTGCCATGAGATTCGAACCTAAGACCTCCAGATTAGAAGTCAGACGGTCTCCCAACTAGGCTGCCGAAACTTCAATTTTCAACTTACCATCGCAGCAGTGTCAGAAATTTGCAACTTAACATTAGTGTGTACATATTACCGTGTTACAGTTTGAGAGGTACTACAGCAAGCGAAATTACAGGGTTGTTGAGACTGACCATCAAACGTCTCAAAGTAATGAACGCCAAAGCAGTGAGCCTTTCCCATTTTGTTTAGTTACTTGATTTCAACTTGTTTATAATGGACATAGACAGGGATTATCTCTTACCATCAAGAGAGCGTTCTCATTCTTCATATTTTTACATAAAAAAGAAGCAAATTACAAAGAACCAATTATTATATCAAAGACACGGAATTGAAGTCTCAACCTCAAAAATGAGAAGTGATCGTACATATTATTTTAATTAGGCTCCTAATAAATAGCTCATCAATTCTTATTGTAACTCAAGTAATGCTTCAAAAGCGGTAAAATCTTCCGTCAACCGAATATTCGTACTTCCTGTATTTTACACTTTCATTTTATGACATATTCAGTAACCATCATAAAAAGTTGCAGTAAAAAGGTTCAGAAGTTCAGGGAAGAGTTGAAGGGCGATACTATAAAATTTAATATAGACACTGAAAACCTTTCATAGATGAATTTGATTTAACGATACGCAGCTTTTAAGATAGCTTTGGACATCATCATCAATCTAAGAGGCAAACCAATAAAGGAAACGCCACTCGATATAAGCGCTTTACCCAAACTTTCTAACGTCTGGCTTTTAGCGATCTCCAAGACCAATTCTCATCACATCAAAAAAGTGGTGAAAAAAAATATATTTTTTTTTACTAAGATTCGAATATATTTGACACCTCATATTCTTATAGTCTTTATTTGTACTGTAGCTTGACATGGGTGTATCAAAATCTATGCATCTTTTTTTATTATCATGATTAGCCTTTAGTCTTCTGTTTGTGCCCTCAAGAACACGAAATAAAACCTCCCAAAATCCTTATTTCACACTGTATATTATTTCTTTTTTAATTTTATAATTTTTACAATCTTCGAAATGGCTTCTCATGCTAATGACAGAAATGCACTGACGGTGCATTCAGCGCCAACGTTCATAGGCGCAAACACCTCTGCTGGACATAGGCTTTCACTTCTAGCTACTGAAAACTTTCTTTCGTATATTGTCACTCTACCTAGTCTCATGGCGTCTTACACTATGTTTGCTGATTCAAGGTCTCCTCTTTAGAACTCTACCCCAGTGGTGGTCGTTTCTGTGTCAGATACGTTTAACCCACCACCACTTCAACTTACTAATGCGTTGAGCTATATCGGTGACATTAGTTCTCTGGCGAATTACTTCTTTCCGTTTGCAATCTCTTGAAGAAACACCGAGCATATCCTTCTATATAGCTCACTGAGTGACATTAAATATATGAACCGTTCCAGCCGTGAGTATCCACGTTTAGACATATAGATGCCATAACAATAATCTACAGATTTTCAAGTTTTATAGTAATAAACAAGATAGTAACGGTTCAGTTTTGGTGAATCGCATTTCTCAAACGGTATATTCGATAGGAATACGATGATTCATGAGACCCCATATGATAGGGTGCAATATACTTTTCCCCTTCAGTTTCATCTGTATAAAACATTTTGCATGAAGGCGTGGTATTGCAATTATCATAACGTCATGTTGTTTGTATTTGGGATAAAGTAGAAACTTCTTAGCATTCAATGGTATTATCGTATGGATGCAGGGTCAGGAACCCGTACAATGCCTAGGTAGTAAGGGGCCCGTTCATAAACGCAATAAAGCTCGCCTTCACTACCGGCGTACCCAACCCCGTCCGAACAAATTTGATATGATCCTACGAACCTAAATTACTCCTAAATCCTACATTTATTTGGTGGTAGATCTTCTTACCAGGAGGTCGTTTAGGTAGGTACCACCGCAGTACCAGATATTATGCCACCAAGTATTAGTGTGTAAACATTACTGTGTTCCGGTTTGAAGGGTACTGCAGCTAGCGAAATTACAAAGCTGTAGAGACTAACCATCAAAAGTCTTAAAGTAATGAGCGCCAAAGCACTGATACCCCTTTGATTTACTACTCAAAGTTCTGTGTATCGCTGGAATGATCATGGACAGACGTTACCTCTTACCAACAGGAGAGTGTCTTGTTCGTTTTACTACTTTTACATAGTTTTTTTTTGTAGTTTTGTAGTGTTCTATCTCGGTGCTTTGTGAGCACGTAATAAATTGAACCCTTTTTTTTTTTCCATGGAAAATACTTAATGTATACCACCGCCCCTGGGTCGGGCACAGTGGTTATGTGGGACTCTCCGTCCTAATGACGGCCTACCCACTAAAAACCCTGGAGTATTCCACCTCGGCGCTTGTGTCGAGGCTACGGGCACGCTTTCGCACTCTTCCGCGGCCTCGACAGCGCTTGTCCTCGCGGACCCACCTCGGGGAGCCCAAGCTCACCCCGCCACGATGACGATGTGTCAGAACACCGGACACATCGTGATCCACCTCGGAGACCTAACCAGCAAATGGGCGTCGGACGGCCCCACGTCCAGACGCCCGAGGTCTCCGTGTGACGGGTCAGATTAGTGGCCCCGTCGCCTGCCACTTTGGCCGCTGGGATGGGGATCGCCAGACCGGCACTCCTCCCAACCCGCGGCCCCCTCCCACTCGGCTCCTCCACTGTGCCCTCAGCTTCTCTGAGGGACACGTGGAGAGACCTCACGTCGTGACATATCATACATGACGTGTCACGACCCACCTCGGGGACC
Organism: Biston stratarius; assembly: GCA_950106695.1. Taxonomy (NCBI): domain Eukaryota; kingdom Metazoa; phylum Arthropoda; class Insecta; order Lepidoptera; family Geometridae; genus Biston; species Biston stratarius. Next base: position 14,786,901 of record OX467106.1, read on the forward strand.
AGAAAGCAACTAGCGTCAGACAACCCCATGTCTGACGCCAGCGGTCCCCATGCGACGGGTCAGGTAAGTGGCCCCGCCGCCTACCACCACGGCTGCAGAGAACAGGGAGAGCGGCACAACGCAACACCGACACTCCTCTTCCCCTGCAGCCCCGCTGCGTCCGCCATCAAACGGTGGCGGCCCCGTCAAGGCCGCGGAAGGTAGGGAAAGCGGCAACGACACACCGACAGTCCTCTCCCGCCGCGGCCTCCAGCCCTCAGCTGCGGTACCTCCCATAAGACACCGCAGCACGCCTCAGTTGCGGTACCGCCCATACAGTACCGCAACCTACATTGGCCGCTTCAGCCAGGCCCGGGGGGAAGCCCGGAGAAGCAGCCCCACCTCGGGTTCCGCTTGGTTTCACCGTGGTGACCAGGCAGGCTCTAGCCTTAAAATCGCGAAATACAGCTGGTCAAAAAAAAAACCAAAATACTGACTAGGAATTTAATTTTGATAAAAGGTGTATTGCATAGGCGGCTTCGAGGTTTTTACGTAGTCTGGTTTATCAAAATATCAGCCTGTATGTTTACGCTGCCCACAGGCGCTGCTCTGTCCTCTTTCATGTGCCATCGAGCGGCAAAATGAATTACTCTTCCAATTTATCCTACAGCCTCCGATGAGGCAAACCTATTTAGTTTATTTCGATTTTCCTTGGCGGTGTGGGACGGAAGCTTAGACTGTCCATGTCGAATTTTACTTTTTTATCTATTGTACCTACCTTGGTACGTCACTGCCACGCTATGGTTTCCTCACGATGCTTTACTTTACCGACAGGTTAAGCTCACTGTTGGGGTTTGAACTCACGCTCTTCGGCAAGTAAACTGACTAATCACTGAGCTATCATCGCTATATAATATATATTCAAAATCAAAATCAAAAAAAAACAAATTATGATATATTGATTTATATACCAAAGAATTAACATAAATAAATGAATGTAAATAATAATGTAATTCACCATTTCTGTTTACTCTGCTAGATATTTGGCTAATAAAATCAGACCTTAATAATTATTGTGTATACTTTTTTTATTGAGTGCAATAAAGAGTTAATTAATCTATCAACCTTAACAGTAAACAAACAGAACTGACTAATTATATCCCACAACTACGAAACGTTCCACGTATACTCGGAAATATTTGTAACGTTGGTAAAACAAGCTTTTAATTTAATATCTTTTCTCTACGACAGCTCGACAAACGACAGTCCCAATCCTCACATAAAGCCTCGAATAAATCGCTGACTATTAAAAATTCATCACTCCAACCGAAAACGTTTCCTTTGTGTTAATTCAAGTAACGTTCTTTAAAGCTTATTGAATTAATTTTATTCTGTTGATTGTAAATTGAAAATGGTCAAATCAGAATTGCAAATTTACGCGGACGTATTCCGAAGACCGAATTGTGAACGTTAATGCGTTTTTCGAATGCTGCTCGATTCTAGCAACGACTTCATATTAGTAGACACAATAGCATAAGATTAAGTACGTTCAGTCAACACATTAGCACAAAATGTTTATAAAAATTCAACCACTGCATTGCAATAGTATACAGTGTAACATAGATACGCACGTTACTTATGATTATTATGTTTTTTTTTTATTGTTTAATAACTAAAAAGGTTACATACAACCAATTACATAAACTAATCTTATTTTTTTTTGTTTTAATAAGTGGGATTAATAACGTTTATTCTCGCGAGACCGCGCTCGTTATGTAATCAGTTTTGTCTCCATGAAAAAGGTCACTAGGTGTGGCCGAAACTATAGTCAGAGTAGATTTAATTAAACGTGAGTATTCCCACATAAAAAAATGTGTCATATTCCATAGTAATCTCATAATATAAAAATCTACATAGCATACAATGACAAAATTAATAATAAAAATTGGAACGGTAGGTACACACCACACAAAATAATATACGAGTATGTCAAAAGTTACTGTCATAATAATGCCCGAAAAGCCTTTAAAGCACTCAATTAATCGTCTTCTTCACACCACCTTCATTCACCTTCACACCACACCACATCCACTATGACATGTCAGTGCCGATGTCGTGTCACCAGGTTTTTTATGTACCTTTCAATAGATTTTTTTTCTAAAAATTTTTGTGTCACGAATTGGCTCGAAGTCTATGAGATAGTACATATGTCGTTGAATTTTTAACAATGTTCCGAAATTCGTGTTTTTGTCATGAAGGTGTACGAAGAAACGTTTGGTCGTTACTATTTAATTTTAAAATTCAAAATAATTTATTTTTAGACTCATTCTTAGATCAGTTCACATCACATATTTATCCAAAAAGGCATTTTTTATTTCCAAAATTTCTCTATAATTATAATTGTACATTTCTAATGTTCATTTTATTCTAGAAATATCAAAAATACTTAAATTAAGATTAGGCTTTACAAGCTGTTTACGCTTATAATATATAAAAAGTTGTAAACTGGATTATTAATAAATATTTATTTTGTATAACCATTAATTTGGAAAAAGTTTTTGAAATAACCCATTACACTTAACACAAGTTTTAAGTGGCAGCTAAATGTATTTATTTTGGGTTGATTTGTCCAGTATAGTAAGGTAGTAGGTAATGAACCAGCGAACCGCGCTAAACAATCCGCAGAGCAACAGCAACAATGGACTTAGTATGTAATAGTATTAGTAACAAGACTGTTATGTTTTGTTTTTGACTGTTTTACCCGAAAAGTGTCGTAAGAAACCTCATTACTAAGCGTAAGCAGGTCGTCCATTTGTTTATTTGAACAACCTTTTTATTCAGAATAAGAATATATAGCGGTTTAAATTTTCTTAAAATGTTTAAAAAAAAACTAATTAAAACACAAAACTAGCTCAAGCTTAAATAAAAATAACAGTCACTTTTATTCAAATGTGTTAGACAAAGACAGCAAAACTTGTAAATTACTTTAATAATGTCATTGAAAACTTTTACAATCGCGCTAAATAGTTATTTGATAGAATTTACATGTTCAAACTAATCATAGAATACGTACGTTTTCAACTGAATAGGTCAAGATCTGTTATTTTATAGAGTTGATGCCAAAGATTGGTTTATATAGGCCTTTGTACATTGTAAATTCTGACTCCATCTTTATTCATGTTCTAAGATAATAAATCTTTATTAATACAGATTGTATTTATTTCGTAAACAGTTGTATAATCGCAAGTGTTGTTGTTTACTGTTAATTAAAGTTCTTTATGGGTTATTGTTTTGTTCAACTAGTCTCAGGTTTGGTATTGAGATAAGATTTGGAGGCGCTTTAAGGGTTCCGTACTACCAAACAATATTTATTGTATTTTATTGCTCTAAGATTAATTCTTGTTTTATTTTAATAATAATAATTGTAATTTATTTTTCGATTATTGATTTTTTTTTCTAGCTTTGGTATACCTACTCAAAAAATTACTAATCTTGATTGATTGACTTATCTTTTTTTTAATTTTTAAGGCTTGGTGTTTGACGACAGCTCACCTGATATTAAGTGACGGTGTGGTCGAAGATTGTAAACACCTACCCTGGAATAGAACTGGCTCTCAAATGGGGCTGCCGGCAAGTGCTTGGCGACAGATTTAAACTTAAGGGTAGTAGCTGGCTAGCGGAGTACTAGAGAGTACCCTACTACTATGCTATGGGTCCTCACGATGTTTTTTTTTCACCGGCAGCTCAATCCCATTGTTGGGATTTGACCTGCGGTGTGTGAACCAATCGTGCAAACTACTGAGCTATCATCGCTGTTAAATCTCGCACTATGTTTGGGAAAAAAAAAGCACATTCGAATACGATTATGTTGTGATTATTGAATGTCTTACTAAACGGGTAATGGTTTGGTTGGGCATGAATGGCTTCCATTCCAGGCTAGGTGTGCTTTACCATCTTCAACCACACCGTCACTTCACATCAGGTAAGCTGTGGTTAAACAACTAGCCTGTCAACCATAAAAAAATGGGAACAATTAAGGTGAGCGGATACGTATCTAAAAGAACCTCTTATCTTATCTCCTCATGTCTAGGACTTATATTAAGTGAAGGATACACTTAAGTCTTTGGCGCTCTACAGGTTCTACGTTGACACCTTTTAACACTTACAAGTTTCATCTAAATAAAACTGATTATAACAGATTTTAAGTAAAATTTTAACAAAAAAAGTTTTTTAAGTTTTTTTTATGTAACAGTAATGACATGAACGAGACGCTCTCCTGATGTTAAGAGATAACGCCTGTCCATGACCATTGCAGCGATACACAGAACTTTAAGTAGTAAAACAAAGTCCAGGGCATCGCTGCCTTGGCGCTCATTACTTTGAGACTAGATGGTTAGTCTCAATAGCCCTGTAATTTCGCTTGCTGCAGTACCCTTCAAACCAGAACACAGTCATGTTTATAACTACTGTTTGGCGGCAGAATATATGGTACTGCGGTGGTACCTGCCTAGACGACCTCTTGCTAAGGAAATACCACCACCACCAATACATACCACCAAGTAAAAAATATCTAATTAAAATAACCCCATGTGTTTATATCCTCTTCTCGCTGCGTAACCGTATAAAATAGTAGAATATACCGAATAATATTTAAAATTGATTTCAAGTTAGATAAATATTTAAAATAATATTCAAATTAAATTAAATACTCGTCACTGTTGTAAACAAAACGACCTTTAATCGGAAATGTACTCTTAAATATTTATAATGAATTTGACAACAACTTTCGGAGAATTTGGGAAGGAAAAAAATGTTCCGAAGTACAGCAACTATCCGGTAATCTCATCCCCTTACACACATCGTATCTACTTAGCTGATTAAACAGCCACTGTTTCAGAATTAATTGTCTTGTTTTCTTTGTCAGTGTATTTGCAATTCAAACTTGCTACGTTCAAAGCACTCTGACGGGTTTTGTCTGCTGTTTGCTTTTATATCCTGGATATCCAATTAAAGCTGATAGAGGAATGGAATCGTCTAGACACGGTTTTTGATTCATTGCCAATTTCAATAAAATCTGACATGGTTGTAACACATTTTTATTTATTCAAGTGATTTTTTTATACATTTCCGCTGTCTTTACTGTGACGAGGATTTTAAATATAATTTAAATATTTACCTAACTTGCCATATATTACGTATATTATTTTTTGTATGTATATTTTTTTTTTGTTTTTACATTAAAAAAAGTTTTAACCCTTCATAGGTTAGTGCTGAAAATTAGAGCTGCAGCGAAATCCTCAGCACAATTGCTGAGTACTGGCCTTTTTTATTTTTAGCTGCACTAGATACTGCAACGATAAACTTCTTACTTTTATTTAAAATTTATTGTGTCTATTGTAGTATATATATGTTTACTTGTATGTGTTGTTCATAGTTTAATTCGTTGTAGTATCCTAGTGTTTAAATGTTTTTTTTTTTTTTGACGTTTTTTGATTTATTTATGCGGAATTACTCACGTTTAATTTTATCGAAAACTCTGACTATAGTTTCGGCCACATCAGCTGGATTTCATCATGGAGACAAAGCTGACACAACACAAAAACAACAAAAACAACAACTCAGCTCGCGTGCGGCATCATCTTGCTTTTTCGTTTTTAATTTCTAAATTTCTTCTCATCTTCTATCTTCTATATATAAATATATATAACTCAAAGGTGACTGACTGACTGGCATAGTGATCTATCAACGGACAGCCCAAACCACTGAACGGATCGGGCTGAAATTTAGCATGCAGGTAGATGTTATGACGTAGGCATCCGCTAAGAAAGGATTTTGATTAATTCTACCCCCAAGGGGATAAAATAGGGGATGAAACTTTGTAAATTTTAAACCGATCGGGCTGAGACTTTGCATGCATAAAGCTACTATGACGTAGGCATCTAGCGCGGGTGAAACCGCGGGGCACAGCTAGTTATTACATATACATAGAATGTTTATTTACTTTCTTAGAAATTACGCTTACTAATTCACTACCAATAGATCACCAATCGATTCGATTGACACATGGCATACATACATAAATAGTATTTAGAGGGGTTATGAGTGATGTTCGGTGTGGTATGGAATATTCATTTGTTGTTACGCTTTTCTTTTCGGAGGCAAAACTTTACGTTGCGACAGATGGCGACTTAAAATAAATAAATAAAAATGAAACGCGTCATGTTTATTTCAGAAATAAATGCATATAACTAACCTACGTGCCTTTCACAGTAACCTTTCTCACTCCTTGTTTAAAAAATAAAAGTTAGAGTGAACTTCACTATGCAAAAGCTTTTGAGTGTTCGCCTACAATAGAGAGTAAGTCAGTGATATTTAGAGATTGAAAATAGCGATATATCGACAATTTGCAATTTTTATTTACCCTTAATATTTTTTTAGTTGACTTCACATAAGGAGATTTTAAATTCGTCGATTTTTATGTATTATCTATTACTCAAATATGTTCACCGATTACACAAAGACGCCTAAACCGATATTGATATCCCAACAAGAATCTAAAAATTGTATACATCGATGATATTTTCGTTCACTCCGAAACCTTGCTGTTTTATTGGAGCTGTGCCTTTAGTTGGCCTAAGAATCATGCAATGGTTTTTTTTTACATTGCGGATATATTCTTGTTAGTAAATCATTTCTTATTAAGATGCGACATAGCTCTGTAAGTTGAAGTGGTAATGAACTGGTTATATCTGTCGTAGAACCGGTAACCGTTAGGGTAGACGTGTTCTAAAGTGGAGACTGCGTATCGGCAAACGTTCAGTTCCATTCCAGGCTAGGTGTGCTTTATCTTCGACCACACCATCACTTAACATCAGGTGAGTTGTGGTTAAACACCTAGCCTGTCAACCATAAAAAAACGTAGTGTAGGACACCCTGTGACTTGGTAGAGTGTCAATATATGTAAGGCAGTGGCCATTGACTGGAAGCAAAACGCCGAAGAATGGGCTAAGTGGTAATGGTATGCATTAATAGAGGTTTATATCTAGCATCGTACTATAGTGGTTATGATGATGAAACAGAAGGTGAATAGATTTTGGTAAAGCCTGTGCAAAGCAACAGTAGGTACAAGCTTTACTTATCAAATTGTCAATAAGGATCCTTCTAAAAATACTCCCCTCCTACTCAGTCGTTAGCGTAGTTGGTTCTTACACCAAAAGGCCTGGGTTCAACCACCAACAATGAGCTTGAGCATTTTGAGGAAGCCACAACATGGTGGTAGGATATTTATTAGTACTCGGCTGGCTAGCTACTACCCTCAAGTTAAAAATCTGCCGCCAAGCACCTAACGGTGTGTTTCAGCAGACTCACTGGAGAACCAGTTCCAGTCCAGACTAGGTGTGATTTACCATCTTCGACCATACTGCCACATAACATCAGGTGAGTTTTCAAATATCTAGCTCGTCAATCAAGTTAAGTATGTATTTACATTTTTTTTAAAAGTATTTATGTATTTAATCAGTTATCTGATTTTTATAGTACAAGCTTTGCTTAGTTTGAGGTCAGATTGCGCTGCGTGTAATATTTATTTGATTGTCATAAAAAAACTTTGATATCTCATATTTTATCGATATATCATTATCACATCACTAGCTAGATTTCTGCTAAGTTTTGGCTTTCGGTCCGAACGTTGGATGTTACGACACGAATAAATGTGCCTTGAACGTTTTTCAGGCTGCAGAGCGGGTGTTAGGAGCCGTTCCCATATGTCTAGCTGGTTTAATAAAATATTTAAGACAGTTTCTAGCTGTAGTCTTGGTAGAGGTATTTTTTATTACCTGGATGCAGTAAGTTTACTATTGGTTTGGGGTATTGATTATGTAGTACCAAATATGCCCTGTTTTTGGGCCTCTTGTCATTGTGAGAACGAAAACCGCACGCTGGTCAAGTGCAGGTTGACAGACTTCACACATTATTCTAGAACTTTTTTGATGAACTCTCGGTTATGTTGGATTCTTCACGATGTTTTCCTTCACCTTTTGAGCGGCAATACGCACATAGAAAAGACAGAGATGCGTGTCGTGAAACTTAAACCTAGGGCCCAGGATTTCCAGATTAGAAGCCAGGTGGTCTTCCAACTAGCCTCCCATAGCTTCACAAGGCTGCTGAAATTTTACTAGGCTTCCGAAACTTCTCTAGACTGCTGAAATTTTACTACGCTTCCGAAACTTCACTAGACTGCTGATATTTTACTAGGTTTTCGAAACTTCAATAGAGTGCTGAAATTTTACTAGGCTTCCGAAACTTCACTAGACTGCTGATATTTTACTAGGTTTTCGAAACTTCAATAGAGTGCTGAAATTTTACTAGGCTTCCGAAACTTCACTAGACTTCTGAAATTTTACTAGGCATCCGAAACTTCACTAGAGTGCTGAAATTTTAGTAGGCTTCCGAAGCTTCACTAGACTGCCGAAACATCCGAATACGCATTATGCTATTTAAATTTATTATATTATGCTGGACCTAAAACTTATCTTTATAACACTGTAAACTTAGTTTAATGAGTATTCCATCTAACTTTCACACCTATGACACAGCAGTGCAAGCCGAATGCAAGTATAGGCGTAGAATACGAACGAGCAAGTTTTGTTGCCAGACGTTTTACTTAGTCATGTAGATAAACGAAACATACATAAATCGCAAACGGTGGAAAGTTCGTGAGAATGGCACTGCAACAAGGTAATGCTAGCGCTACTAAAGAAGCTATAAAAGCTACTAATAATGTGTGGGCTTCGTGTGTCTTGAGTTTGATATACGCTTATCCTCGACTCACGAAGCTACAGTGGTGACGCCCCGTATTCCCCGGACTCGGTCACGCCTCCGCACCGTGCGTTGAGGCTGGGCCACCCCGACGCGAAGCGGCCCTTCACCACACCTCACCCCCCCGTGCTCGCCTGTGTTGTCCCATGCGCTCCGTCGCGAGGCGTTGAGCGCGGGACACACCGTGACTACGGAAAGTACTAGTGTACACTGCCACCCTCCAGCGCGACCCCCGCGCACCGCACCCGCCCCTCCGCCGACCGGCCTACCTGGCGTCTGTTAACAGACGTCGGTTTAGCGGACGGCGAGCCGGAGTGCTTCGTCTCGTACTAGTGTAGCGAGTGAGCCCCGAGTGTCGTTACGGACACGCGACCCCCGTATCCGCGCCTCTGTCGCTGATCGGGTTAGTTGGGCCTTCACCGGTTCGCCGGTGATCTCACCCGACTGGCCTTGATCGCCAAGGTGCGTGACGGGATAGCGATCTGTGCGCGCTCGGTGCGGCTGTCTCGCCACTATGAAGAAGCCACCGACTGCAGGATTGGAACAAGCCATGTCCACCTCCGCCTCCACTGTGTCCACCAACACTTCTGGATCATCACACCGTGACCAGACGCCTGAGCGTAGGGGAGCTCACAAGTCTGGCTCGAGTACGTCCAGAGTGATTACCAGTACCCCATTTAAAGCCACGCACCGGCCCGGGTTTAGTGCCGCCCAGCAGAGAAAAAGGGTCGAACGTTCGTCGGACGACAGCAGCGTCGACGACAAACGTCCCAAGACGGAAAAATCACCTCCGTTGATCCCGCCAACCCCATTACCACGCACCAGTGCTTCACCGAAGCCCATGCAGGCTGAAGTGATAATGTTGTCCGCGCCCGCCTCGCCATCGCCGAGCCCGACACGCGGACTTCCAATGCGACGCCCAACTATTAGGGCGCCCCCGCCACCGTCGTCGACAGACCCACCGGCAGCGACCGCATCTTATGCGGCAGCGCTGCGCTCACCACCCCAGCCATCGGCCTCATCGCCCACGGGGCGTACGCCTCAGAAACAGGCTGCGCCCGCGACCACTACTGAAAGGAAATCCTACCCGCCTATCGTCGTATCAGCCATTCCAGACTGGCCACACCACCTAGGGGAGCTGAGGCGTAGGTTGGGCCATGTACCTAACGCCCGCCCCCTAGACAAGGGTATAAGGTTCCGCCCTAAATCAGCCGAGGAGTTTAGGGCGGTCCAAAAGTACCTCATCGAGGCCCAGCAAGTGACTCCGGGGATAGCATGGCACTGCTATGCCCTGGAGTCTGAAAAACCACATAAGGTGGCGCTGTGGGGCCTCCCAGAGGGTACAGAACCCGAGCTCATCAAGAGGGCACTCCAGGATCTTGACTTCCCTGTTTCCTTCGTGCGGGCCCTGCCGAAGAGAAAAAATGCACGGAAGTCTGTTTACTTCATCCAGCTGGCAAACATGAGCAAGGACCAGCTGGCACGCCTGTACAACACAGATGAGCTGCTCAACATGCCCCGCGTGGAAATCGAGGGATGGAGGGGCGGCACCACGGTACCTCAGTGCCACAGGTGCCAGCAGTTTGGCCACGCCTCCGCCAACTGCCACCGCCCCCAGCAGTGCGTAAAGTGCGCGGGCCCCCACCCCGGGTCCGAGTGCCCGAAGGAGGCAGGCGCCCCGTCGCTATGCGCAAACTGCCAAGGCAGCCATGCGGCTAACAGCCGCCAATGCCCTGTGTTTAGACGGGAGGCCAGGAAGCGCAACATCCGCATCCCCGGCGACTTCCGGGCACCCGCACAGCAGCAGCAGCGGCCTCATGACCCCCAACCCAACACACATCAACCACTGGCACAACAGCGGGGCAGGCGCGCCCCACAGAGCGGGACCGCGGCCGGACAGGAAGGCCCAACTGTTCCGACACCCGCCCTTCGGACGCGCGCGGCCACCAAACCGCAATACCAAGTCGTTCAAGACGAAGTCGCTCCACAAGTAGGGCCTGTGACGACCCTCAGGCCACCTGCCAATATGCCGGGTGAAAGCGTTCCTAGGAAGAGGAGTAGGAAACGTGGTCCCCCGGCAAAGAAAACAAATACAGTGCCCATTCTGCCTGCCGGAAACCCGCCGACGCGTACTCTGTCCGCTCGTGTACCTCGGAGCGAGTCGCGCGGTATTAGCGTCGTGAGGGGCGGGCAGACAACTAACAAGGAAACCGCACAGCGAGGGCTAGAGAGGTCCTCGTCGGAGCCTTCATACATACAGGCTACCGACTTGGGATCAGGAGGCAACCTGGACTCCAACTGGCGGGATATATGCTCCGAGTCACAAGCCAATAGAAGCGACAAATGTCCACCACACGCCCAAGAGTGGGCGAAATACCGAGACACAATCCCTCTTCAAAAAGCCAAGGAGAACCAGCAAGAGTTCATCCGCCCCCGCCCTGATACGGGCGTGCCAACAAAGCTCGGCCGGGCCACGATCACAAAGATTGTGGAGGTCCTGGTCGAGCTCATCTCCGCACTGGCCTCGGGAGAGGACCCGCGCAACGCCAAGAACGTAGCGCGCGCGGCGGCCGCCATACAACTTTTGTATGAGGAACGGCCCCCAAGGAACGCTAGGGGCGTGAGTTCTTCACTCCGCCCTGCACCTCTCCCGTCAAATATAACCAGTGGGTGCGATGCTCCGACCGGTAACGCCGGACGTTCGAGACAGCACTCACCTAAAACCACCCCTGGGGGGTTGAATCCCCCCAGCGCCCTGCCTCGGTAAAGAGGACCTCCTCGAGACCGATTCCCTACCTCTCCAACAATGGAGGAGGAAGAACAAGGATGATGATGATAATAATGTGTGAACAAACTTACTTATACTGACGAATAAATCGATTCATTAATTTTGAAACTCTTTGGTTCTATCACAATGTTTTTTTTTTTGATGTGCTATATTTTGAGCTCTTGCTTCGGGAGAACGTCTGTCCATGATCAATTGGTCATAGATCTTAGGCGCTCATTGCGTGTTCTAGTGTAGTGTAGATACCTCATCACATATTACTGTTTGCCGTGGTGGTGCCGGCGTAAGAATAGTACCCCTCCCTCTCTATCCGTGGTTGCCGTAAGAGTCGGATAAGGGATTTCATACGGAAGATGGGCAGCAGTCTTCCTTGAAAAATCACACCTAACTGCGCTCGCCAACCCGCCTGCCAAGCGTGGCGAGTATTGGCAAAACCCCTCCCAGGAGGAAGCCTATGTCCAGCAGTGGACATCCTATGGCCGATGATATGATGTGATGAGACATATTATAAAACAAAGTCGTCCGTCGCGTTTGTCTGTCTTTTTGTCTACCTATTCGTAATAGGCATAAAAACCGGCCAAGTGCGAGTCGGACTCGGGCACGAAGGGTTCCGTATCATTACCTATAAAAACGGGAAAAAATCACGTTTGTTGTGTCCGAGCCCCCTGAAATATTTATTTTATTCTGTTTTTTAGTATTCGTTGTTATAGCGGCAACAGAAATACATCATCTGTGAAAATTTTAACTGTCTAACTATCACGGTTCATGAGATACAGCCTGGTGACAGACGGACAGACAGACAGACAGACGGACAGCGGAGTCTTAGTAATACGGTCCCGTTTTACCCTTTGGGTACGGAACCCTAAAACTATTGAACGAATTATCATGCAAGATTTACCAATACATAAAAGGTTTAGGTAAATGATTTGTCAACGTTTTGTATTAACTGGCACATTAGTATCTACATTGTACCCCTTTTTTTTCCAGGGAATATATTTGTTCATACATTATGAGTAGCGAGCATTTAGTGGTATAATCAAAAATGTTTTTTCTGTGTCTGGGTGTTCTGTATATATTATAAGTATGTATTTACATTTAAAAAAGTATTTATATCAGCTATCTGACATTCATACTACAAGCTTTGCTTAGTTTGTGGTCAGATGGCGCTGTGTGTAATGTCCTACAATATTTATTATTTAAGTGAAACCGTACGACAAAGAAAATATTGTAAATAGGTACGTAGGCGTAGTAGGGTACTACTACCCTACTACTATTGTATTTTATGCAGGCAGTGGCGGCTTAACAAATGTATTAGTAGGGGAGCCCAAGAGGCGATTTCGGGAATTTCTAAAGTGCGGCAGATTAATATACAATAAAATAAATAAAATAAAATATTGTAGGACACATTACACACAGCGCCATCTGACTCCAAATTAAGCAGAGCTTGTGTGATGAAAGTAAGATGACTGATAGAATACATAAATACTTTTTTTTTGTAAATACATACTTATAATACATACAGAACACTCAGACACAGAACAAACTTTTGTTTATACCAAACAAACATTTGTCCTTGGCGGGAATCGAACCCACGCCCTACAGCTCAGGCAGGCATACTCCCAATGAGCCAACAGGGCAATACAGGGTGATACCTTGTACCCGGTTAAGTACCTCCACCAAATATGAGCCCCATATATATGACCGTCTGCCTAGGATAAAGGATAAGATTAGTAAAAAAAAAAATTATCATCAGAAATTCTTGAGAAATTCTTCTTTCAACAGTTTTTTTTACATTTTTGAAAATATATAGCCGCTCCCCCCACCGATGAAAAGGTATACATTATGTAACATTTTTTTTTCTTTTTATCATCTAAGCTTTGCAACCCAATAGGTCTCTATAGTGCTCGAGTGAATCCCCATTTAGCATCGTGGGCTCCCCTACTAATGAATGGAATGCATATAAACAAAGTATGCCTTGGATTAACAGATACCTACTTCTTTTTATCAGAGAAGACGCGGGCGAAACTACGGAATGCAAATACAATTTTTTATTGAAGCGATAGCTCAAGTGTTAAGCGCAGTTAGATCACGGACCCAAGAACATGAGTTCAAACCCCAACAGTGAAACAATGGTGTTATTTTTAGTATTTGGCTGGCGACCACCTCTAGTTGAAAATTTGTCGCCAAGCACGCAACGGCGTGTTCTAGTTCCCATTTCAAGTTTGTGTTTTTACCATCTTCGACCACATCGCCACTTAAAATCAGATGAGTAATCTTTCTAGACGCTAAAAATGTAAATAAATATACCAGGTAGCCTAGTTTTTTTTTAAATTCCAATTTAATAAAGGGACAGTCCCATCGCAATTTCTAGAAAGATTTTCACAAGTAAAAAATAATAAAATCATACCAGACACAACACATACTTATACACACTCTCTCATACACACAAAAAAATCAAGGTAGGTCACTTGAGGCGACTCTCATAAATGAAAAGCTTCCTGGCTGCTTCAGAACAGGGTTTGGACAGCAGCCTATTGTAGCTACCAACATCCAGTCTATAAAGCCTCGTCATATGGTTGGGATAGTAAATATCTAATAATATAAATCTAAGAAATCTTTTTGTGTTAATTCCACTCAGAATTTTGCTTTTGTGTGGCTAATATAAAATCTCCCGTCAAAATTCTGCAGAGAAATCATTATTTTCAGCAAGAACAATGATTTACTCAGAAACGATGCCAGCAACGGTTACCAAATTAATATTTTTGGATAAAAATCGCTAATTCATCACTTATTTGAGCTATTCACTCGCTCAAAAACTGAAAATCTTGGGTAAGGGTTTTCTCTCATCAAATACTGAACCTTCTTATTACAACATTCAAATTAAAAAGTAAATACTGAATTTATTATTTTAGTTTCATATACCTATTAGTTCATTTGATTTGCTTTGCTTCCTGATTCCTGAGCTTGTGGGGTCGATTTCCACCCAGAACACACATGTGGCGAACATAAATGTTTGTTCTTCATTTGAGTATTCTAAATTAATGTAAATGTATCTTTTTTTTTATTATAGCTGACAGGCTTGGTGTTTGCCCACAACTCACCTGATGTTAAGTGACGGTGTGGTCGAAGATGGTAAAGCACACCTAGCCTAGAATAGAACTGGCTCTCAAGTGAGGCTGCCGGAACACACCGTTAGATGCTTGGCGGCAGATTTTCAACTAGAGGGTGGTAGCTAGCCAGCCGAGTACTAGAAAGTACCCTACCACCACGCTATGGTTTCCTCACGATGTTTTCCTTCACCAGCAGCTCAAGCTCATTGTTGGGGTTGGAACCCACGCCCTTCGGCATGCGAACCGACCGTGCTAACCACTGAGCTATCATCGCTACAAAAAAAAAAGTTATAAATATGGTCTTATTGGCTCCTACCTTTTTCTATTTCTACCTTTCTTCTCATAAGAAAGAAACACTTAATGATTTTTCTTTCATTTGAAATAGTAGACATTAACATAAAAAAGAAGTTAAAACTTTTACCATTTTAAAGTAAACAATAGTTCACGATGAAATCTTAACAAAAGGCGATAAACATTGCATTTTACTTTGTTCGCTGTAGATTAAAGAACATAGTTAAGGTACATAGGTAGGTAGTTTATTATTTTTATATTTCTTTCTCTTTTTTAAATTTTTTGTTTGATAAATTCTTTTATTAGTATCGGACTTCTCCAAAATGTTTTATGTTTTGTTTCATTTCTCTATTCTCCACAATAAGGGCTTCAGCCTTACGTGGGGTCAAAACTAAATTAATCAGAATTTAAAACTTTTTTTTTTTTATATTGATAGTGATTATGCTATATAATTAAGAATGGAATAATTCATTATTAAATAATTAACTAGCTATTCAAAGGGGAAACGCTGCCAGTATCTTCGGAACCTTGCCTAAAGGGACTCCTTTTAATAATATATTTTAGTTATTTTATATTTATCATTTTACTTATAGTTCACTACGTGTAATAAAATTTTAGTAAGATAAGTATTTTGAAATGTGAAATAAACTTATGTAACTCATTAAGAATGTAAACGGCTTTTAGCAAAAGCAGCCATCTAAAATGAGGAGATTCGTAGACGAACTAAAGTAGCCGATATAGCCCAGCAGATTAGCAAGTTGAAGTGGCAGTGGGCAGTGCACATAGCACGCAGAACTGATGGCCGATGGGGCTGCAAAGCTCTGGAGTGGAGACCACGGACCGGCAAGCGCTGCGTAGGACGTCCACCCACAAGGTGGACAGACGACCTCATAAAGACAGCGGGAACGCGCTGGATGCGTGCCGCTTCCAACCGGTCCTTATGGAAGTCAATGGGGGAAGCCTATGTTCAGCAGTGGACGTCCTACGGCTGAGATGATGATGATGATGATGAGCCATCTAAATTCTACACTAAATAGTAAATGTCATTTGTGGTCACCCATATGGACGCTGAACAAGTTCAATAATACTACTAATAGATAACGTAAAAACTACTATTTTAAAAGTCTGAAAACGTTTAGAAAATCCAAAATCAAGCTTTATCTAATGTTTTACTACGAACATGCTACGATTTCGTAGTAATGCTACGCCGTCGTAGCAACATCTACGTTGTTATTATTACTGGTATTATGTGTGTACATAACAGTTATTACGGCGAAAAAGTAACAAAATGTCAATAAAACTGACATGGAGTCAGTTTGAGTCGGGCACTCATATGAGCTTAGAAATGAAGTGAACTTGCCAACAACTTTTAATAGGACTCCATCAAAGAACGTCAAGACATGAAAAAAAAAAATTGTCGCCGTCTATCCGGGAACTTTTCGTGGGAAATATAACAGGGAAAGAAATGAGCAGTGAATAAGGATGCGGGCGATGCTTACATTCGAATGGTTTAATAATCAAAATTGAGTCAGTTTTTTGTTATCTTTATATATAAAAATTTCGTGTCACGTTGTTTGCCCGCGATGAACTTCTCAACTACTGAACCGATTTTAAGCAAATCTTGCACACTGTGTGCAGTTTGATCCAACTTGAGATATAGGATAGTTTTATCTCAATTTATGTTATACTACAAAGAAATATAATTATCTGTGAGTTCCACAAAATTCTAATAGATGGCGGTGTAAGGCAATTTGTTAACTGGATTGAGTAAGTACCCAATAGATGGCGCTACGATAAAAATCCAAACGTTTCATATGCGCTACAATTTATTTCACGTTACACACGTGTGTTCAATTTGGCCACAGCAACGCGTGGCCGGTTCTGCTAGTTCATTATAAAAACAATTTAACACATTCAGCTTGATGTTAAGCGATAGTGTGATGTAGGATGGAGCATCTTACTACTTAATTGTTTTCATTAAGTTTAGTTTATTTTTAATAAAGTTGTAATTCAAAGTGACCCTAAGTAAATACCAGAATATATTAACGAATTTGATACAATCACTTAACGTCAGGTAAGCTGTGGACAAAAACCTAGCTTGATAACAATAAAAACACAGTAAAAAGAGATTTAAACTTAAGCGTAAGTAAGATTTAAAAAAAACAAAAGACGAGCTCATGACAATAAGTGGATTAGGACATTATTTCAGTTTATCTTGCGAACTATTAGCTATTTATTATTATTAACTTTTTGTCAGATTTTACTTCAGAAAATTTGTCTGCTTGAAATTCGAATATAACTTTAATTCGATTGTATTAATCGATTATTTCACATCTGCAAATATCTAAGAGCAAGTCTGTCGACGCAGCAGAAGATCGAGTAACTGCCAAAAAGTTTTCGTAAGCCCATTTGAGTAAATATATCAAGATGAGAGCTTTTTCTCTCCGATTTTAGCCGACGTGTTGTTGACAGGTCGATACGTTGGTTAATGTTGATAATATAACGCTTTTGTAGTCGAGCGGATTTAAATGTTTACAGTCATTTTAAATCAAAATAATAAATGACTTGTTTGCTTCTGAAATCGCACAAAAAAGTATTCTAATATCATAGCGTATTATTATAAAAAAATTATATATATTATCATCAGTATTAAAAAAAAAAAAACAGAAAATATCTCATACCGTAAACTATTTAAACAAATGTCAACGCAACTAAAATGTGCTTACAATGCAAAGTGAGTGATTGTTCTTCACAACTTGAAATAACAGCTAAGTTAGGTTAAGTAAATAGCGAACTGCTACACCAAAATGTTTTGGCGGAGTTGTCGGTGGAACGCGGTTGGTCGTGTAGTGGTCCTTTGTTTTTTAACAATGTGAAAACCAAGATCCGGTGCTGTACACCTGTCTGTTTTGTTGCAGCTTTGTTGAAGAGTAGTCGCGGCTTTGAAGGCGTTATAGTGAGCTCTGTGTGCTCTATTCCTGATACCGTAGAGGAGGAAAACAGTGAGGAAGGGCTCCAGAGCGCATCGGCGCATCTCGGCACTCTGCTTGCTCCCACCCCCGCGCCCGCGCACCAACCGCTGTGTTCACTGCGGCTCGTAGTTCGAAGCAAGACGAGGCCGCGCGTGCGTTGTACTTAGCTTTGTCTCCATGAAGAAGGCCACCGTGTGGCCGAAACTATAATCAGAGTATCCAATATATTTATGCGATTAAAGGTAAGTAATCCCGCGTAAGTAAAAAAGAAATATCTCATCCTTTATGATTCAATCGTTCGATGTCTTATTAAAGGATGTTTATCACAGTAATAGACCTTCATAGAGGACTTTAAGAAGCTACTTAAACCATTTGGAGTGGGGCATATAGATCAAACTTAGTAGTTACTTCATTGCATTCAGTAGAAAAACATAAAAAGTACAGGCGAGTTTTGCAAACCAATTGTAATGTAATTTCTACTTTAACGCTTACATAATTTAATCCAAAGTACAATAGAAGCAATTATAAAATAATGAAAAAAACTTTTTACTACACTTTAATAGTCAATTACTTAAAAAAATGCTCTTAAAGAAGCCTATATCGGGCCTTATCGGCCTCAAGGGTGAAATTCCGGCCTTCAAAGGGTCGGAAAGATCCTTAGGACCGGTCTAATGACCTTTGCGGATGCCTCATTAATTAATTCTTCGGTCAATCCTGATAAATAAGGGATAGGGACTTTTTGTAGACCTTTTATATAAGACACGTTAGATATTCGCTCGTATTATAAGGTAGTAAAGTTATTTGTTGAATGAGAGTTTGTAATGTATGATTTTTAGAGAAATAGTAATAAATATAATACTGACAGTGAAATTTAGCTGATGGCTATTTGGTAAATGAAGTATGGGAAGATACTAAGAAAAATACAATCAGTCAGTATAATTAAATAACATTTTTCTTTTTTCATGTAAAATAATAAGACAAATGAAACGCTCTATTGGTATAAAGACAACGCTGCAATGGTAATAAATTGGTTTAATATCATTACCAATTATTACCATTGCAGCGCTACTCTAAATTATATAGTAACAAAAAGAAGAAAGCATTGAAGTATTGGCACTCGTTAAAACTGTAAATTTTCAAGGTAAAATAGTTTAAAAAAATATTTTAATCTTTTGTACACAGGTTTGTCTCTATGGTGACAACCATTGAAAAGTTTTTCGTCAGGAGCGAATCCAGCCCCTGTACTTTGAAATTCTTACTCCGATATTTGTTAGGCGCTTAACAGATTAGCCACATATATACTTACTTATTGCCCAGGCATACGAAATATGGTAGCGTAGCTATTTTTTGATTACCTAACATAAATCGCAATAAGTAGCTTCGTCGAATTTCAACTCCATAAGATTAGACCTCTCTCTAATCTTATGTTCTAAATCAGCTTGCTAGATTTAAAAAGTTTGTATTTTTTTTTCATCAGTTGAGATGGCGGCTGATGTTAAGCGAACATGCGGTCTACGATGAAGCACGTTTACCTAGAAGTTATCGATTTACTCTGAACTTGAAGGCACCCAGATTTGGGGAACATCCACTTGGGCAACAAATTCTAATGTTTAGCGGTTCGTAGAAAGAAGGTGTAATCGAACCGTTTAATTCATTCATTAATATTACTAACCGTATGGTTTGTAGCGATGATAGCTCAATGGTTAGCGCGGTCGGTTCGCATGCCGAAGGGCGTGGGTTCAAACCCCAACAATGAGCTTGAGCTGCCGGTGAAGGAAAACATCGTGAGGAAACCATAGCGTGGTGGTAGAGTAATTTTTAGTACTTGGTTGGCTAGCTACCACCCTCAAGTTTAAAATCTGCCGCCAAGCATCTATCAGTGTGTTCTGGCAGCCTTACTTGAGAGCCAGTTCCATTCCAGGCTAGATGTGCTTTACCATCTTCGACCACACCGTCACTTAACATCAGGTGAGTTGTGGTAAACACCAAGCCTGTCAGCCATAAAAAACAAACTATAAAAACAACCGATCAAATCTGGAAACCAAATGAAGGAAACAGTTTCCAGATCCACATTTCCCGAAAATACTTAGCCCTAAGCTCTACACGAAACCCAAATCATTCCTGCGATACAAAATTTCGAAACAAAAAACTTTTTAATTAGACATCTAAACAACGGACGACGCCCGCAAATTCAAAATTTCCTATCAAACAAAACTTTTTAAAGCTTTTCTTGTGTATTTAATGCGCAAGTTTACTTCCCCCAGATGGCGTTAAATAGAACATTTGGCAATATTAAGTGTAGTTTTGCACAGTGGTTAGCGCGGACGTGGGTTCGAACCCCAACAATGAGCTTCAGCTATCGTTAAACGTAAACGTCGTACTGACACCATAGCATAGTGGTAAGGTACTTTCTAGTATTCAATTGTCTACTACCTTTAAGAATTCTCCGCCAATCTAACGGTCTGTTCCAGCAGCTTCACTTGAGAGCCAGTTCCATTCCAGGCTAGGTGTGTTTAACATCTTCGACCACAAACACCTAGGCCGTGAACCATACAAAATCTTCTAGGCCACTGTATCAGATATTTTGCCAAGCGCGTGTAAATATGTTTCGGTTCGTAGGTAAAGGTTATTTGAGCAACATTACAAAGCTAATTAAACTTTTACCAAAATAGCGTTGCCTTAGATATATTTTTTTTGTTTATTTATCTATTAGCATCATCAGGAGAATATTTCTTCTACCTCATTGCTTTTGTATAAAAAAGGTAAAATTGCTTATATCTGCATACTAACTTTTATCAGTTAATTAAGTAGTTAAAAATCATTTTCTAAGACAATGTTTTATATCTGTACCTGGATGACCGAGCTTTGTTGGGGTGAAGACGGATAAGACGACGTTTTTTAAAATGAAACCTAGCTAGATCGATTTGTCGCCCCCGAAACCCCCTGCATACAAAATTTCATGAAAATCGTTGGAGCCGTTCCCGAGATTCAGATTATGACAGCCCTTTTGGCTCATTGGGAGTATGTCTGCCTGAGCTGTAGGGCGTGGGTTCGATTCCCGCCAAGGACAAACATTTTATGTTATAAACAAATGTTTGTTCTGTGTCTGAGTGTTCTCTATGTATTCTAAGTATGTATTTACAAAAAAAAAGTATTTATGTATTCTATCAGTTATCTGACTTCCATCACACAAGCTCTGCTTAGTTTGGGGTCAGATGGCGCTGTGTGTAATGTGTCCTACAGTATTTATATTTTTTTTTTTATATTTTATTTATATATTTATACATATATATACAAGAATTGCTCGTTTAAAGGTATTAGATAGATTAGATAAAAGGCAATTCACCGCTTTTGACATTTGAGGTAACGAGTTTAAGTTTGCTTAGGAAAGGTGACTGAACAGGTGACGTCGTCACAAATAGGCGTGATATGGCGCCTAGCTCGCGTTAAGACAAAGTCGAAATATAAAACAAAAGTGACTGCATGTGAGGGCATTTAAATAATATCTGTTATCAAACGTACGTACATATTTTACAAAAAGTAATCTTTTTTTTTTATAGCTGACAGGCTAGGTGTTTGACCACAACTCACCTGATATTAAGTGACGGTGTGGTCGAAGATGGTAAAGCATACCTAGCCTGGAATAGAACTAGCTCTCAAGTGAGGCTGCCGGAATACATCGTTAGATGCTTGGCGGCAGATTTTCAACTTGAGGGTGGTAGCTAGCCATCCGAGTACTAAAAAGTACCCTACCACCACGCTATGGTTTCCACACGATGTTTTCCTTCACCGGCAGCTCAAGCTCAATGTTGGGGTTTGAAACCACGCCCTTCGGCATGCGAACCGACCGCGCTAACAACTGAGCTATCATAGCTACAATTTCCATTCCTAGGCCGTACAGATGAAAAAAGTACGGCAAAGATAAGGTACTTGGCAATTTTGCATGAAAGAAGTATCGATTATTCTATATCTAGTAAGCACGCTGGAATCTTTCACGCAATTAATTTTGATGTATCCGAGAGTCGCAAATCGTGTCGCCTACTCACGGGATGACAGGGTAGAGTTCGCGTGGCTGTTAGCTAGCTCCTCAGTCGTGCCGAGACCGCTGTGGGGAGATGACGTCTCTTACCGCAGCATAGAAGGACGCGCGTGTTCGTAAATCACTCGCACTTTTTGTATTTTTTGTTCGAGTGAATTGTGTGTGTGGTTTTGGACTTTCTGGAGATTGACTGGTGAGTTTATTTTTTGTTCAAGAAAAGTAATTTTCTTTGAGTGTATTTATATTTGTTGTTTTTCTGTTTTACCTTTTGCAGGACGGCTTTACGAATGTAAAATGAAATAAGTTTTAGTGTTACATTTATTGACTACATTTTTCAGGAAAGTTTTTAAGTGTTGCCAATATTATTAATTCATTTGGGTTTGAATTTTAATAAAAGCGGATAAATAACAAATGTATTTCATATACTCAATGTTATGTGCCAATTTATTTATAGCAGAAAATGATAAGTAGGTAATATTTTCAAATTTTGTTCATACCAAAATTACAACCTTTGTAAAAAAATACTAAGAGCGAAATCTTTCAGACAACCTAAGTAAGTTAGTATAAATATTATTTCTTGTCAATACGCAATGACATATTCTTTCAACTGTATTTTACAATTTCTGATTATCCTTGTTTTTAAAAATTACTGCTTGGCACGGGCTTGTTTTTTGAAAAGTAAGGCCATAATCCACCACGCTGGCTGAGTGTGGGTTGGCAGCAAGTCTTCGAGAACTTTTAAAAGAACTATTAGGAATTTAGATGTCTCACAATGTTTTCTTTCACCATTTGAAGTTACGCGGCAATACAGATATCATTTTAAACAAACAAAGGTGTGTGCCGTGGGATTCGAACTCAGGACATCCTGATTGGAAGCTAGAATGTTCCAATAAGGCTGTCCAAACAAGAAACAAGTGAATGCAAAAGGTCAATCAATTTAATAACTATCTATTAACAGAGAGAAAATCTAACGTGAAGCACCGAATGGTACATTCCAAAGCCAGTTCATATTCTAAGATAAGTGTGTTAAGCATTTAGGACCACATCCATGCTTAAAATCAGATAAGATGTCAATTGTTACACGACTGCCCAATAAAGGAGTATAATGTTTTCAGGGTTTAAATGTATGTGAGTTTCTTTATTCCACCATAACGTTTAAATACCTGAACAGGTTTGGATGTATGGGGTATCGTTAGAATCCTTACATCACCTTGAGTGACACCGGCTATATATTTTTTGAAAGAAAAAAAAGAACTTATATTTGTGGATATTCGTGTTTTTTTATTAAGTTTGTTTTTATAACTAATTGCTACGTTTCTTTTAAACATTAGTAATTTTCTTCAACTGGAAAAATTTAAAAATTTCGGATCGAATCAACGCAATTGATAGAGTGACTCGATCGCAATTTTTTAATATAACGATTACACGGATTAGGCTTAATGGCTTCACTATGTCGACAGGAGGTCATTATAATGAGCAGTCACAAAAAACAATTCAAATGAACTTTGAAATCATGAAAAATATAGCTGTTCTGTATATTTTGTAAAGGATAAAACCACTGATTGAACAACTGATTTCCTCCCATAGTAAATCGTAAAGTATTCGATGATAGCTCAGTGCTTAGCGCGGTTGGGTAACACGTCGAAAGGCGTGGGTTCAAACCCCAACAAAATGAGCTTGAGCTGCTAGTGAAGGAAAAACATCTTGAGAAAACCATAGCGTGGTGGTAGGGTATTTTCTAATACTCGGCTGGCTAGCTACAACCCTCTAGTTGAAAATCTGCCGCCAAGCACCTAGGGGTGCATTCCGGCAGCCTCACTTGAGAGCCAGTTCTATTCCAGGCTAGGTGTGATTTGCCATTTTCGACCACTTAACATCAGGTGAGCTGTAGTCAAACACATAGCTTATCAAACATTAAAAAAAAGATATATAATAATAATCTATATTCGACTTAGTGTCATTACGTTTAACCTCGTATATCCATAGCTCGACATATCTTTTTAGAACAAGCCACATAATCGACATATTGCGGCGATACGTTACCGACTACGGTCATAGAACACTGAATAATTCCTCGACGACGCGAGGAGATATATCTTCCTATACATAGCCTTGTCATCCTATAGATATGTATGCCCTGTAAACAGTCTTTATGTACGTCCTGTGTATATCAAGGAGACAAGTCTTACGAATCGTCCTCAAGTGTCGTAGAGTGCACAATATGTTGTACTAATATATATTGGTATGTTGCGCTCTGCCAGTGTTACCAACTCTCAAAAATATTTATCCCTAAAGCTAAATTGGAACACTCAAATAAATGCACTTAAAATTAGGGTCAGGAAACTAATCTTTATTTTTAAAACACTGAGAGCAGTAGCAGAACAAAACCTTCTGATACAGACGTATAGGGCTTTGTGTGAATGCATTATCAGATACTGCATCTGTACATGGGGCGCTGCAGCCAAATCTCGTCTCATCACTGTCGAGCGTGCACAGCGTGCAGTACTGAAAGTGCTTTTGTATCTTCCCTTCAGACATGCTACTACAGAGGTCTATAAAATAGCTAATGTTCTTAGTGTCAGGAAAATATTTACATATGAATGTTTAAGAAGATACCATAAAAAAACTATACCGCATCTTCCTATTATAAGTAATAAAAGGGTTGAACTGTTTCCAACACCTGTCGTAAGGACGAGGTTTGCCCAAAAAACATATAGTACCATTGCACCACGTCTCTATAACATTTTTAATAAAGAATACAACTCTAAAAAGTACAGTAATAACGAAATAAAAAGAATTATTCTATCTTGGTTACAAAAATTTGATTATGGAAACTTAGAAAAACTCCTGGAAAGCTTATATTTGTAACTTGAGTATCCAGACATATATATTTTTTTTTTTCTCTATTTTATTTACAAAAAGATGAGCAAATATAGACACACTTATGCACGCACACTGACATACACACACACACACACACTCTCTCACACACACACACTCAAACACACACACTCTCTCACACATATACTCACTCATTCACTCTCTAACTCACTCTCTCTCTTACACACACACAACACACACACACACACACAACACACGCGCACGTACATTCTATGAACTGCAGGCAGATTTCTTTTACATTTTTTTTTTCTACTTTAATATTTATCTTTGGCAACACTTTGGCAACATTATATAAATTCAAAATAAATTCAAAATTAGTTAAGTCGCTGCTCAATATTGTTTTGTTAGACATAATATGTATGTATCTTGTTTTAGGAGAAGCCACTGGCTCCTGACACACAGTCTTTGACTAGTTCGGGAGCCTATGGAACTAAATCTGTACTTTATTTTGTTATGTCAATAAAAAAAAAAAAAAAAAAAAAAAAAAAAAAAAAAAAAAAAAAAAAAAAAAAAATCTTAAAAACCCCTAAAATCACAATTACTTGAAAATCCCCCTAAAAAAACTGTTTTTTTTTTACTTATACATTATTTAATAGTTCCAATATAAGTTAATTTCTTTTAAACCTGGATCTGTTTCGCAAATCTTTGTGTACTCTTGACTGTTTCTCTTCTTTTCTTTAAGCATAATTAACACATTGGTTGTCGACAAAGCAGAACAATAACGAAATTAAATTAAACAGGTTAATAAAAATCTACGTATTTACAGTCGGCATAGACAACGTAACTACCAGTCACCACAGAGTAGTTGTAATATCTAGCTTCTTATGTTTACGGTAAACACTATGGCGATATTTGTTTTCTATTCAATTCCGCATACTTAGTAATGAGGAATTCGGAACCGTACTAAATTTCGCTAAGCCGCTTAGGTCAACAAATAAATATAATTGGCTAGATTGAATAACTTCAGGCACTATATTTTTCTACCTTTATTTTTCTTGGTAAAATATAAGCAGTCAAAAAAACCCCACCTGACTTATTTTCCCCTAAATTTAGGGGGAATACCCCCAAGTTGGGAACACTGCGCTCTGCAAGGATGCTGTTGGAGAACCAATATGCAGTTTCTGCGATATATCAGTTCATGCAATATTAGGTTTGGAGCCTGTTTCTGGATGGGTGCGTGAGTCTTTGCAACTAAATGATATTTTAATAGGATTTGAGTGGTCATTGCGTATTATGGAAACAGAAAAACTAACTGAAACTATAGTCAAAGTTCATAGATTCAGGCGTATTGCGGAAGTTCATTTTGACTGTTCAAGGTATATATTATACATTATTTATTATTTTGTATTTCCGCTTAAAAGTCGTATTACAGTATCGTACTACAGTGATGAAGATTTAAATTAAAATTTATTTAATTTGACGATAATTTTAAAAATCTATCCGAAACATTTCTTATCATCTAAAACTATAATCCGACAAACTCAAAATCTAAATAAATTAAAATAATTGCAAACTAGTTGCAAAACAAAGTCCGGGACATTGTTTTGCAACTCAAAGGTCTGTGCTTTGCTGCAATGCTCATGGACATTGGACATGCGTTATCTCTTACTACCAGGAGACCGTATCATTCTTCTCATTACATTGACAAACTTTTGAATTTGAATTAAAACTTTTTAACTTCATTTTCAACAACTTCAAGATGTTCAATTTAATTTAAATTTAGCACACGTATTATGGATAATGCGGAGATTTTTTTACTATAATGTATTATTTGACGAACTAAAGTAGCCGATATAGCCCAGTGGATTAGTAAGTTGAAGTGGGCAGGGCACATCGCACGCAGAACTGATGGCTGATGGGGCTGCAAAGTTCTGGAGTAGCGACCACGGACCGGCAAGCGCAGCGTAGGACGTCCACCCACAAGGTGGACAGACGACCTGATAAAGACCGCAGGAACGTACTGGATGCGAGCGGCTTCCAACCGGTCTTTATGAAAGTCAATGGGGGAGGCATATGTCCAGCAGTAGAGGTCCTACGGCTGATGATGATGATGATTACTTGATAGGTTTACCTTTGTTCTTTCAAAAGGTCTTTCACACAGATTCTGGACTCTGAGCGAGGTAAATAAACCTTACATTAAACTTCTTAGATATTTTCGTATAACATTTTCCAATATTCCAGCACGTCATTTGAATAATTCAAATTCCTAGTACCATTGAGAAATAAAAAGAAATATATATCGCTATTGCTACTCTAAAAACTGCTTCAAAATAAAAATAAATCATAAATAGGAACATTACCTAGTAAAGGTAAATCAGTCGATTTAGGAACCAGTCATGTTTGAACTCTCGATGAAGACGATATTGTAGGCCGATGGATATAATTTTCCCTTTTACGACAATTCCCTTTTTCTGTCTAAAACAAAATATTCTATGTAGTTCAAAGGTTTACACATAAACTCAAAGCAGCAACAGTGTTTTTAATCGACTGCAAAAAAGGAGGAGATTCTGAATTCGGTTGTACTTATTTCATTGTTTTTGTTACTTTGATTTACTTGGTGGTAGATTTCCTTAGCAAGAAGTCGTCTAAGTAGGTTCCACCGCAGTACCAGATATTTTGCCGCTAAGCAGTAGTGTGTAAGCATTCTGTGTACCGGTTTGAAGGGTACTGCAGCTAGCGAAATTACAGGGCTGTTGTGACTAACCATCGTAAGTCTCAAAGTCAGGAACGCCAAAGCAGCGATGCCCCGGACATTGTTTTACTACTCAAAGCTCTATGTATTGCTACAATGGTCATGGACATGCGTTATCTCGTACCATCAGAAGAGCGTATCGTTCGTCTCATTACAATCACAAAAAAAAAACTTCAAAACTCCGTAATTTTTTTATGGTTGACAGGCTAAGTGTTTGACTACAGCTCATCTAATTAATGGTAAGTGACGGTATGATCTGCCGTGGTGGTGCCGGCGTAAGAATAGTACCCCACCCTCTCTACCCGTGGTTGCCGTAAGAGTCGGCTAAGGGATGTAATCCGGAGGATGGGAAGCAGCGTCTTCCTTGAACAATCACACCTAACAGCGCTCGCCAACCCGCCTGCCAAGCGTGGCGAGTATAGGCAAAACCCCCCCAGGAGGAGGCCTATGTCCAGCAGTGGACGGCCTACGGCTGATGATGTGTGACGGTATGATCGAAATTGGAAAACACAATCTAACCTAGAATAGAACTGAAATCTCAAGTGAGGCTACCAAAACACACCGTTGCTTGCGACAGATTTTCAACTCTAGCCAGCCGAGTACTAGAAAGTACCCTACCACCACGCTATTGTTTCCTCATGATTCCTGCACGGGCAGCTCAAGCTCAAGAAGTAGACACACACAAGAAGACAATTCAAAAAGTATGACTACACCCTTACTTTTTCAATTCTGTTGGGTATATTCTCTCAACTAGTGCACGATTTTAATAAATAACTAATCGGAGCAGTAAGTAAAATTATTTAATTTTATTGGCACGCAATTTAGCTAGGAACCTATTTGCGATGTGTCTTTGTTTAATATATGCATTATATTTTGTCATTTATACGCTGTCATCTATTTGGAAACCTGTCAACAAGTTTATCTACGACCTTTAAACTAATATATTCATTATTCGACTTATGGGAAAAATTAGTTTTGCTACGTTTAGCTTGCCTTTATGATTCAGATTTTCTTTTAGAAACTTTGCTATTGTGTTGTTTTTCACTGAAAGTTTTGTTATAGGTTATTTGTGTTATAGGGTTCTGTAGTCAAATGATTTCTAAAAGGATAACCACTAAACCTAATTGTCTATAATTATGTGAAATCATTAATTTAGTAGTTTGTATTTATTACAATAGATTAATTAATATTCAGTTTCCGGTTGATATTTTCACTGGTCATATTATTAATAAGTACCTGGATGAGCGTACTTTGCTCGGTTGAAAACGAGCGGCTAAAAACACGGATAAAACGAGGTTTTATAAAAATGAAATCTAGCTAGATCGATTTACCCCCCTTTTTACATTACAAATTGTTTCGTAGGTACAGAACTCTCAATATAAAACACCGACTAACATTTGACCGATATTTTCAATGGGATTAAAAATGAGATATGCCATTATTACGTAGATTCTTCTAATGAAGGTAACGTCTCATTAAGAATTCTTCATCGGTTCGAGGACGTTTAATAAATGAATTATTAATTACTATTTCGTAGGTATTTCTTAGACACGCCACGGCGTCAAGTGAAATTGGTGTGCTCATATTTTATTAGAAATCCGCGACTTGTTTGTTTTAAGCGTGTCTTATAATACCTTTACGTCTCTTTCATCATCATCATCATCATCATTTCAGCCGTGGGACGTCCACTGCTGGACATAGGCCTCCCCCATTGATTTCCATAAAGACCGGTTGGAAGCGGCTCGCTTCCAGCGCGTTCCTGCGGTCTTTATGAGGTCGTCTGTCCACCTTGTGGTTGGACGTCATACGCTGCGCTTGCTGGTCCGTGGTCTCCACTCTAGAACTTTGCAGCTCCATTGGCCATCTGTTCTGCGTGCTATGTGCCCTGCCCCCTGCCACTTCAACTTGCTAATCCGTTTAACTTTGGTTCGTCTACGGATCTCCTCATTTCTGATTCTATCTCGTAGGAAAACTCCGAGCATAGCTTGTTGTGCGACTTTGAGCTTGCCAAGAAGGCACATAGTCAGAGATCACGCACCATAAGTCATCACCGGTAACACACACTAGTCGAAGACTTTCGACTTGAGAAACTGAGGTAATTCAGACGAAAAAACGTTGCGCAGTTTTCCGAACGCTGCCCAGCTGAGTTGGACCTCTCTTTAGGTGTACCAATTCTCAAAAGATTGATTTATAGAAGAAAAATAAATTCATCAAAATCGAAAAACAATCTTTTTTTATGATAAAGTAATGAGACGAACGATCTCCTGATGGTAAGAGATAATATCTGTCCAATACCATTACAGCGATGCACAGAACTTTAAGTAGCAAAACAAAGTCCAGGGCATTGTTGCTTCGGCGCTCATTACTTTGAAACTTTCAATGGTAAGTCGCAACAGGCCTGTAATTTCCGGAGCCTTTATACCGGAGCACAGTAATGTTTTTTTTTATTGACACGCGCTAGATATTTGTCCACAGCTCACCTGATGTTAAGTGACGGTGTGATCGGTATGCGAAGATGGCACACACCTAGAATAGAACTGACTCTTATAAGTGAGGCTGTCGGAACACACTGTTACGTACTTGGCGACAGATTTTCAAATTAAGTGTGGTGCGTAGCTAGCCAGTCGAGTACTAGAAAGTACCTTCCGCCCCCCTACCACCATCATGCATGGCTTCCTCACGATATTTTCCTTCATCAGCAGCTCAAAAGCTCATTGTTGGGGTTTGAAAACCCACTCCATGTGGCGCTGTTATGGCCGTGAATAGCTGTCCCATAGTTTGTTATTGGAACTTGTACTAATCAAATTTGCCATTAAAACTTTGTTTGCGCTATGCAGGTTCTCGTCGCTGATTGGCTATTGCTATGATTATAATATATTATTAAGTTCGCTACAGCATAAGATGCTGTAGCTAAAATGGTTCTAGATGTTTCTGAAAATCGATTATTACAATCCAGTCATCGAAATATTGTTGTACTGCTACATAGTGTTCATTCATTACTATTTCTACCAACACGTAAATTCTAAAATCGCACGTTCTTTCAGTTCTAAAATGTCTTCAATCTACAATAAATTTTCAGGTATACAATTTAATATCAAAGTTAGGAGCCGATATTATAAAGTTGTAGACGATTTGTTTACCTGATCAATGCTTCTTTTAAATTACTTACTCAAAATTAAACAAAAAATCTGAAATTAAATATTTTGATGGAAAATTAAAAAAGTGCGTAACTTTTTTACCCATTCCACCTTGAGTTTGCCCATTCGCCAAACATTTCCTAGCCTTTTAACCCTGAATTGGCACAAAAAACGTTTTTCGATTCCTTTTCATTCGAATCCGGGCCAAACAAAAGAGCTAATTTGTCCATACTAACAAAAGAGTTGGAGAAACTTATTATTCCTCTGAAGCTTTCCCAAAAAAAAATCTTTTCATTTCATTCGACTTCGGCGTTTCGAGGTGATAAATGCTCGAAAATAGTAAAGGAGTAATTGATGTATTTAGTTATGGCTTGATCGGCATATTTTAATTTTTGTAGTTTCCTACCGTCTTCATTTTATCACAAGACTTTTTCTAAGTTGTTGTTTTTGGCTATACCTTGACTTATCACCAGCTGAGTTATTGATGGAAACGTAAATCAATTTCTGACAAATTATGGCAGGGTCATAAGCTTAGCTTAGAGTGTAACGGGCGAAAGGGTGGTCAATGTACTCATAATTGTTAAGAACATATTTTTAGACACAACTTTTAAATTAGCTGTTCTATAGACAAAATTCGTTGAACCTTAACAAAAAGTATGGAGCAGCTAAAATATATTTTCCCGATTTCAGAATTGAGCTTTCATTCCTTTCAGCTCATTATTCCACGTGTACGTGTTCCTGTTCAAGGCAGTTGTCCGCGTCGTGCAAATCATAGACTCTTCACAGTCCCGCCTTGTCGAACTGTGGCGCGTGGTTTCTCTCCTATTCCACATGTTCTCACCGCCTTCAATTCTCTCCTGACCAGGGTGCCTGATTGTGATCTGTTTGCGGGTGAATGGAGGAATGTCATGTCTGCGTGTCTGAAGTATTGTGAGATGAAGGCGTGCAAGGAGAAGGAGATGGATAATAGTGAATATGATCTATTTGATTGATTATCGTGATAAAATCATTTTTTAATGTTTTAAGTTTGTGTATTTATAATTTTATGATTTGTTCAATTAATTTATTTTAACATTTTTTTGTCATTTTTATATTTCTTATTTTGACTTTGTTTAGACTCTTTGCATATACAATTTTAATTTTAATTTGATATTTTTAAGGACTATTGTAATTGGCGCATTATGCCGTTTTAGTCAATAAACAATAAACAACAATTCCAGTATAAGAAATATATTTTTACCTTATAAAACGTATTCCCGAATCATCACTGTTTTTATAAGCTGTCCCACTGCTGGGCAAGGGCTTCTTCTCATTGTGGCCAAGTGTGGGTTGCCAGATTTCAAACATCTTCAAGAACTTTTTTTTAAGAACTCATGGACATGTAGATTTCCTCCCGATGTTTTTCTTCACGGTTTGAAGTTATCAGCAATATGCACATAATTTAGAAAGAAGTGCACCTGGGATCCGAATCCAGGACCTTCAGATAAGAAACCACACGATTTCTTAACTAGGTTGCCAAAATTTCGCTAGGCTGCTGAAACTGCAAGACTATAAATAGTTAGTCACAAACTGAAAACAGAAAACAAAACGATGTTTATCGTAAAAATCAAATAAAAACATGTCTGGTGGTGCATGGCTAGAAACACTACAATAAGATTTTATATGACTACCATCCATCATGAGTTTAAAAATTAAGTAAATTTATCCAATTATAATACTTATATTGGAAGTAAAGTTTGGCCACCAGTTATTTGACGCAACATCCGCTTCCGCGCCGCCATAACGGCAAATTGCGCGAAATTATAGCCCGAAATCTTAAAACTCTTCGAGCAAAAATGTGTTTTTCAAGCGGTTGAATCTTAATTAGAAACCTCGGCTAATTCATCGTTTAAATTCCCGCAGTTTATGTTAATGTTACGCCGAGTTAAAGTGGATATATTTAAGATTAGAAGGTAACTTCCTCGTATAAAGCTTATCTCGTATTCTTAGACGTTAGCATTTCTTTAATGCCCTTGCAAAATACTGGTTGCACGTGTAAGACTTAAGTAGAGATGTTTAGTTAGTATTTTGCATTTACTGGTTACTTTTATAAAAGTAAAATGGAGGTGAATCGCATGAGTTAGAAAGTTTTTTACAGTGACCCATCGGAACAGTAATTTTCAGCCGAAACCGAACCTTCAATTCGGGACAATCTGACTGAAAGCAAAACTTAATGAAACATATTAAATGGTAAATTGTATTTTTTTTTATAACAGGTTTAAATTAAGTGTATTTTTATTTTACATAATATAAGTAATAATTTTGCGCAAGAACTATTTTATAACCTCTATTCAACACGAGCCCGCCGGTCAGGGGTCTCAGCTGGTAGGTAATCACGAGCAATGAACTGACCTGAACTTAGCCAAGTGAGGCGCAAAATTCACGAACACCAAATTTTGGTGGGGCCGAAGTATCGGCCTATAATTTTTTTTTTTTTTTTTTATATGTCTGACAGGCTAGGTGTTTGACCACAGCTCACCTGATGTTAAGTGACGGTGTGGTCGAAGATGGTAAAGCACACCTAGCCTGGAATGGAACTGGCTCTCAAGTGAGGCTGCCGGAACACACCGTTAGATGCTTGGCGGCAGATTTTTCAACTTGAGGGTGGTAGCTAGCCAGCCGAGTACTAGAAAGTACCCTACCACCACGCTATGGTTTCCTCACGATGTTTTCCTTCACCGGCAGCTCAAGCAAAAATTGACAAAAAGCTCTAATTGACCAAAAGCGAAATTGTGGTCGAAACTGAAGTCGAATCTTCAGCTGGTCACTAGATTTTCAGCATACGGTATGAAGTTATTTTTGAGTTAAGACTATAAATGCGAAAGCTTGTGTTTGTTATTTCATATTTAGTTTAACGGATTTAAATTTAATTCAGGAACACATACCCTGGATTAATACAGGCTACTTTTAATCCCGATAAACGTGGGTCAAACCGCGGGGTGAAGCCAGTCTATATTTATTTAATTGAAAGGGTATTTTTCGGCCTAATCATATTGTGTTATAGAAATTATCAATTCTTTATTTTTACCTACAAGATAGAGGATTACGATGTAAAAAAATTACGACGATATTTTTTTAAATTAAATATATAAAAATACCCTACCATAAAAAGTTTTTAATGGCAGTGTAGTGACTACTACTAGAGTATTCTTAAACATAATATGAATTGCATTAAATATGTACGCGATTAAACATTTAAAAACATTATAGAGATTCCTTGAGCATTCATCCTTCTTGCGGCGGCGTCGTGTGTCGGGCCGCTCTCTTCCCTCAGATATGGTTGAGGAGGGCGATGTTTGGCACATGCGTCATACTCGTGATCGGGCGCTAGTCTACTCGCGGTATACACACAAACTAGTAATAAATCACCTTACTTGTACCCTGTATTGCGTTTAGCTTATGTTATATTCGTAAAACTTAAAAAATATTGTGTTAAGTACCCAAAGGTTATGGAACCCGGTGTATGTGAAGCGGCAATAGTAATATAATGCTATTGAGTTTCATTATGCTAATTTTTTTTTCCCGGTTCAGGAATCTTCATCAGCCCATCTTAATTCTTTGACTTAGATATTTAGATAAGCCTTTACTTGGTGTTAGATCTTCTTAGCAGGGGATCATCTAGGTTAGATTACTGTGTAAATATTACTGTGTTCCAGTTTGAAAGGTATAATGCAGCTACCGAAATTATAGGGCTTTTGAGACTAACTATCAAATGTCTCAAATTAATAAGAGTCAAAGCAGCGATTCCCTGGCTTTTGTTTAGTTTATCAAAGTTCTATCGCTGCAATAGTCATGGACATGCGTTATCTCTTACCATCAGGAGAGCGTCTCGTTTGTCTTATTACTTGGCCTGATCTGCTTTTCGCTTCAACGTTTACGTAAATCATCACTCTATCGGGTCTCAGTCCTATACAACGTTTAACGATTCGTAGGTATTATGAGTTTTGTCAGTTGTGCCGGCGTAAGAATTGTACCCCACCTTCTCTACCCGTGGTTGCCGTAAGAGTCGGCTATCGCCAACCCGCCTGCCAAGCATGGCTAGTATTAGCAAAATCCCCCCAATGGGGGAGGCCTATGCCCAGCGGTGGACGTCCTACGGCTGATGATGTGTGTGTGTGTGATATCAGTTTTGTGACAAATATAACCGACCCACTGCCACTACAATTCGCTAATACGCTAAGCTATTCCAGTGACGTTGGTTCTCTGGCGAATTACTTCGTTTTAGGTACAACTACAAATAAATCTTGTTTTAAAAAAAAAAAAACAGTTTAAAAACTAAGCTTAATAGTACTTACGTTGTCCCTGAAGATGCGAATCGGTTAAGACTTCAGACTAAGCTACAATATTTATACCGACTGGAAAACTAATTTTGAAAAAAATATTTTATGAATGTGAAAAGATTAAGGGAACAGTAAGGATATGTTAGCCAAAAAAACAAACAGTTTGTGTCACTACAAATAGGGCTATTTTCTAACAAACTTAGTACACAACTTTACAAACGGTTTTAAGAATGTCCGCCATTCCGCAGTTCGTTTATATAAACTGATATTTTTCTATTTGACTGCCCTTTCAGCTCATCTGGTAGAATATCTACTTCAAGAGTAAGGGCGTTGAATCAATTCCCACCAGGACAAACATTTACCACAACCACTGCTAGACTTAAGTCTCTTCCAAGACACTATACTCAGCCCAATCTTCTGTTTTTTCTAGCTGTCTTACGTATATCGTCATTCCATACAGTCTCAAGTCGTCCTACACTGCATTTGCCGATTCGTGGTCTCCACTCTCATCATCATCATCATTATCATCGGATTATGATGATGATGAGACGTCATACATCATACGGATCTCCTCATTTCTGATTCGACCTCGTAGGGAGACTCCGAGCATAGCCCTCTCCATAGCTCGTTTTGCTACTTTAAGCTTACTAAGAAGACACATAGTCAGAGACCACGTTTCAGCGCCATAAGTCATCACTGGTAACACACATTGGTCGAAGACTTTCGACTTGAGGCAATGAGGTAATTCCACTCTAGAACACGTCTATCCTAGCGGTTGTCGGTTCAAATATGACCACATGATGCACAAGTAAAACAAAAAAGTGTCAAAAACAACGTCAGTTTCCATTGTAGAAAAGTGGATTTATTAGACAGCTAAAAAATCGGTGAAACGATTTCCTTTACTGGCTAAAACGTAGTCTGTAAGGGTAAGAAAGCTTTTCTGTCGTTATTATTTATCCAAACAAACTAACAAGACACTGGCCGCGTCGAGATTTATGGTTTTTAATTTCTTTTTTACTGAAAACTTGTTTCCCGTGGAGACACAAGACTGACGGTATTAAATTTATAGCGAAAATTAGCTTTTTGTGGCCACTTCTCGAGATTAAAGTTACCCACAGTTTTTGATGTCCTCAAATTGGGAAGACGTTAACTTTGAGATTGTTAAAAAATACAAGAAAAGGCCATCTTAAGAGCTTAACTTACCTAATTTACGCTAAACATATAATTTTCGAGACTTGCTTGTGCAAATTTTATTTGTAAAAACATAATCAATTTTTAAAAACTAGTATTTAAAGCAGACTGCATTTGTACATTTGGTAGTTAAGGTACATTTTAGTTACTCTGCTTCCTAACCTGTAGGGCTTAAGTTGAATTCCCTGTCAGGAACAAAATTTGTATTATTAACATAGGTTTTATTCTGTGCCTAGGTGTGTGAGTCTATATGTATTTACAAAAAAGAAGTATGTAGTAATAGATTGATAGATAACTCTTTATAGTTCACACCGAGTTATTAACATAGGTTTTATTCTGTGCCCGGTGTGTGTGTCTATAATTATGTATTTACAAAAAAGAAGTATGTAGTAATAGATCGATAGATAACTCTATATAGTTCACACCAAGTTATTAACATAGGTAAGTATTTACAAAAAAAAAAGTATGTAGTTATAGATTGACAGATAACTCTATATAGTTCACACTGAGTTATTAACATTGGTTTTATTCTGTGCCTAGGTGTGTGAGTCTATATGTATTTACAAAAAAGAAGTAGGTATGTAGTAATAGATCGATACACAAATCTTTATAGTTCACACCAAGATTACAGAATAGAAATAATTACGCTAATAAAGGCGAAAGTTTGAGTGTGTTTGTATGTGTGTTACTTCTTCACGCTCAAGCGGCTGGACCAATTTTGATGAAATTTGGTATGGATGTAGCTGACACCTTGGATTAACACACAGGCTTTCTATGCCGAAAAAAAAAACAGCGGGTAATATCGCGGGATGCAGCTTGTAAAACATATAACATTCGAACCCGTACAGCGTACAGCCCGTGAATGGAATCCATTTCTAGCTTCTTTTTTTCCTATAAACTACAATTTGGACGTTTTTAAGGCTAGAGTGAATAAATTTCTTCTATATCAGCGTGCCTCCCTCCTCGGCCGCAGCGTCGTTTTCCATCAGGCGAGTTGATGGCCAAACGTAAATCTATTTAACACAAAAAACCGGCCAAGTGCGAGTCGGACTTGCGCACGAAGTGTTCCGTACCATTATCTACAAAAACGCCAAAAAATCATGTCTGTTGTATGGGAGCCCCCCTTAAATATTTATTTAGGTCCCGTTTTTACCCTTTGGGTACGGAACCCTAAAAATGATGTGCAACGATGTCAGTCTTTTTATCTTTGATCAGTCATCTTGTCCTACAGTACAAGCTTTGCTTATTTTGATTCTAGATGGCACTATGTGAAAAAGTTGCTCCATTATTGTCTTTGATATAACAAGCAAATCCACACGATGTCGAATCCACATTCTTTATTCGTACAAAAATGTAGAGTGGACGGTTGACGGAATCTGTTTCCCGAAAAGTACAATAAGACACCCAGTCTTCAAATTAATTCCGTCTAGGCAAGCGTGTTCCATCCTAGACCACATTGTTGCTTAACAAACTTAGGCCTAGGCAAAATGTGGCAAAAGCGAAACTATTCTGTTTAAAAAAAAATACAGAGTAAGCAGGCCAGTTCCATGATAGGTGTGCTTTACCATCTTCGACCACACCGTCACTTAACATCAGGTGAGTTGTGGTCAAACACCTTGCCTGTGAGCCACAAAAAAAAAAGCATGACTAGAAAAACGTATCATCATCATCAGACGGACGACCACTGCTGGACATAGGCCTCCTCCTGGGGGGGGTTTTGCCAATACTCGCCACGCTTGGCAGGCGGGTTGGCGAGCGCAGTTAGGTGTGATTGTTCAAGGAAGACGCTGCTGCCCATCTTCCGAAATACATCCCTTAGCCGACTCTTACGGCGACCACAGGTAGAGAGATAGATTCTTACGCCGGCACCACCACGGCATCGAAAAACACACTCGTCCAGTAATAAGACCACGATAAGTAATGACAAAATATGTGTGCAGAATAAATTTATGACGAATTTATGCGATGTAGCCAGTAACTCCAGTGCTGAGGGTGAATTTTATCAAAAATCTCATATTAAGAAATGACCTCAGATTCATGAGATGACACGCTAAGAATGTATTTAACAGGGTAAACATTTCTGACCCTGGGAGGGTGGCAAAATAGTTTTCATTTCATATGATTACTGATGCATCGAATAATATGGGAACAGGGGATTCACCCCGATCTTATACTTTCATTGGATTCATACTTATGGGAAAATAGGAAAAAAGGGTAAAAAGGGTACTTTACAGGGGTGGCTCAAGCATTTAGGTTAGTAAAAAGCTGAAAGAAAATTTTTGACAGTGTAATGTTATGAAAATAATAATTAGGATTTCGAAGCAAACTATTTAATCCTAATATAATAACAATCTTATCTTTTCTTCTTATATATAAAAATGAATCGCCGTTCGTTAGTCTCGCTTTCTGGCTGCTGTTGCTCCCGACGAAATGTAAATGACACCATACGATCGAACAGCGCCTGCTTATTAACTAAATTCTCTCGCTCGCTTAGATGGGGGTGATGCGAGTGCGTTACTTTATATTTTACAATTACATTTCTTAAAACTAAGAGAAAAGAATAGACGAGGGGCAAGATCTTACAAGTGCTCTGTTTTGTTATTTACATATTAAACTAATTTTCCTTATAAATAAAATCGAGCTATATACATTTATAAATAGATAGGAAAGCTAGTTTTCGTTTCGTAACTGAAACCTATTGTACAATATCATGCTATTGAGTTACGATTTCCACGAAAGGTGCTTAGAATCTAATGTAATAACTATAGTGCACCCTCTTGTCACCCCACCCTATAGTAATAAAATAAAAGGGATTTAGGGAAACTCACCCCCGAGATTCTTTTATAAGGGGCAGATTAGCAAAGCGTGAGTTCTTGACATCTTGTGTGTGAAGTCCTTTTCACGGGGTACTTTCCTTGAGGGGTCCAATCGTTCGGAAATTTCCAATTTGTCTGACAAATGCAGTTCGGGATATTTAATTGACTTCGTTTGGACTTTTGTGCGGAGAGAAACTACAGTTGTGTGCTGTTAATATAGAAGTAAATGCGTTTCGATGGAGAGGAAAATGGAATTTCGAATTTTCAAACGACCTTTTTTGCTGTAGTTTAGTAATTGATATTATTTTAAGAATATATCAAATTTATTACTTTGTTTTTATGGTTGACGAGGTTTTATGTGTTTGATCACACCTCACCTGATGTTAAGTGACGGTGTGGTCGAAGATGGTAAACACAACGAGCCTGGAATGGAACTGGTTCTCAAGTGAGGCTGCCACACACCGATAGATGCTTGGCGGCAGATTTAAAACTTACCACCATGCTATGGATTTATCACGATTTTTCCTTTACCGGCAGCTCAAGTTTTTTTTGGGTTTGAACCCATTCCCTACGGCATGCGAACTGACCGCGCTAACCACTGAGCTATCATCGCTACAAAACACAATTTGATCTAATCTCAGGCACTATATAAGTATATATTTATTGTTTACATACATATAATTAATAAATAAAAAACTAGACTATAAGTAAGTACTTTTGAAGAACTTATAGTTATGGCAAATATGACATCAACAAAATGATTATGTTGAAGTCAAAATTAACTGTGAATGTGTCGTATAAGGATATTTTTTTAGTTTATTGAAAGTTTAAT
The DNA here is from genome assembly GCA_950106695.1 of Biston stratarius. NCBI lineage: Eukaryota > Metazoa > Arthropoda > Insecta > Lepidoptera > Geometridae > Biston > Biston stratarius. The sequence continues at coordinate 14,826,782 of OX467106.1, forward strand.
TTATGAGTTCATTATGACTTAGTAGAGTTTACTATAAGAATAGTCCATCTGCATTTTAATACACGATGATATGATGATAATTGCAATAAGCAGGTACAACTGTATACGTAAAATCCTGGAGCTATGACGGTAGCACTAACTCATATCTTAAGTGGTATAGTATTCTCAGTGTCAAATGATACAAACTTATCACGTTTTTTAGTCAAGAAGTAAAGTTTATTAAGCTTACTCTAGCGACTTCGTCCACTTTAACTTAAGAATTGGGTGAAAGAAATAAAACATGTTCACCATGTTCACCGACTATAGTTTCGGCCACATCCGGTGAGTTTCCGATAAAATTAAACGTGAGTAATCCCGCATAAATAAAACTGATGTGGTCTTGACACATTTTTGTCAAGACCACGTCAGTTTCCATAATAAAAACATGTATAACTAACAAAAGAGGAACATTTTCATCTGTCATACGTTTTGCGCTACTTAATTGTCTAGATTAATATAAACGATACCGTTTATTCCAGAATAATGTTCCATAAGACACATCTATACCAAATTTCAAGTGAATACGTCCTGTAATTAGTTTTTAGATAATCCCACAGAAACCTAGCATTTTCTGGGGATAAAAAGTATCATATATGTTAATCCAGATAATAAACTATAGGTGTGCCTAATTTAATTCAAACACGTTCAGCCGTTTTTTGCGTGACTGAACAAACATCTAAAAATACAAACTTTCGCATTTAATATTTGTAGGATATTTTTTTTTGAAAACTTTTTTAATAGTTAAGTCAAGAACAAATTTAGTAAACTACAACTATGTTTTTCAACAACATCCTCTCATCACGACGCACTTGTTCTTAAATTTTATTTCTACGATTCTAGACGGGCGAACGAAATCAAATAACCTGTCTAGAGAGCATTTACCACTCAAAGAAGTTTTTACAGAGACGACACTTTTTACAACAACGAGCCGCTTAAATTGTTAATTACTGCGCTCACCATCAACCAAAATAAATTTATTTGTAAGAATATCGTTTTAAATTGTATAGGTCTTTTTCATCATCATCATCTCAGTTGTAGGACGTCCACTGCTGGACATAGGCTTCCCCCATTGATTTCCATAAAGACCGGTTTGAAGCGGCTCGCATCCAGCGCGTTCCTGCGGTCTTTATGAGGTCGTCTGTCCGCCTTGTGGGTGGACTTCCTCCTACGCTGCGCTTGCCGGTCCGTGGTCTCCACTTCAGAACTTTGCAGCTCCATCGGCCATCTGTTCTGAGTGCTATGTGCCCTGCCCACTGCTACTTCAACTACTATAAACAATTTTTACATTATTAGCTTAACACTAGTTGAACAATTGGTGGCCTTATCGCTAAGAGCGATCTCTTCCAGGTAACCTAAAAAGATTAAACCTATATAAAGATTTACATGACGCAAGCAATGGTGCGCAACATAATGCTTTAATGCACCTTTTCTATGCTTTGAAAGATTCATGTCGATCGAGTTACCCCATATAAATAAACCAAAACGTAGTAAAGATGACACGTAGCCATGGTAAGCACAACATTTTTAATTTACCACGACCAGACGCTCTACCAAAAGACACCCTCTTACAGTGGAAATTCCCTTTAAACGCACAAAACTTTTTGAGACCACTTTCCTTGTAAGAACTGCTTATGTGTGGAACTCGTTGCCAGCGTCTGTTACCAACTAAGTACAACCCGGGGCTTAAGTCACGTTTAAGAAAAACGTGAATAGGTATTTCATAGACAAGCGTGCTCCATCTTCGACCACCATGCCTAGTCATATATAAAAAAAATGCATCAAGTCGGATCTACTTAGCATTAGAGACGTGGCCTTTTGTGGACTCTTTGTATATATTACTACTTGTTTTTGAAAGCTCTAATGATATTTTTGACCTTTTTCCTAAGTTAGAGTTTCGTCACCGCACATCCCGTCAAAGACCCACCCCCACATTTTCTGTTAGCTCCGCATGGTACGATTTTGGCGCTCATACCTTCTACGCACTTGCTAAATATGGAATATCCATCCTACAGAGATCTTTTTGCACAGTTACAATATGAATCATTTAAAAAAGTGTCTTTTAATATCTCTCTGGAATGATAGTGTATTGACAACATCGTTGATGTTGTAGATATCCATAGATGGTGGTAAATTTCTGATATTAAGCATATCAAATGATGGATTGCCGCTTTTTTATTAAAAAAGCTTAAACCATTAGATAATTAATTGATTGATTCAGGCGTTACCTAGAACACTCAAACTTTTGTTTTACTTATGCGGGATTACTCACTTTCAATTATGTATATTGGATACTCCGACTATAGTTTCGACCACATCCGATTATGTCAGTGCTAAGCAAGACGAGGCCGCACGCGCGTTGTTCTCAGCTTTGTCTCTATGATAAAGGCCAGCCGAAGTGGCCGAAACTATAGTCGAAGTATCCGATGTAATTGAACGTGAGTAATCCCCCATATTTAAAACAAAAATGTCTCAAACCCACGTCAGTTTCTTAAGTAAAATTAAATTTATTGGTAACGTGGTGATCGCACACTAAACAGAGCCATTGACAAAAGGAAAAAATTGTGAAGGTTTTCAATTGCGCCGAGTTTATAGTACCTACCGTTCTCTAAACACATTTTTTAAATTAATAGACGAGAAAATGTTGCCACATCTACATTGTAAAAGTTAAAACTACAAAGTGGCACTTTTTCTTTGGCCAGTGATAATTTCCTTTACCACACTCTGACTTTTTTTGTTAGTTAAGAATTTCAATGAAAGTGCAGCCAATCCAGAATAAGCCGATTTTAATTAAAAAACACCGCCTTAGTAAAAACCTAGGATAAAAGATCGCGAAGAAAACTTTAAAAATAAAGAACTTGAAGTGTTAACTCTTTTTTTTAGATTGATAGAATGTCTTTCAAGTCTCAATTGTTTTATCTGATTTTTTTATCTGCGGGTTTTACACGGTCAACAAACTTTTAGAAGTTCAATTTAAAAGCACGTAACACATTTTACGGCGGGCTATAAAATTTATTATTTTATTTGTTCAGTTGTCTGACTTACAACTATTATTAGTTTTAGGGTTGAAATTACGAATTTGTGGCGATTTATTAAAGTTTAAGTGCTAGAGGCGAACGCTATGAATATCATGAATGGTAAAACGCACAAATGTATTTATTCTCTCCCAACTCGGCATTGAGATCCAACTGTCCACCGTATGTTGCAGACATGCATATTTCGGTCATATAGTGCCGTGGTGGTGCCGGCGTAAGAATAGTACCCCACCCTCTTTACCCGTGGTTGCCGTAAGAGTCGGCTAAGGGATGTAATCTGGAAGATGGGCAGCAGCGTCTTCCTTGAACATTCACACGTAACTGCGCTCGCCAACCCGCCTGCCAAGCGTAGCGAGTATTGGCATACACTCATCCAGAGGAGCAGGCCTATGTCCAGCAGTGGACGTCCTATGGCTGACGATGATGATGAAGGGCAATGCCGAAGGCAATAGAACACGAGGTCGGTCGCCAACACGATGGTTTGACAAAGTGAAAGAAGCCACTTCCTCTTCTAAATTCTACCAGGTGGTGAGGGCTCCTTCTGACCGGAGTCGATGGAAGCAGATTGTCCGTTTAAGTTGGTTCCAGCGACCACGATCCTCAGAAATGAGATACCGATTGAAGAAGAAAATTTATCAAAAGCTTAAATCAAAATATAAGCCGAAAACGATTTCCACTTATGAGTGTAACGGTGTTTTTTTTCTTCTCTTATATAGTTTTATTAGATAAAAAAGTACATCTAAATTTCGGTAAAGTAATTTGTTACACGTAAACTTTTTTAACTGTCTTCTCATAGTGAGACGTATAAGAAATATTTATATAGTCCACCACGCTGTCCAAGTATGAGTTGGCAGTTAGTTTTACATATCTTTGAGAAAATTAAGAGTGCTTTATTATACTCCATCCAAACATAGTAAAAACTGAAATGGGGAGATTCAATAACTTTAAAATTACTTCTTCGACCCCTAGCACGAATCCAATCTCTGTAGATGTATGATATTCTGGTACCTCATAATATAAGCACAGCTTACACCGGACCAATGTATCCTCATCACACGATAATTACTTTAAGCCGGACAATACTCAAGATTAGTATCTATCTAAGATAAGACAAGCTAACCACCCCAATAATTTATTACTATACCCTTACTGATCTGACATACACTAAGCTATCCATAGCAACACTGGAACTATAAATAGACGGTATCTTATCTTTTCGCAAAATGCCAGCAGTGTTAGTAAATTTTAAACTTCTTTTTTTTTTGACAGATAACACATCTATATATGAAGTTAAATTACTATATTAAAGCACAAATTTATAGGCGTGATAGTTTTTCCGTAAAGTGTACCACAAAAATGCTCAGGTTGTGGGATAGTGTTAAGGCTCGCTTCGCTCGCCCTGAAAACTCGAAAACACAATCCAAGAACTTCTGTACTGTATTTCCGTACACTGCGCAAAGGTTCTTGAATATTACAGCAAAACCGCATCAGGCTTAAGGCGAAGTCAGTAGTGTTGCTCCCCTTAAATTGATATTATCACGAAAGGCAGGGTTGTCCCCATTAAATTAATTAAGTAAGGCACTAGCAGTAAAAGGACCCTACAGTGTATTTATTTAGTCAAAGCCGTAAAACGTTAGGGCTACCTTTACGGTCTAGGTGACGTCGATTGCACTATAAAGTTTGGTCCAGCCCTAAATTCCACTTTATGGTCGGATGTTAATTATAATGGTGGGGAACTTTATCAAATTGTTACTAAGATTGGTGATAAAAGCACCGGCTCAGTCAGAAATGGTCGACCGGCTGTTATGAGAAGAATATATATTACGTAGATTACTCTGACTCGATACTATTGAGATGTTCCATTTGACACATTTTAATAAAGTACACTATAAACTAGTACCTACATTAGAAAGAAACAAACATCCACTAGTAAAATCGCGCCATCTATCGGTTTGATCCTTCACTACTACGAAATGACGTATGGCAAAAAGTATGTGAAACACGCACTGCAAGTGGCGCCACCTAGATCTTCTGCATAACTTGTATGGGATGATGTATCTCTGCTAGTACTATATTATATGTGACCGTATTAAATACTTTAGTTTATCATCTTACGTTTTTTTTTGTGCACGATTCTAATATACACTTGTCATGAAGATGCAGTAAAATTTTGATGGCAACATGAAATAACGTTTTATGTGACCTTTCAACCGATGCTTTGATGAAAGGGGAAAAATAAAAAGACGAAAAAATTGTATTTTATTTTTTAACATCAATAAAAATGTGAAATGTTTGATTTCTTTTTAAAAGTTTTGAACGTATAGTAAGCCATAGTGAATTGTTGAGATAATGCTTGCCTTACAATTGTGACGTCGAGAGATTCATGCTGGGCCCGTTAAAATTGTTCCTTCGGAATTCAAATACTAATTAAAAAAGTTTTGCTATGGCCTGGAAAATATCTTGAGAAAATCTGCATAATTATCTTCGTAAAATAAATATGCGAATCGTGCGGCATCATGGTAGAGTAAGACCCATCACCACCACCATTAAAGGTGAGGTATATGTCCAACCGTGTGTATTTTTTTTTTCATTTTTGGCATCGCACTTTTTGTTTTGTGTCAAATATTTTAAAATTTTTGATGGTAAAATCAAGTGAACAAAAATGATCCAATATTTTTACTTATTAACTAGAAGGGAAAACTATAATAGACTGAGACCTAGGAGATAAACGGCTGCAACTACTACCTAGAAAAAATTTTAACTTGTAAGTGGTAAGTAATGAGGTGGCATGTCTGCTCATCTACTCTATATAGGTACGTAGTGTCTACGTACCCAAAGGGTATAAACGGGACCCTATTACTAAGACTTCACTGTCTGTCTATCCGTCCGTCTGTCTCTCACTAGGCTGTATGTCAAGAACCGCGATAGCTAGACAGTTGAAATTTTCACAAATTAAGTATTTCTGTTGTAATACTAAAACTAAAATAAATATTTAAGGGGGGCAACAAACGCGATTTTTTTTTTGCCTTTTTTATAGATTATGGTACGGAACCCTTCGTGCGTGGATCCGACTACACTTGGCCGGTTTTTTAAATGTAAACGTAATAAGACGGACGAGACGCGCTCCAGATGGTAATGGATAACGCCTGTATGGACATAGATTCCATTGGTCATGGGTCTAAAATCCATTAATGTCTGTCCAGTCCATTTTTATTAACAAAAAAAACACTTTTATCTATGCTAATTAACATAACCAAAGAATCTCCTCATTATCCACGCATACAAACCCCTTGGACACAATAAGCCAGCAAACGTACTTCCCAATTTCAATATCTCATGGCTTGACCCAGGATTCTCATAACACGGTACATAAAAGCATGTCCCAAATACCACAATATCATTAATGACCCCTTTACTGTGTGCTCCTCGTCCAAATGGCCCGCGACGAGAATTTTGTCCATTTTGGGCCCATAAGGGACGAATATAGGATAGTGTGAAACCTATACGGTCAACCCTCACCTCCGATAGTATTTATAATTTTGTTGATACAATATATACGGTTATAAATAGCTACGATAATGTAGAAATAGATTAAGTTTATCTTGAAAAATTATATTATCGTACCAATTTTTCCATGTCGCAAAAATTCCGCAATATAATTATGAGGTTTGTAGTTTATAAACTTTCGCGACTTGAACGCATGGTATAAACTAATTGATTGATTCAGGTGTTACTTTGCGGAAGTTCATTTTGAATGTTCAAGGTTTATATTTAGTTTAAATCTGCTTAACAGTTTTCTTTTAGTTCTTCGATTTAGTTACAACAGTAAGAAGGATTTATTAAATTTAACTTCCTTGACAACAATTTAAAAAATAATTGACAACATTTAAAAAAAAACTAGACAATGATTTAAAAAACTTTTCCGAAACTTTACTTAGTATCTAAAATGTTTTATATTACATTTATACATATAAATCCTAATTAAATTTAAACATATTATTATAATTAAAATGATAAATATAAAATAACTAAAATATATTATTAAAAGGAGTCCCTTTAGGCAAGGTTCCGAAGATACTGGCAGCGTTCCCCCTTTGAATAGCTAGACTAATTCTTTGTCCGAGGTAGCTGCCAGCTCTTCGGTCTCCTGTGATATCGACTAACCTTTTTGCTATTTCTTTAAAAAGCCTTATAGCGCTAGGACCCCACGGACCAAGGGTCTCGACACCGAATGGGACAAAATCATATTCGGAGCCTAGACCCCTGTATTTGCATGTTTTAGATTTTTCAGCCGCTTCACAAGCTGCACCAGCTCTGTTGTTGGTTCCATGTAGATGGGAAGGGGCCAGCGTGTCTGAACAGGTTGCATCCCATACTAGCACCCGACCCATCTTCCAAGGAATCAAACTCATACCGTCCGGTCTCTTGCCATCGTCTCTTGCAATACCAGTTGGCTCAAGTAGACTTGGTACGTTGACGGTGGCAAGGGACCGGCGTATGATATCGTTAAGTGCGGCATGTCTCGAGAAGCGGCCTGCACTTTTTTGGCATGACAGTCCGTGATGTCCTAGCTTGTCGACATCACTGCCACAGGGACATTTATGAGGAGCGCAGACCGGAACCCCAAGCCGTAGACAGGTTGCGATTCGGAGCGTGTCAGGCTCAAGAAATGATCCTGTATTTGACGAAGGGTACGCGTGAAGCCAGTAGCCGGCCTCATGCGTACCCACGGCCAAAAGCCTAGCACGCGCCGAATCTGTACTACAGCTCAAAAGATTTTCATAAGTCAATTTGCAGTTTATGTCGTCCCAGCTCCTCTGTGAATTTGGAGAAACAGGAAAATTCTGACCTGGGCATGCAATTAAGAAAGCGTTTCTAGCTTCTTCCAAGCCAGCAATCTCAAAGTTTGAAGGGGATGCCCTTAAAATTTTACTTATGAGATTTGCTGAACTATGGACAGAAGATAGGAAGGCTGGTAAAGCGACACTGGAAATTTTGCGAATCCCTAAACCACCATAACGGATGGGTAGGGATGCTTGGGTCCAAGATTGCTCGTTCAGCTGCATATTAAGAATCGATTCTAAGCTAATTTTGATTAAGTCGTCTACTTGTGTCAAAAGATCTGGGTGATTCCAAAAGGAGCAGCAACGGAGCACATACGTAAATTTTGGGATGAAAAGACAGAATTTTAAGATGCAAAGTGCATAATGTGGACTAATTTCAAGGAGACGGTCAGCAGAATTTTGAAATTTAGTAATTGAATTATTAATATATTCAGGAATAGATTCATCAAAAATTGGAGAACCTAACAGGTAAAGGGAATTACTGTTAACTATTTTAATATTTGGAGCCAAAATATTAAATTTTTGTTTTACGTCATTTAAATTTAAGACGCAGTTATTTATGAAAAGTTCGCATTTGCTAAAATTAAGTTCCAAACCAATGGCTTCAAATTTATTTTTGATTATAAAAAGGTCCGAAAACACAGTATCCACATCACCTCCTAGGGTTCCGTCGTCCAAATACCAAACGTTGAATTTAGAATTTAAATTTTTGATTATCGGATTTATAGCCAAACTAAAAATTGCAGGCCCAAGGGGATCACCCTGTTGACAACCTACTTCCGAGGACAGTTCATTAGAACGATATAGCAATTTTGTTGGGTCAGCATAACTGAGAAGTAGATAATTGTATATTTCCGGTATGTGTTGTTTTATTTCCGTCAGCAGGGTATCCCTATTTACCGAATTGAATGCATTTTTGACATCAATTTTGAGCAATACGTCAGGCTGTCCGTAAGTTAGGAAAGAGCGTAGGGCATGGACGGCTGCCTCACACCCTCCTTTTATACCGAAGCCTAACTGTATGGGTTCAAATTCCGAATTTAATTTTGGTAAAATATGTCGAACAGCAATTTTGGAGGCAAGACGTCGTAGTGTTGATCCAACAGCAATTGGTCTCACCCCTCCGTCCTTTTTGGTGAGGGCGATGAGGTTCGCGCCGAAGAGAATGGGAACAATTTCTGGATTGACATTACCGGAATACATAAAGTTGATCAAATTAGTGATCGAATTTACAAGTTTCTCGCCTGCATCACCCACAGAATGCGATGTTAAGTCTTTCAAATGTTGGGGTGAGATTCCATCCAAACCTGCAGCCGAACCTGGTTTAAAAGATAAAATGGCATCCGTAACATCTTTGTTTAGAATTTGAAGGCATGCTTGCCCTGCTGTTGGTGGGTCGAGAAAATATGGGTTTACAGGAGCTGGAGGATGTTTTGTCCGTAAGGCCTGGAGGGTATCAGGGGTATCTGGTGATAGCACGTCGTTGGAGAACAAAAGGCGAGCGGCACCTTTGAGATCTCCGTCACAAATTTTGTTTTGGATGAGTTTGTTGCGATTACGAGGGGCATCATGTCTGATTAGAGGTGCGGGAGAAGGCGAGGAGATTACAGCGCAGTTGTTCTTAATCTTTTGTGTCAAGGATAAATTTGGTTCATCAGTTTTTATTATATGTAGTGTGCTGTATGAAAATAAAAATAGGTTCTGCCAGTCTTGAGTATGATTGCTTATATAACATTTCTGTATTAATTGTGATAAATGTGTAGCAACGGTTATTCGAGCTCCTCGAGGGATTCTTTTAACTATGGGTATACTATTTTTCAAATGGCTAAGATATGTGTGGAAAGGAGTTGAATCGTTGGCTACATAAGTAGGCGCACTCGGAATAATGGGATGGATGTCTAAAGGTGAACTGTTTTGGCTAATACATTTCCTGTGTGTTTTTGTAGTGTGTATTTTGAAGCCTTTCAAAGATTTGAAAGACTTGTTGCACTGTGTACATGTATGGGTCGCGTTCGACGTGCCATCACAAGATTGGGTCACGGACTGCATTCACAACAGTTAAATACATTCACAAAAAAAAGAATAACTTAAAACAAATTTAAAAACGCAATAAAATAACTTAAATGTAGACTGAAAACATAAAAAAGACAAAGTCAAATATGACGGCTGATTGTTTTGGAAACGAGACGCATGCGTCGTTACGTTGGTGCGTCACAGGATCGTCTTGCAATTGGACGCTTCAGTGGAAGAGACCTCGTCGTCGCTATGACAACCGATGGCGGCCTTAGCAACCGCGTCTTGAAATTATCACAAGTGGATTAAAATATTTTGAAGATTGAACAGGCACTGGGTGGAAACAACAATAAAATCCCCATGCGCACATATGAAAAATATCTTGATAAATTTTTATATGCAAGTCTGAGCCGTCAGGAAATTAAACTGGGTTAAAAATAAATATTTTAAGTGACCTGAGCATGCTTGTCACTTTTTTTTTTTTTTTAAGCCTTTGACTTTATGACAAATTTAGTTTTAGATATTAAGTAAAGTTTCGGATAAGTTTTTTTAAATTACCTTAGAGTTTTTTTTAATTGTTGTCAAGTAAGTTAAATTTAGACTGTTAAGCGTAACAATAAACTAAATATACACCTTGAACACTAGTATAAACTAATTTTATACTCGTCCTCAATGGGAATCGAATTCACGCCTTACAGCTCTTGAAGCAAATACACTACCAACTGAGCTAACAGAGCAGTCAAATCAGTAGCAGGGTAAGACATTCTTAAATACATTAGGCAGTTATCGTTCCAAGAACAACCTTGTTTCTGACATGTCATCCAATTTAAAGATAACACGATACGTCAAATGACTTATTCTATCCTCGCGTTACTCCCTAAAAGTCACATTAAATTATACGCGTAAGCCCAGAAACATACAAAATAGGTTTTTTCCCCAAGATAAGCTGTTGAACCAATTTCCTCGGCGAGTAGCAAATGTGTTCATACTACGTTTAATAGAATGTCACAGTGAGGGGGGATCGAATTTGCATTTTCTCTTTGACTGGCGTCTCGTTTTTCGGATCCGTAGTTCGAGATCAATATACAGTTACGCGGAAGTTTCGGCTAGGTAGGCTTCCAATCTGAAGGTCCTGGGTTCGAAGCCCACGACAAACACCTCTATCTTTTCTAAATTATGTACCATATTTCCGGTAACTTCACGGTCAAAGAAAAATCCATGACAATATCTACCTGACCGCATTTCGAAAAGTTTCAATTAAAAAAAAAAAAAATTACATTATTTCTGATATCTTATATCTATTTAACAAGAACAGAGTGCTTGGATATCAAATTAAACCCTTCTCGATTGAGTTAACATTAACGCTGTCAGTACATAGATGCATTCTTATGCGGTAAAGAATCTCTGCGAAACCATTTCGGCAGCGAAACATCTGCAGAACGTTAGTACACTGCAGTTTTTTCGCAACGAAATTTCATCGTGTATAATGTTGTCGTAGACCGTGGGTGTGGACTTCATTTGGTGTAGTATGTCTACCCAGTCATCGCTTCCAGATTTTGAAGAGGAAGAATTGTTGTTGCTGGCGTCGGTTTTAAAGAGTAAAGTTGGAGAAAATAAACTGTGCTTAGAACTACAATCACATGAAGACCGTTTCTATACATATTTTAGAATAAACACAGAAACCTTTGAATATTTAAATTATATTCAGAATTATTTCTATATTTTCGGCTTCCATGATGCGAAATTCTATCCTCCCGGACAGAACACGTGGTGACGCTTGCGATGCGAAACACAGCATATGCGAAACGGTGAGATACAAAGATTTTTTTTCGCAATTTCGCTGCCGTACGCGATCGCGTCGCTGTACTAAAGTCGTAAGAGGGGGAAAATTTAAAAAAAATTAAACATAGAACATGTTCTTACTGCAACTAGCGAATTTAAAGAGCTATTGAGACACCATCGAACGTTTCAAAGTAATGAGCGCTAAAGCAGCGATGCTCTGAACTTTGTTTTGCAACTTAAAGTTTTGTGTACAGCTGCTGTGGTCATGGACATCCATTATCTCTGAAGAGCGTCTCGTTCGTCTTATTAGGTAATAAGTAAAACATTTAAAAAAAAAAAAAATGTCATGGAGTTAATCTTAATGTAGGTACTTATATGCGTTATCTCTTACGATCAGAAGAGCGTCTTGTTCGTCTCATTACTTTTACATTAAAAAAAATTGAAAGCAACACACATAATCCATGTTTTTATGACATAATACAGGCTGTATTAGAACATCAATAAATCGTAAATACAATACAAAGAATGCGTATTTTAGGTCAGCGCTCAAAAAGGTTCAAACAAAAGCCATAAATAAGCATAAATAGAAATAAAATTTCCCTTTTTAAGGTATAGGTTACAATTTACAGTAGATATTACAATATACAGAAATTGTTGCAAGCTAAATTCGACTTTGATATCATAATAAGACAAGATTTAAATTCGTTTACCGGGTGTTTCCGGTCACCTACATTATATTGAAATAGGTGAAATCGACACTTTTTTTGTGGAATGTTTTCTAGACTTACCTCCATAGTGTTTGTTATAACATTGTGAATGAAAAAGATTTCAAATATGTATGCTGCTTTTAGCCGCTAAAGCTGAGAGATTTGGTAGAACGATGCCTTTTATCTCCTGATTTTCAACAGGAAATGAAGAAATCGTGTACTCCGTTAAATAGCACTTTCGATGTCTTCGATGTTTTCCTTCGGTGTCGATTTCCGATTGCTTTTAATATATTTTGAGTGTTCCCTTTTTACATACGAAGGCGTCAAGACGTGTTGAAAATGTCGGGGAAATCAATATACCAACTCGTTTTCCTTTGTCTCGACCTGAAAAAAATATAACGCTAAAAATAGGAACTTGAGACATTTTTTTCAGGATAGCTGCTCGTCTCTGCTAGAATTGTATGGTTGTATGACCGGTACTAAATAATCTAAAGCCAGCCTATATTACTAAAAAACATTCAGGATGATAGTGATGATAGCTCAGTGGTTGTAGTGGTCGGATCACACGCTAAAAGCCATGAGTTCAAACCCTAAAAATGAGCTTGAGCTGCCAGTGAAAGAATACATCTTCAGGAAACCATAGATTGGTAATAGGGTAATTTCTAGTACTCGATTGGCCCTTAAGTTAAAACAGCTGTAATTTTTCTAGTGTTTTCATATTATAGCCCCAAAAAAAACCTAAATGCATAGGATAGTACAACAAAGGTACGATGCAATTGATATATTCTTTAGTTAATATGTATAACATAAGTCTGGCTTTCAACTGTAAAGAAAAAAATACTTTCCTATGTAATGGAATAAACAAAACACTCTGCGAGCCAATTTCCCAGACGCGATGCCACGAAGGAGGTGATTAATCCAATTACTCAGCTGCGGAAAGAATTCAGAGTCACATTGTAGCTGATCTAATCGAATGAACCTCTTCATTCGATTTTGAACAATAAGGTTATGCCTTGCTGATAATTTGCAACTTCTTGCAACTTTTTGCTTTTATAGTGGCATGTAACAAGACGAACAAAAACAAAACAAAGAAAGAAATGAAACATGACTGCGTAAGTAACAAATAAGCAATTGTCATGAAACTTGCGCTATTTTATTATTAGAAAGACAAAGGATACTTTTTATCCGATTTGTTCCGATTATGCCGTGGTGGTGCCGGCATAAGAATAGTACCCCACCCTTTCTACCCGTGGTTGCCGTAAGAGTCGGCTAAGGGATGTAATCCGGAAGATGAGCAGCAGCGACTTCCTTGAACAATCACACCGAACTGCGCTCGCCAACCCGCCTGCGTGCGTGCCTGCGCCAAGCGTGGCGAGTATTGGCAAAACCGAAGTTAATGGGGGATGCCTATACCCAGCAGTGGATGTCCTACGGCTGAAATGATGATGTTGATGATGATGATGACCAAATACATTTATGTACGACATTTTATTATTTCTTTAACGGTCTTGTAATTATTGAAAGGTTTTAATTTACATAATTGATTATTAAATTGATTCAGAGTTGATAAATCTAACGCAAAAACAAGGTTTATCTTAATCGTTACTTAAAATCCAATAAAATGCCAAAATCACTGATTCAAAATTAATCTCTGGAAATATTGTAATCAAAAGTCTATGAAACAATAATGAATTTGGAGATTCCTTAATCCGGCAACCCTAAAGCCGAAACTTCTGGAAAGAACGGATGAAAATCCTTTCCGCTCAAGCGGGTGTTGTTTTCCCGCCGATTTCCATTCACTCCAAAAGTTAGGGTAAACGTGCACTTATCTGAAACAATTATAAATAATGATACTTCAGATAGTATGATTACTTCATGCTATGCGAAGCATGGAGTAATCATATGACATGACCTCTAATCACCGTCTCACTGTATAGTCACGGCCTCACTTTGAATAATACTACGTTTGCGGGTGTTGCTGACCAGCTAGAGTTTTTAAGTCTAGAGGTATGTATCGATTTTATTAATGCCATTACATACCACGGTTTTAGCTCTTTGTTATAAAATCAAAAAGTCATTTATTCAGTTTAGGCCCTGGTAAGGCACTTATGAACGTTAAGTTACATGTTTGAATCTACCACCGGCTCGTAATTACACTTCAACTGAGAAGACTCCGGCAAGAAACTCAGCAAGGCATTTTTTTTTCTTTTCATATTAGGTTACAGTTTACAGTTATAAATATTAATACATTATGCTTACTATAATTGTCACTTAGCCAGGAGGATGCAAATGCAGAGAGAAGCTACTACAACCATATATTCCTGTCTTCCACGTAATGAGCCACCTTATAGTAGGCTTTGTCAATTATAATATAATAATATAGCACCTAAAATACCTGTTGTACTGAATAACTTGACAAACACCTGAGGTCGAGAGTAAAGGGACAAAATGTAAATCAGCGCTGCAAGAAATATATTTTTACAGCATAAAACTGATTTTGTCGCTCTTAGCAAACATTTTTTCTGTTTCAGTTTGCTAGTAAAGACGAAGCAATGATTAAGATTGCTCTCGATTCAGAAAAGATAGCGCGCTGAAGAGGAACTCTTCATTCAGTAGTGTGTGAAAAGTAGTATGAAATTAAGCGAATACGATGTTTACAGTTACAAAGCTTCATATTGAACAATTACACTACCGACAGTTGTCCGACAGTGTATCGTTAGAATTTGTATTGGTTTAATTTGTTGTAGAAACTTAGCTTTCGCGATGTAGGCTCTCGCCGCTGATTGGCTATCGTACCAAATGTTGATGACGATAGCCGTTGTATGTATTGAGGTCGCTATAGTAGTGGAAAAAGTGCAATGCACGCTTACCTCTCCTGTACGTGAAATTCGGATTTGTGCACAGTTGTATAACCGATTCCGTAGAATTTTAAAGTTGCTCCAGTTTCTTTTGAAATCCTACTTCGAATTTCTTTGAGTATTCTTTCAGGCGGGTGTAGAATGTAAATGTTTGAATTTGAGATGTTCGGAATCATAGGTGCCAAGTCTCACTATGTTAACGTTGCTAAGTTTGTTTTTATGGAAGCTTAGTATAAAAGAATATGTTTTTGTTCGAATTTTGTGAACATTTTTTACTTCATTTGGCTATTGTTTACATTTGTATGAGTATGACAATATCGTAGTTTCTCACTATTTAAATAAAATTTGGCTAAAAACACAAAGCTATCATCACTACAAATAAAAGAAAAATGACATATTTATAATGTTAACCGTTGTAAAGTTCTTTCGTCTGGTCGTAGAATCAGGTCTTACAAATACTAATATTTCATTGATACCACTAATGTTACATGTCAATTCCGTAATATCATTAAAAGAGTTTAAAACACTCAACAGTCAATGAATAAAAAACAAAATGTCAATATAAATATACTGTCAATATAAAATATTGTTACTATGTCAAAAAAAAAAAAATTACTAGTAATTTAATAATCTTCTAATTTGAAATAGTCGTCAATATTATAGAAAAAGGTCTCTAGCAGCCATGATCTTAACTTGGTTCTGAAGCACTCGGTGGAAGGTGCATCCCGGACGGAGGCGGGTACACGGTTGTAGACCGCGGGCCCCAGCTTGTATACCGACCTCTCCGACTTGACGAGCCGATGCGACGGCGTTAGAAGTTGGTTTATTGCTGCGAAGATCGAACAAGCTGTGGACGCCCCTGCGTTGAAATTTATCGATGTTCGTATGGGTGAATAGGGCTACCTGGTAACAACAACTTGCCATAAACATGTATAGTGTTAGCGGAAAACACCAAGCAACAATGTAGGCGCACCATAGACATAATTATCTGTGATCAGCTGACAGTAAAAATGTCGACATTGAAAATCATTCCCAATCACGGAGCAGTGCGAGCCTAGTAATTATTTAGTAATAAATAAACTATTCAGACCTGAATCTGAGTGTGTGATTGTACCTCCTGCCGATATAATTACAATTGTCAGCCAACGTGTCAAATTTTAACTCTGTAGGATAAGAGGAAGTGGATTCAGCTTGCAAGATTTGACCTAAACAAACAAGCGTGCAAATAAATATCGTAGGACATTTTTACACAACGCCATCTAGCCCAAACTAAGCAAAGCTTGTACTATGGGAACCATATAACTGATAGAATACATATATACTTTTTTTGTAAATACATACTTATAATATATACTGAACAAACATTTATCTTCACATAATATATGTTTGCCCTGGTGGGAATCGAACCCACGTCCTACTCTTGAAGTAGATATTTCTACCAAATGAGAATAAGGCAATCAAAGAAACAAACATTGCAAGTTAAATAAAAGTTTGCAGTAAGCCTAATTAAGAAAAATTAAAAACAAAAATTATTAATAAAATAAACGCAACTGCGTATAAAATAGCCAGTGTCACTTCGGATTCTAACGATACCCATACATTCAAATCTGTTTAGGCATATAGAAGTTATGGTGGAATGAAGAAACTCACACATTCATACATACATGAATCCTGAAAACGTTACACTCCTTTTTTAGGCAGTCGTGTAACAATAAAAGGACAGTCACTAATAAAAACATCCAACAAAAGTTGCGTGTTGCCGCAAAAAAAAGAAAAAACTAATTCCTCGGCCACAATACAGAAGGTAACCAAACAACATTATTGTTGTGAACAAAGATATTCGTTGAAACGTCTGCTCCACCTTCCGTTTCCTACAGGAAACGTGGCCATTGTTGGTTGCGGGTTCGCCCCAGACTTCCAGCGCCTTTTCAGGATAAAAAACGTTTTATTGTTGTATTTACAACGTTTTTGCAAGCGTTGTGACTGATGTCGCTCATTGGACACGTGTCGGTGAGTAAGTTTTGGACCGTCTTTGAATTGAAAACTTCTTTAAGCGCGTTGAGCGATTTTTGTAGTAGGGGCAAAATTTGAATGAAAATTAAACGAACGAAATCTGATTGGAGTGGAATAGCTATTTTGGCGCTCATTACTTTGAGACTTTCGATGGTTAGTCTCAACAGCCCTGTAATTTCGCTAGCTTCAGTACCCTTAAATCTGGAAAACAGGAATGTTTACACACTACTGCATTGCGACATAGACAACTTCCTAATCAGGAGATCTGCCACCGATTACTGATAATGACACAATTTAAAATATTATAACGCAATTATAGATAAGATAAAAGAACAGATGGTATGTAAAGTAAATAAGTGAACGCTCTTTAGGCCTATTTTTCTTAGCAGGCATCACAAACATATGAATTCGATATAATATAATAAATAAATAATCTGTGATCAACTGACAGCTGGATAGATAGTAAAAATGTTGACATTTCAAATCGATCCCAATTATGGAGCAATGCGAGCAGTGTAATTCTATTCCCAATTTTTGTGTGATTAAATTAAAAACGTACAGTTTTTTAGTACAATGTTTTTTGCCAAATTGCATAGTTCTAGATCAACGGGAAGTACTCAATAGGTTTTGATTCCCTTGTGAGTGTCAAATATGCGGTTTTTTGTGACATAAACGGCAGTAACTTATTTTTACGATAAGTTTTATTTTTTCACAGCTGCAAGGAACTACAGATCTACGTATATGGTTTTAATTTCAACTTGATACCTCCACGTATTTCCGAGATAAAAGGTCTTGACAGACAGACATACTGCCAACAAAGTGATCCTGTAAGGCAGGGGACGGCAAGTAGTTTTAGGCGGGGTCCGGATACTGTGGGAAAATTTTAACGAGGTCAAGAAAAAACAACTGAATTTAATTAAGTGCTCTGCAAAGTCTTTGAATCTTGTAGCAAATTTTACAAACACTGCAATGTCTTCTTCAGAGTTATCCCTTTTATATTCAAGAATTGTCGAAAATGAATAAATTCTTGTCTTGCAATATCTTTTTCAAAGATATCCAGCTTACGAAGAAAAGCAGACACGCTTTGTATCAGATCACATATTAATTTTCCATTTCATTTTAATTCACTGTTGAGCGCATTTAAGTACCTACTAAGTTACATTCTATGTGGCTTCAAAATATTATTTCAATTAATAAAGGTATATAATAGTATACCTTATTAATTTATACTTGGTATACAATATTTGGCGGTCCGAGGTTCGACCTTTCGCGGTCCGTCTGTTGCTGACCGTTGCTGTAAGGGTTCCGTTTTTTCTTTTGAGGTACGGAACCCTAAAAATATACATTTTTAGATCAGTGCTAATATTTGTTTTAAAAGTTTGATATTGATGTTCCGGCATTATTGGCAGCCCTGTTGGTTCATTGGTAATATGTCTGCCTTAAGAACCGTAGGGCGTGGGTTCGATTCCCGCCCAGGACAAAACGTTTTATGGTATAAACAAATGTTTGTTCTGTGTCTGGGTGTTCTATATGTATTATAAGTATGTATTTACAAAAAAAAAATATTTATGTGTTCTATCAGTTATCTGACTTCCATCACACAAGCTCTGCTTAGTTTGGGGTCAGATGGCGCTGTGTGTAATGTCCTACGATATTTATTATTATTGTCTATTTATTATTATTGATGCCAAAACACGTAACTTGTCATGTAACTTGTCAGCACCGGAGACCGTTAAGCCAATAGCAGGTGTTGGTCACAGCGATCAACTGTGCTCACCGCATAACCGACCACGTTGGACAGACGCTAAAATTACTTCACACTGTAATTAGCTCTGTGCATTTGTGTCCAATATAAAGGCCTGTTCAGACAAAGCCTTGACATACTAACATTCGATTAGCGATAACGCTATTAGAAATGTAAAAAATGTACGGGACGACATTAGCTGCGATGGAACTGGCTCTCAAACGAGGCTGCGAGGAACACACCGCTAAGTGCTTGGCGGCAGACTTTTTTTTCTTATGTTTGACAGGCTATTTGTTTGACTACAGCTCACCTGATGTTAAGTAACTTGATAGCTAACAGCCGAATATTAGAAAATACCCTACCACCATTCTATGGTTTTTTTTCACCGGTAGCTCAAGCTCATTGTTGGGGTTTGAACACACCCTTTAGCGTGAGAACCCACCGCGCTAACCACTGACCGATCATCGCTACGGAACTTTTCTATTAGCGTTATCGAATATATCGAATGTTACTTTGACTTTGCTGAACGTTATTCTCTACTGCCGTGGGTAGAGAAATTCCAGTGATTATGCGCTAATCCTAGTGTTAACACCAAAGCAGATTTCGCTACCGCTTAAGGTTTAGTAATCGGTGCAAAGCATCCACCTCCGCGCCCGCGCTACAACCGCTGTCCTTATTTATGCAAAGCGCGCAGTGGTCCGCTGTGCGAAGGAAGAAGCCATGCGCGCGGTCTCCTCTGTTTTATATACTTAAGAAGGCCACGGGATGTGGCCGAAACTATAGTCGAAGTATCCGACATAATAGCCATACGCGCGGTCTCCTCTGTTTTATATAAAAACAGAGGAGACCGCGCGTATACCGCGCGTACCTTAAGAAGGCCACGCGATGTGGCCGAAACTATAGTTGAAGTATTCGACATAATTAAACGTAACACGAAACGGAGTAAACAGGTTTCTTCTAGGTAAGCGTGCTTCATCTTAGACTACATCCTGCTTAACATCACGCAGAGCGTGGTCAAATGCAAACATAGTATATAAATATATATAATATATAAATGTATATATATTATAAATTATGTGAATGTGAGTTTGTTTGTTTGTTACGCCTTCACGCGTAAACTACTCAACGGATCAGAGTGAAATTTTGCATGAAGGTACTTTAGGCCCTGAAATAAGACATAGGCTACTTTTCATCATCATCATCATCATTATCATCATCCGTCACCACGCGAGTAAAACCGTAGGGCGCAGCTAGTAATATATATATACTTACATCTGATCAGTCATATGAAAAGTGTAAGCATCAATGTTAACACAAGTTATCAATGGCAACCTTGTATCTACAGTCAGTGACAAATTCCGCGCAACTTCATTCAAAAAGTAATAATAAAGTTAAAAAGAAAAGATCTTCAAATAGTGAGAAAGTATTTCCGGATATACTTCGGGTCCGCTGCCAACTTTAAATTTACTTTGTTCTCAGTATCTAGTGCAAAGTTTCATTCTGTTGCATCCAGAACCAAGATCTGCGAGATAAAGAAAGTTGGTTTGATTGTTTTGTAGTTAGTCAAAACTACTTTGTTTATATTACTCAACTTTGAAATGAATTGGTTATTGTAAATACTACAGGGCTTTTTTTTAAATACTCATTATAATATTATCGGAAACTCCGGATGTGGCCGAAACTATAGTCGGAGCTCCTGATACAGTTAAACGTGAGTGACCCCGCATAAGTAGAACAAAAATGTGTCAAAACCACGTCAGTTTCCATAGTACCAATTATAAATTGATTTTACATTAAAATTATTTATAAACTGACTATAATAATTGATTGATTCAGGTGTTTCATAGTGGAAGTTTATTTTAAGGTATTCTGGAGTTATCTTTAGAGTGAGTTCGTTTTTAAGTCGTTTTGGTCACAACAAAGATGAGGATTCAATGTATCTTAAAACAAATTGAAAGTTATATCCCAAATAAAAATTAAAAAAAATTGCTTGTATTAGTTATAAATTCAAAACACCGTCCTTATATGTCATTTTTAAACTTCGCAATTTGAACACATAATTCCCAGTACACTGGCGGCATTGCTCCGTTGTACTCGACTTTTGACATAGATAGGTTCTAGCTTTGACAATCTTCGAAGCGAGAAAAAGCCGCTCCAAAAGGTCTTGATTTTTTTTTAATATATCATTTAAAGTTTGTATTTGGATGTTTGCTACTCAACCATGCAAAAACAGCTTAACGGATTTGGATGAAATTTGACACACAGATAACTTATTACCTGGATTAACATGTATGACACTTTTTGTATCAGTAAAATTGTTGGTTCCTGTGGGATTGTCGTAAAACGAATTACTGCACGTATTCACTTGAAATTTAGTATGGATGTCTCTTATGGAGCACTATTATGTATCTTAATCTAATAATAAAATAGCGCAAGTTTCATGATTATTGCTTATTTGCCACTTACACATGTTTCAGTTTTCATAATACTTTACTAAATTTTTTAAAGAAAACTTGCAATTAACTAACAAAAAAAAACTATAATAAAAGAAAATCCAAAGCAGTTTTGATAGGATCGCATCAAATTGGGTTAAGCAGGGATGGGAAAACGGGTAGTTTATTGTAAAGTTGTGAGATGCCTAGTTATTTTTTATGGTTAACTAGCCGCGCCTCGCGGTGTTACACGCTAAATTTTTTCGATATAAAAAGTTGCCTATGTGCTTTAGTTTTTTTATTTGATAATAAATACAATATAATACAATATATCTATATACATCAACATATATAGATAGGTATATAAAATAATTTTAAACAACATTTACAATATAATATGTATAAATCATGGAAAATTACCATCATTAATAAAAATATATAATAAATAAATGTTTTTTTTTTTAACGCTGACAGTCTAGGTGTTTGACCACAACTCACCTGATGTTAAGTGACGGTGTGGTCGAAGATGGTAAAGCACACCTAGCCTGGAATAGAACTGGCTCTCAAGTGAGGCTGCCGGAACACACCGTTAGATGCTTGGCGGCAGATTTTCAACTTGAGGGTGGTAGCTAGCCAGCCGAGTACTAGAAAGTACCATACCACCACGCATTCATGATTTTAAAAATTGTATCATAAAATTAAATAAAATTGTTATACAAAGAATTGAATAGTAATTAATACATGGCCAATGTCATTATCATATACAATAATATACATAATCAGTCATACATAGTCAATCCATGGTTAGTTGGAAAACCTCACTGAATACAGATCGTCAAACTTGTAGAAAGCCTGTTCGATAAGACAGTTCTTAAATTATCTCTTAAATGATTCCCTAGAGGGCACGTGCGGCAACCGATTGTACGAGTACACCCCTGGGGCTAACATATGCACAAGTTTCGCTGTGTGCAGTCGGTCAGGATGACATGATCGTGAATCGTGTTTTAATCCAGGGTGTCAGCTACCGCCTTACCAAATTTCATCAAAATTGGTCTAGCCGTTTGAGCGTGAAGAAGTAACAAACATACAACACACACACATACAAATAATGAAGTAAGCGAGGTGTTTAATTTTATTATAAGTTAGCTTAACTAATTATTATTTTAACTATATAAACAACCATACCATCTAAAATTAATATTACCGTTAAAATATCCAAGCTAAAGTTTTTATAGTCACAGTTGATTCCATTAATTGGTTTTGAAACTTTTAACGATATTTTCAGTTCAGTGGCTTAAAAAGCATTACAGTTTATGAATAAAAATATTTGAAACTGAACGCCCAAAAGTTTTTTTTTACATTCATTTAAAACAGTTCGAACAGGTCGGTTGAGTTCAGCCGAAGATCGGGCTAAGTGGCGTGTCTTGGGAGAGGCATATGTCCAGCAGTGGGCTCCAATAGGCTGATGATGAAAACAGTGCTAAATAATTTCAAACACTAGGCAATTTAAAACTCCGATTGAAAAAATAAAAAGCTCCAAGTAGCCTTTTAAAAAATCAGTTTTGAAAAGTTTATTCCCACAATCCTAGCATCATAAATGCGAAAGTGAGTTTGTTTGTTAGTTACGCTTTCACGAGTAAACTACTCTACGGATCTGGGTAAAATTTTGCATGTAGGTACTTTAGGCCCTGGAGTAAGACAGGATACTTTTCATCATCATCATCCATCACTAGACGGGTAAAACTGCGGGACGCAGCTAGATTTAGTATAAATTTTTTTTTTATGACGTTGTGGTTTAAGATGGTGACACATAAGCATGGAATCAAATCCCAAATGAGACTGCTGTAATATATTTTATTGTTAGAAATTTCTTGTTATTCCATTCGGAGATTTTTATCCTCGAAAACATTTGAATCTGAGAAAGTTTTTGCACGAGAGGATATCAAGGTCTAATATTAGTCACGTGGACGATCAGTAAACCTCTTGCCACCAGATGTAGGCATTAATACTCAGTGTAGGGAATAAAAACCTGACTTCAACACTTAATGGTACTTACACATTCCACGATATTCTTTTAATGTTCCTTGACGACCGTCTAACACTTTTTATGTAAATACCTCTAAAAATTTACGACATGAAGTGAAAATCACGACACGCTCCTTAAAGTTGGTCGCAGAACTTGGATCAATAAAGTATTAGACTGTCAACGAAGCGTTAACTTTCTTTGTTTTTTTAAATGTCAAACTAACTTGAATGTGTTTTATTTAGAACTAGATAAGAAGGTGAACATCATATCACCTACAATTTGTTTTATTCAATTTTTTTTTTTTAATGTAATACATTTCGCATAACTGCAAGAAATCAATCATCATCATCATCTCAGTCGTAGGACGTTCACTGCTGAACATAGGCCTCCATTGACTTCCTCTCTGACAAAAATTGACATGTAAATTGAATAATTCTATTTTTATTTTTGATTTTATTATTTAACACTTTATTTTATTTAATTAATTTATTATTTAACTTTGACATTTAATTTTGTATTGATTATGAATTAATTATAGTTTTTATTGCATGCTGTCTGCACCTATAATTGTTGTGGCATTTACTGTGTAATTGTTTTGTACTTCTTACTTTTTGTCATGAGATAATGTACACAATGTTGGTGTTCATAATATAAATAAATAAATAAATAAAGACCGGTTGGAAGTGGCTCGCATCCAGCGCGTTCCTGCAGTCTTTACGAGGTCGTCTGTCCCCCTTGTGGGTGGACGTCCTGCGCTGCGCTTACCGGTCGGTGGTCTCCACTCCAGAACTTTGCAGCCCCATCGGCCATCAGTTCTGCGTGCTATGTGCCCTGCCCACTGCCACTTCAACTTGGTAATCCGCTGGAGTATGTCGGCTACTTTAGTTTGTCTAAGGATCTCCACATTTCTGAGCAAAAAAAAAACATTAATAAATAAAAAAAATAAAAAAATGTATATTAGACGAATTACATGAATTAAATCTTATAGCTGACATACAAAATAAAGTAACATTACTTGTGTACCCTGCATTAAGTGAAGACGTGTATCGTAGGAACGAAACATGAAAACAATACACCTCGTTTTTTTGGGCAGTCGTAAAAAACATAAACTTTTTTTTGCCTTTGTCAAAGCTCGAACTAAGCGGTTCGAATCTACCTTCATTGTGCGAACCGCTAGAGAATGGAATTTGCTGCCCGAGTGGGTGTTCCCCGATAAATACAATCTGGGTGCCTTCAAGTCGCGAGTGAATCGGTTTCTTCTAGGCGAGCGTGCTCCACCGTAGGCCGCATCTTCGCTTATCATCAGGTGAGATGGCGGTCAAACGCAAGCCTATTAGCTATAAAAAAAAAAAAAAAAAAAAAAAAAAAGTCGGGTAAAAATTAAAAGACTTGTGTTTTTGTTTCATGTCCAGGGTTTATTTTTCCACGGTCTGAGTACGAGTATGGGTTTTTTCACTTAGTGTTTTGATTAATGACTCCACTGAGACTTGCTCCGCGCTTTCGCCGGAAGTATTTTCTCGCCACATTTTTGGGTCATATCTTAATTATGACAGATTTTGGTTGTCGGCTTATAATAATTTGGAAATAAATATTTTTTAGTTATTGGATTCTCTGTTGGATATTAATCATAACAATTTGTGACTTGACGTATTTTGTAACTGAAGAAAATAATAAACGAAGTTGTTAGAATAAAAAAAAAAACAGAATAATAGGCTATCGTTAGGACCAACTTTGAAAGCTTTAGTAGACATATCTAAACTTATTCAAATATTGCAATCTTCGTCTAATGAACTGCAATGAAAAAGAAAAAGACAGCATTAGTTTTGGTTAGTTTCAATTTATTAACTAATGCGATTCAAATTGATCCCAATTTCTTTTTAAAGTATTTGAAGTGAAAACGCAAAAAAAGTTTGTCATTAGAGCTACTTCTTACTCAAACAATTAGAAATAAATATATATGGTATTAAGGAGCTACTCCTATACCATGAATGGTACAAGCTACACTTACGCTACATTACATATTATATGGAATGAATGCTACAAGCTACAATCTTCACTACATATGCTACGAGCTACGTTACAATCTATGCGTCATGCTAAAAACTACGCCTACACTTAAATCTCTGTAATAAATGCTACGAGTTACGCTTACGCTACAATCTATGCGATGAATGGAAGAGCCTACGCTACGCCTATGCTACGCCTACGCTACGCCTACGCTACGCCTACGCTACACCTACGCTACGCCTGCGCTACGCTTACGCTTCGCCTTCGCTACGCCTACGCTACGCTTTCGCTACGCTTACGCTACGCTTACGCTACGCTTACGCTACGCTTACGCTACGCTTACGCTACGCTTACGCTACGCTTACGCTACGCCTACGCTACGCCTACGCTACGCCTACGCTACGCCTACGCTACGCCTACGCTACGCCTACGCTACGCCTACGCTATGTATAAGGTAGGTGCGGGTAATAAGGCCTAGCTAAGGGAGATTTGAAATAAAATAAAAAGTATTTATCAGAATCAACAAATTTTAATGTTAATCAAAACTATAAATCAAACACTGTCGAATATAAACAAAACATGGCAACTTCTGCCGTAAACAAAAACAAAATTAAACATTTACAAAAACCTTGTTCGTAGGCCTTATTATACTATGGTAGGATAATAAAGCCTAAGACTTTAACATATATAAATAATCAAAATGAGGTGCTTATATTTCATAATTGATATCAATAATTAATAATTATACATTAATCACGCTGTAGTCCTAAAAATAGTAATAAATTTCTTTGATTAACATCCATCAAGACACTCAAAATTATCTCTATCATCCGCTGACAGACCAACGCACTCCTCGTGATACCACTTGCCGCATTTATAGCATAGCATTGTCTCACACTAGCCATCCTGTCCTCCTCACAACCGTGACGGTACCAACTTTCCAAAAACTTCAGTTTAGCACGACGTCTACCTTTGGGGGTCTTTTTTATTTTGTTGTCTTCCTTCATTTTGTCAAACAAGTCTTTGGTGACTGGTGTTCCCCTGTAATTTATGGCCTTTCTTCTAACCGTTGGTGTTCTATGAGTATTTTTAACCTGAAGCTTTTAAGCTGAAATGCTGTTCTTTTTATTTGTGCAAGTGGCACATAACCTTCATCGTCGTCCGAACTAGAACTACTGTAAGTTGTGCGATAAAACATTCCAGGAGGATTTACAACAAAAATGTAAACACTTATAATTACTTATATTTATTCATTCATTAATTTATTATACCTATATTTCAAAAATAAACTGTAAATCAGACAAATGTCGATACATATATAATAAATTTAGCAGAAGGATAATAAGGCCTACGGTCGAATTTAGTAGGCCTTAATAACCGCCGACAACGTGTGTAAAGAAAATCTTAAAACAACATTATACAAATTATGATTTATTATTTAAACATCAAAAATAGGAATAACATGAAGTAATACAAAACTATAGCGTAAAATTATACATAAAAGTATATATAAAAAAAAAATACTTACGATTGATTCGGACGAATTCTTATTAATCGAGTAGCATGACCGCCCCTCACAATTAATGACGCTGCACCGGTGGCAATGAGCAAGCTAACGCTTCGCAACAGGTTTGAAGCGCCATCTATGAATGTTAGGTCCATGCGAGTGCGACCTTGAGCAGCACCGGTCATTTTAAATTGTATTTTTGCTATTTAGGCCTTATTAGCCGACAGGCTTTATTACCCGAACCTACCTTAATATGTAAAAATTATGGAGCACACTTAATATTATCAGTGTGGTTATTGTAATAATAGGTGCAAAAATCATGCTTACAATCGACGACTAACATTACTAACACCCAAATGGTATGAACTAAACGGTGACACCGAAACAGCCAACTTTTTATATATTATAGAATCAGATTGATCTAAGTACCTTTGCCGCGTTGCTTGTAACTTCGATCCAACGCAGCCATACAAAATCCTGTCTCTTACAAACATCGAGCTTTATTTACGTGGAGCCAATTCGTTTATTGAAGATAGGGAGGTAAGAAGCCAACGATAATTGGTTTTTTCAGCGGCTTTTTGTGCCGCGGCAACATTTACTCGCCGTCAAATCAATTCTGGGAAAATTTATTAGCATATAGAGAGATTTTTCAATGCCTACCCACCTGTGTATTGTCATTTTTAGAGTTCCGTGCTCGAAGCATATCAAACGGACCTTGCTTAGCTGTTTGATTGTACTACATTTAATTCGACCCTTTTGAGCCGAAAAAAGTTGATTAAAATTTTCACAAATGTCATAGGTTGTTGTACACAAAAAAGTTATGAAATAGAGGTTTCCTTTAGGTATTTTCTTTCTTTTGCTCTATCGTGAATCAAAGATATAAATAGAAAAAAGACGTTTCCTCATGTATCAAATTATGATAAGTAGTTTAGAAGTTATGAGGTCACATATGAACATACACACACGCCGGTCAAAAACATAACCTTCCCTTTTGCTTCACCGTAGTCGAGTAAAAATATTTCAAAATAGGCTAAAAAGCTCAGAAAAGACCTTAAAGTGAAAGAGCAGGGCGAGAAGACCTATTAGTAAAATAATACTTAAAGTGTCATTGGTGTGATATTTTGTGAAAACTCAAATTATGGGAAAATAAAAATATAAGTATGAAACAACTTTGCATTAAAGATTACAAACTAAACCAGATTTTTTTACTATTAAAACTGACGTGTTTTGACATATTTTTCTTTTACTCACGCTTCATTTCGGGCACTAGATGCTGCCGAAACTATAGTCGGAGTATCCGATATAATTAAACGTGAGTAACGCAAAGGTAAAACAAGAAAATGTTATTTATTATTAATAATGGCAATACATTTATATTGTGTTCGAAACCCTCGGTGCCGAGAGCGACTCGCACTGAATCCTTGTCCAAATCAATTGGGTTTGTCTTTTATGTTTTAAAGAATTTGCTGATAATTCGACTAACAATTGTGTATCGAACCAGTTTTCAGCGATAAAACAAGAAACACCCCGATATTTTTACCCGATTACACAAAAATGTTTTAAACAATTTTAGGGTGTATTTAGATAGTTAGATTTTATTGCGTACACCATCCACGTCTAAACGTCACGTCAAATCCACGTCTTGCATTAAGCGAGCCTACGAACCTAACACGGTAACTGTTATATACAAACCCTGATTTTTTGAAAAAAACTTTAAAATCTGGAGAAGATTAAAGAGCTTCTTCAATCAATCAGTCATCCTCCTCCTTCTGGCGTCGAATTCTTCATGTCTGAAGGTCGTGACCACCACGTCCCAGGAGCCCTTCACGCACGATGTTACCCCATCTTCCTCTATCACTGCAACATGGCGCGCGTCATAAACTGGTGTGTGGAGTGCGGTGCGAATCTGGTCAGACCAACGCATCAGACTGCGGCTTCGTGATCTCTTACCATCGACTTTTCCCGTAACCTTAATTTTTTTAAGGTTTTCAAGAACACGCTTGACATATGGTAGACAGCATTTTCGTGACATTGAGCTACTGAAGTGTCGATACGATGATCCGATGTGCTGTCCATGGTATTCTAAGCATTCTTCTTTAACACCACATCTCAAAAGCATCAATGCGTCCGCATTCTGCTGTTTCCAGAGCCCACGTCTCAGCTACTTAGAGAAACATAGAGAAGACTAGAGCCTGGACCAATTTCATCTTCGTCCTCAGTTTCACGCCTCTGTTCTTCCACACTTTATCAAGCTGTGACATGGCAACCCTTGCTATTGCGAGCCGTCTTTGCATATCTGCTTCGCTGAAGACTTTGAAGTTGATGTTTGAGCTGAGGTTAACGAAGTCGTTAAGAATCTCCAGTTTTGACGATCCAGTTAGGCTCGATGGTCTTGCGCGATCTATCATCGTGATTTTAGTCTTAGACCTATTAATGAAGAGGCCAAGGATTTTACCGATCTGCTCCATCTTATTCAAGATTACATAAGATTGATACTAAAAAACTAAAAACAAGACAAGATATATAATCTCTTCAAAGAAATAGATAAGTTAGAAAAAGGTTCGGCTAGTATTTCTTTGAAACTTTCCTTGGTGATGGTAATAATTCACTTTTACCTGATTGAAAAACTTTTTAAAAGGCCAGACGACAAAAACGGAGTTTTGGAGTTTTACTAAGCATGGAGATTTTACTCGCCTTAAGAGTTTCCCTGTATTTTTTGGGGTGTTTTTCACGGTATCATAAACAAGATTTTTCTTTAAGAAACCGAGAGTTGGTACTTTTGCTTTTTAGTAACTTGTATGAAATAATATATTGAAGGTTTTTTAAATGTTTTTTTTTATTTTTATTGTTAACAATTTAAGTGTTTGACCAAATCTCACCTGATGTTAAGTGACAGTGTGGACGAACATGGTAAAGCACACTGGAATGGAACTGGCTTTCAAGTGAGGCGGCCGGATCACACCGTGAGGTGCTTGGCGACAGATTTTCAACTTGATGTTGCGTTTAATCGCCATTCCACCTGACGTTAAGTGAAGATGCGATCTACAATGAAGTACACTTGCCTTAAAGATACTAATTCCCTTCCGACTTAAAGACACCCAGATTGCATTGTTAATTGTTTGATTGAAGATATGTTCCATCAAATTTGAATATACTATTGTTGGTGCGGACATAGACTTTTATACTCTTGAAGTGATTGAGCAATATTCTTTCTTGTTGGTAAGTCGTTGTATCTTATTAAGAGA
This sequence comes from Biston stratarius, assembly GCA_950106695.1. Classification (NCBI taxonomy): domain Eukaryota; kingdom Metazoa; phylum Arthropoda; class Insecta; order Lepidoptera; family Geometridae; genus Biston; species Biston stratarius. The sequence goes on from OX467106.1 coordinate 14,857,031, forward strand.
ACGCATGTTGTATGACAGGTGTGGACTCGACACCAGCCTGTTCAAATCTGGTGTTAGTCCAGGGCAATGAAGTTATGATCTGGGGAATGAGCTATCTGTACCCCAAACACAAAAACTTGGCGGTAGATCTGCTGGTGGTAGAAGGTCGTCTAGGTAGTTACCGCCGCAGTAACAGATATTTCGCTGAGAAGCAGTAGTACTTAAACATAACTGTGTTACGTTTTGAAGGGAACGCACCTAGCGAAATTACAGAGCTGTTGACACTAACCATCGATGGTCGTAATGAATGTTATGAGCGCCAAAAAGTGTTTGTTTGTGCCGTGGTGATGCCGGCGTAAGAATAGTACCCCACCCACTCTACCCGTGGTTGCCGTAAGAGTCGGCTAAGGGATGTAATCCGGAAGATGGGCAGCAGCGTCTTCCTTGAACAATCACACCTAACTGTGCTCGCTAACCCGCCTGCTAAGCGTGGCGAGTATTGGCAAAACTCCCCCAGGAGGAGGCCTATGTCCAGCAGTGGATGTCCTATGGCTGATGATGTGATGAGCGCCAAAACAACGATGCCCTAGATTTTGTTTTATTCAAAGTTCTGTGTATCGCTGCAATGGTCATAGACGGGTGTTATCTCTTACCATCAGGAGAGCGTCTTTTTAGTCTCATTACGTGTATATTAAAAAAGTCACCTCCGATGACACTAAACGTTAAACTTATAACACTCTAAAAGGGTGTTATGTTTAGTTTCTGTCTGTGACGTCATAGCTCTCATACGGCTGAACCGATTTTAATTTACCTTTTGATCGAGAGTATTAATAGCTGTGAGTGAAAAACCGTTTAAAAATTATCAGCTATAAAGAAAGTCACATCTGTTCAGATCGAGTGAATATTTAGTACAAATATTGGTGTAGAGTAAAAAATATTCCTATAAAAATGTGGTTGCTAGTCAGTTATGTATGTATGAAGTACTGTTGCCATCTTTGGTACGGTTCTGCCAAGTACCAGATTAAGGCTTTGGACCACACTGCAAGGCTGGCTAAGAGACTCATCAGGTGAAATCGAGGCTTTAGAACCCGGCAAATCAGGCATTGCCTAGGTGCTTTCTAACCAAGTGTCTCTATGTAGGTATCTTCGATCACATCGTCATATTCCATTAGTTAGAACCGTAGTCAAACGCATGTCAAGTTTGTTTGTGAAAAATAACGAATTGGAAATATTAAAACATTTTCTAACTCAACCGCAGACGATTAGGTACAAAATCACGCATTCGCATTTTATATTTTGTTCGTAAATCTTCAAATCTTATCGCGGTTTGCCGAAATTGAACGAAAAAACGTAAAACATGCGATTCACCGAGGATTTTCTCGATCCCAGAATAATTCCCGCGTTAACCTATTTTCGTTCAGAAATCAATCGGTTTTATTTTAATTTCTTTTCGGGATTTGTAATAGTAATTCTATTCATACACGTAAGCTAGATTTATTTGATTGCGTTGGATTGAGTTATAATGCTATCGTATTTTTCACTGATATTTTCACTAATCCTGTTATTTTTACTCGACTATGAAAAATGGCTCTGTAACGTGGTCTCTGGTTGTGGGCCTTATAAGTACCTAAGCTCAAAGTAGAACAACGAACCATGGAGGGGCTATGTTCGGGTTTTCTCTACGAGATCAACTCAAAAGTAAAGAGAGAAAGACGAAAGTTTACCGACATAACCCGGCGGATTAGCAAGTTAGGGCAGAACTGGTTGCCGATGGAGCTGTAAATTTCTCGAATGGAGATCATGGACTGGCAAGCACAGCGTAGGACGTCCATCTACAAGGTAGACAGACAGCCTTATAAAGACCGCAGAAACGCGCTAGATGCGTGCCACTTCCAACCAGTCTATATGGAAATCAATTCGGGAGGCCTATGTCCAGCAGTTGACGTTCAACGGCTGAGATGATGATGATGAAATATCAAGGTACTAAGTACTATTATGTATGTAAACATGTTCAAGTATACCTTTTAACCATTTTCATTGTTTCTTAAATACAAATACAAATATTGTATTGTAAGCAGCAATGTTACAGGACATTTTTCCATTCATATTTAGAGACAACGTTAAAAATATCAATATCAAAACATATATCAACATAATGAATGGTAACTATAATTACTTACTAGTAATTGAATAATATTTTATTTTTAAATAACCGCCTAAGTTATAGAATAAGGTTTCTTGAATCCAAGATCTTAGCTTGCTTCAAAAGCACGCGATGGAAGTTGCATCCGGAATGGAAGCGGGTACGCGGTTGTAGACCGCGGGCCCCGGAATGCATGAATATATTATTACATAAATATATATTTATGTGAATGTTCCGGTGATTTTAAAAATGGAATTTGTTGTAGCTTGTAACATAAGAACTATGATGAAAAAAACTTTAACAAATATAATCAATTATTATTTTGTTATTAATGAATATTATGTTTTCGGAACGTCATCAATAAATAAGAAACAAAAACTCACACTAGATTTCTAGTGGCTAGAATTAGTTTTTTTTTGGCAAACATTTTGAAAGGTGCCCTTCAAAAAGCCGGAAAAATTTATCCGGATTTCCGACCGACCCTACCCGATCCGTCTTTAATCTTATCGCCTCAGCAATAGCCCCTAAAATCGTATGAAAATACGCCAAGCACGCAAATAATTCACGACGGATTTACCTCAATCCATTCCACGCAATTTCTATTGCTTATTGATTTTTTATAGACGTGTGATATGTTTGTATACAAGTCAGCTTGACGTATGAAATGGTTTTATTGTATCGAGAAAATCGCTCAAATGTTATGTTACAATTTCTTGTTTCTAGACGAAAATAGTCACAAAATGTTACATAAAGGCAATATACTCAACCAATTAGGAAATAGACATTCTAAGTTCAACTTCAACTTAAAAAATGCTCTTGTGATATATGTTGTTTTTTATGTAAAAGTAATGAGATGAGCGGTACGCTTGCCTAATGGTAAGAGATTATGTCTGTCCATGACCATTGTAGCGGTACTCGTAACTTTAAGTAGCAAAACAAAGGCCAGGACATCACTGCCTTGGCGCTCGTTACTTTGTTCGATGGTTAGGCTTGTAACCCTGTGATTTCGCTTGCAGTTATTTTCAAACCGAAACACTGTAATGCCTGCACTACAGCTTAGCGACAGAATCTCTTATACAGCGGTTGATTATTTATCTACACGACCTTCTCAGATAATCTATTCCATAGTAAAAGCATAACTAGAAGAATGGCATATGATTTTGTCTAATTCATAAAAAGGCAGTCTCATTGACTTCATCTCTTCAGGGATTAATTCTATAGAAGCCATTCTCTCGTATAGGTAGCTTGAGTGTAGTCTAGTTTTAATTTTAAATAATAACAATTATATTATACTTCGTACATTATTGAAAGAAGGAAATAGGATTTATTTGACAGAATGGAAAACATATTTAGTTCTTAGCAGAAGGTTTTATGGCGATAGGTCAGTGGAAATGACGAGATCAGTAGACGACTAAAGTTATCGACATAGCCTAGCGGATTACCAAGTTGAAGTGGCAGTGGGTAGGACACATAGCACGCAGATCTGATGGACGATGAGGCTGTAAAGTTCTGGAATGGAGACCACGGACCGGCAATCACAGCGTAGAACGTCCACCCAAAAGGTGGACAGACGACCTTATGAAGACTGCAGGAACGCGCTGGATGCGAGCCGCTTCCAAACCGATCTTCATGGAAATCATTGGTAGACGCCTATGTCCAGTAATGGACGCGGTAGAGATAATGATGATGATGATGACACTAATGGTTATGGACAGGTGATATTAAAGTCGAAAGGGTTTTATTCATACCACTATTTGTCTCCTTATCAAGTAACATAGATAAATCTCCTAAATTATTTCCGCATAAAATTATTCGATGAAAGTTCCAATGCGAAAACTACTCGGCTAGAAATAAATGAACATTCAAAACCTAGTTTACATAATTTTTGATTGCATTACTTCGTGCTTGACTTGGTGTTAGCTTAGCAAAGCAAACTTATAAAATAGAGATGAGAAAATGCGAATCAATATGTGATTCGAATGTACCATTGATATAATAAATGTCGGCAATGGATTAAGGGGAGTTGCTTTATTTGTCACAATGCTGAGTTAATATTGCTAATAGTCGGATAAGACATGTTTTTATACCTCGCTGTTGATGTTGGTTTTTATTTTATTTTTGTTTTATATAAATATATATCTGTTTCTGTATATTTCGTTTTATTTTAATACATAATTATTATTTTTACATACTCACTTTTACTTACTTTGTGTGCCACCGTGTGCTTCGAAACCAAATTAAGATCTTGGCTGCTAGAGACCTAATTTTATGACACTGACGAGTATTTCAAACTAAGAGATTATTAATTTACTAGCAAGTACATAATTATGATTTTTTTGACATTTTATTATATTGACCGTATTTTTATATTGACAATATTTATTTATATTGATATGTTTGCATATTGACGTACTTTATTTTGACATTTTGTTTTTTAATCACTAATATGTTATCAGTGTTTTAAAATTATTTTAATGATATATTTGAAATAATATTACAGAATTGATTTCTAACATTGGTTATCAATAAAATATTTGTATTTATTTCATTAGTGACTTTTTTTTAAAACTTAATAGTGTTACAATATCTTCCGTTTGTTCTTAATATGTATTGTGTTTTCCATTCTTGGTTGCCTGGATGATATTGCTCTTAGCGACAAGACCACTATTTGTGGCACTAGCGTATAAGATTATTTTGTTTTCTGTACTTTTTTTTCTATTTTTGTTGTGCACAATAAAGAGTTTCTGTCTATCTATTTCAAAGGAATTTTGACATTACATTTTATTAAGTGAAATCTGTAACAAATTAATTTTTTTACAAAGTTTTTAGACGGGTTTTCCGGTCAAATTACTGCAACTTAACTCTAATATTATGTTATAGAACTATTTCGAAGCGCACACACTCCACTGCCATTTATTTAACTGTAGTTTGTGTTAGCAACTCGGGCGTGTAACTTCATTCCAAACTTTGATACATATGGCCTTCATAGTCGTTTAGCAGTTAAACGAGTTACGTGCAGATGTTGCTTGCTTATGAATTGACATAAATTAGTTTTTTTTTGTTTTACTAATGCGGGATTTCTCACGTAAAATTTATCGGAAACTCCGACTAAATCGGTGCGAAGCAAGACGAGGCCACACGCGCGTTGTACTCGATGTGACCGAAACTATAGTCGAAGCTTCCGATATAATTAAACGTGAGTAATCCCGCATAAGTAAAACAAAAATGAGTCAAAACCACGTCAGTTTCCATATTAAATTAGTTTTATTTGATTATTTATTTGTAACTAAAATATGATACAAGTATATTTTTTTTATTTGAAAATAATTAAACAAACGAGATGTTTTCCTGATGGTAAGAAATAACGTATGTCCATGACCATCGCAGCAATAGATAGAACTTTGAGTAGCAAAACAAAACACGTATAACCAAATTAAATAAATCTAAGTCACAGTCACACAAAGTAATTCACGGTTGAGTCCAGTCATGTATTAGTTAAGTAGTGACGACTTCACTACAAGCTTTAATGAAGTTTTGGAAGCAATACGAGAAGTCATGTTTCACCACATTTTATCACTGCGACACTCGCGCTTGTAATTCGACACTTTATGAATAAAATCACTCTTTTTATACACAAACACGAGAAAAAATACAAGTTCTGCATTCCCAACAAAGTTCGTGGAACTCCTTGCCAACTTATTTGTTTCCTATAAACTACAATTTGGACGTTTTTAAGGCTAGAGTGAATAGATTTCTTCTAGATTAGCGTGCTCCATCCTCGGCCGCATAGTTGCTTTCCATCAGGCGAGTTGGTGGGCAAGCGTAGATCTATATTTAATAAATAAAAATAGTCTGATAGTTCTTAACATTTTCAAAGATGCGTTAAATCTACCAACCCTTGCTCAGCGTGGTGGACTATGACCTTATTCTTCTAACAATAAGAAGCGTTTCGCTCCCAGCAGTGGCTAATCCAGATAAACAATTTTTTTTTTTTTAATAATGTTACCGTTTTTATTTGATATACAGCGAGGCGCTACTGCGCCGACATTAAATGAAAACACATATCCAGATCCACGTTCTCATACATTCGGTATGCTTTAATTTCATTAATTGTTATTATTTACTGAATTATTCACAATTTTCAAAAATATCATTTGGAGCAACCTGTATCTAAAAAAATGAAATACTATTAAATTGAGATAGTCCTGTATTTTAACAGCAAACGGTGCACAGAACCTTGTAAAGACACACGTGTGCGCGTTTCTTAAATGCAAACGATAAAGAAATACTTACTGAATGAGCTGAAAGCTCGCAGAAACTTGACCGCGCTTCCTATTTTCTTTTCCTCATAAATAACTTTGCTAACAGACGGTGCGGTAAAGGTCTGATGTGAAGCTAGGGGATGGTGGTAGTACTCTAATTTTTATTCATGAACCATTATTAATTCACAAAGATTTTGATTCCTGTAAACAAACAATAAATAACAAACTCTGACAATGTCAGTACCTGATAGACTAGTTCTTAGAAAGAGATGAGTTTGCAAAAAGTTTACTTATAAAAACTTTTTTCAATTAAAACTTATTGTTACTTTGTGTTGATAAGATCGTGTTTTGTATGTGACCGTGTAACATAAGTAGTTATTTTGCCATTGATGATGTCAAATTCACAGCATTAACCATCATTTAAAATATTATTAAACCATGCATTATACTGCAAATGCACGAGTTTACTATAAAATAAGTTTAAAAAGGTTTTAACAAACTTATACAAACTGTTTGAAACATTGATCTATTTGTATGAACCAATCTATTTGCTGACATTGGCAGTATCATTGTTGACGTTTGTCCGTCATGTTTTATTTACAAAAGTGTGTGCTTATAATATTTAAAGAGTTCCCTCGATTTCTCCTGGATTCCATCATCAAATCCAGACCTGATACCAATGGGACCACATGGGAAGTACACCCTTTCAAACAAGAAAATAATTTCCGAATCGGTCCAGTGGTTTTCGAGTAATCGGTGAACATACATAAAAATAAAATAAGAAGATTCCGACGAATTGATAACCTCCTCCTGAAGTCGGTTAAAAATGAGAAAGTGTTAATAGTGATTGTGAATGCGATGTACATCATATCTAGTTCTTTGAGCGCACCGCAATGCGGCTTGCACTGTGCAGTTTCGTTTGAATCAATTGATACCTACGGTGTCAAAGAATCGCCGCGCCCTCTAGCGCACACAGCTGTAGTTGTATGAACGAGTCACAGGATGATTCTAATTCGGGTACTTGATTTATTATTAAGTTTGTTTGAAAATTGATTTCTTTTAAATTTGCGAATATATTATTTTTACATTGCTTATATGATTACTGATCATTAACCCTACCCGTGTGTTAATTTAATGTCGATGCAAAGTATCCACGTCGTATAATAAAAGCTTTGTCTAAATTAAATGAGTGAGTTATCCTACTATAAACTAGATGTCTGGATGTTTGTTACTTAATCACACAAAACGGCTGAATCGATTTGGATGAACTGTAGCACATAGATAGTTAATTACATAGGTTGACACATTGTATACATGTTTCAGTGGAATTATCAAAATAAAACAACATGATGGTAGGATATTTCTAATGCTGGCTACCCGAGAAAACAAAAGCATTTAAGAGCCATTTATGTACATTCCAAACAAGATATGTTTACCAACTTCGACCACACCGTCACTTAAATCCGGATACTTTAGCTGAAAATCAGTTGTGCTATAGAAACCAACCTCAACCCTCAACAAAATGTATACTGACATAATTAGCGATTTTAAAGGACGATTCCATTAGAGTTGTTCATAATGATGAGGACAATAACCTTTCAGCTCAACACTATTGTTCCGCGTAAACCCGTATATATATATATATAACTATGACATACTATTCGTCTCTTTTATTTGCAATTTTCTTCATCAGTTACGCAGCAAAACGTAGTCAGTGCTATTTATTCATAAAATAATGACTTTGTGAAATAAATGCTCATCGAGAACAATGGCTCTATTATTCAGCGAACACTCTGGTTCACTTTAAATCCTTTTAATCTTTCGACCGGTAACGAATATGGAGTAAATTAATGTGCATCGTGTGTGTGGTTAAAGTTATTTTTATCTCTGTATTTTGATATGAAATAGATCTACATTTGGTCACCAACTCGCCTGATGATACGCGACGTTGTGGTAGAGGATATGCATTGATCTTTTCTTGTTTGACTACAGCTCACCTGATGTTAAGTGTCGGTCTGGTCGAAGATGGTGAATACAACTAGCTTGGAATGGAACTGGCTCTCAAATGAGGCTGCCGGAACACACCGTTACGTACTTGGCAGTAGATTTTCAACTTGATGGTGGTAGCTTGCCAGCCGTGTATTAGAAAATACCCTACCACCATGTTACGGTTTCCTCACGTTTTCTTTCACCGGCAGATAAAGCTCATTGTTTGGGTTTGAACCCACGCCCACCGGCGTGTAAATCGATTGTGCTAACCACTGGACTATCATCGCTACAAGACATGGTGGACATGTGCGCACTACGCGCTTTGAATCCAATATTTCTTATTCACAGCGAGGATGTGATATTCTTTGACGGAGTCTGTTTTAAAAAATACAGTATAGGTCCTTTCTAGGAAACCATGTTCCATCCTAGACCACATGCGAATATAAGTGGAAAAGTGTTTGTTTGAACGCACTAATCTCTGGGTCCACAAGCCAGATACATTTTTTTAGGGTTCCGTACCTCAAAAGGAAAAAACGGAACCCTTATACTTATAGGATCACTTTGTTGTCCGTCTGTCTGTCTTTTAAGATCCTCTTTCTCAGGAATGCATGGAGGACTCACGCTGAAATTTATATTAAATACTCAGGTCTACTGTCCCTTGGAGCTGTGAAAAAAATCAAACTTCTAAGCCAACGCAATCAAAAGATACAGCCGTTTATGCTGCAAATTTTCGACACTCGCAATTGAATCAAAAACTACAGGGTACTTCCTGTGAATTCAGAATCTTGAAGTTTGGTACGAAGCAACGTCTTATAGCACAGATAAAGGAAAAATTGCGAAAAGCATAAATGAACATAAAAAAGAAATACCATAACATTTACTTATATACCTACCTACAGGTTTGTACGGAACCCTCGGTGCGGGAATCCGACTCGTAGTTTTTTTTTTTCATTTGATAGCTCATTTTTTGAGGAAGGTTATGTAAATATACGATACTGCCGTTCAGAAGTCGATGACAGGTGAAAAATATATCAATAATAATAAAAATCTTAATATTATCATAATATAATATTAATTATTATAATATAAATATTATCTATAAAATTTGTGGGTTATCCTAGATTATCTAGTTATCGATAACTATATACTTGAGCATATCACTAAGCAATAAGAAGTAATTTAATTAAATGTCTGTTCAGTTTGGTTACAAAAGAGAAGTAGGTAAGTTTGACTCTATGACAGCTTTTGCGTAAACTAATAATAAATTATTCGTGAATTATTATTTCATTAAAACTCGCTTATGCAGTATAAAATCAACCTTAAAGTTATCGACGTAAAGTTCTTTAACACAGCTGTGTTGTGTTCCCTCCGTAATAATTTTGAGTGTATGTAAAACTTTAAGCAAACATTATTAATAGGCTCCCTTCACCCTCGATATTGATACACGACAAACATGCGATTGCCCTAATTCTATTTATTTACGAACATCAAAGTACCCCTTTTAATATAAGTTTTATTAAAAGTTAAGATTACGACTTTGATAACTGTCTATGCCACTTTTGATGTTTGACTGCAACTTGCCTTATGTTATGTAACGGCGCGGTCGAAGACGATTCACAAACATAGCTTGTGAAGTTTGGTATAAGAGCGTAGTGATGATAGCGCGGTGGTTTACACGCCGGAGGGTGTGGATTCAAAACCCAATAATGATTGATAGGCTAGGTGTTTGACCACAGCTCACCTGATGTTAAGTAACGGTGTGGTTAAAGATGGTAAGCACATCCAGCCTGGAATGGAACTGGCTCTGAAGTGAGGCTGTCCGAACACAATTGTTAGATTAGTTAGCAGCAGATTTTCTGGCTGCGGCTTCTGATGCGCATAAAGGTTTAGTCGACGCAAGCCACGTTACGCCGTGGTAGTGCCGGCGTAAGAATAGTACCCCACCCTCTCTACCCGCGGTTGCTGTAAGAGTCGGCTGAGGGATGTAATCCGGAAGATGGGCAGCAGCGTCTTCCTTGAACAATCACACCTAACTGCGCTCGCCAACCCGCCTGCCAAGCGTGGCGAGTATTGGCAAAACCCCCCAGGAGGAGGCCTATGTCCAGCAGTGGACGTCCTATGGCTGATGATGTGATGTGAAGCCACGTTTCAGGATTTTATTTAAAGCATGGTGGTGAGGTTTATGGTCAACACACCAAGTGCAACACCGTGATACCCGTCCGCTTTCTTCTTTGATCGTCTTCTTTTGGATATAAATTCTTACAACCATGTTATTACAGTTAATCTACGAAATAAACAAAACGGGGAACATCAATCGTCCCAAAAGTGACCGTCCATTTTGTTATTCGCACACATTTACTGATATTTAGGGGGCTCTCCTTTGCCAGAGGTAATTTATTAACCTCGCATCTTTGCCAAAACATGTTTGCGTCACGCACTTTTTCTAGGTCGGGGTATACCTTCACATACGACTGTAGATAGGTCTATCAAAGTCGCAGATTATACCAGAGACATAACTTCAAAATAATTGTTATTTTACGTCTAGGTAGACATTGACACACACACACACACATCATCAGCCATAGGCCGTCCACTGCTGGACATAGGCCTCCTCCTAGGTTTGCCAATACTCGTCACGCTTGGCAGGCGGGTTGGCGAGCGTAGTTAGGTGTGATTGTTCAAGGAAGACGCTGCTGCCCATCTTCCGGATTACATCCCTTAGCCGACTCTTACGGCAACCACGGGTAAAGAGGGTAGGGTACTTACGCCAGCACCACCACGGCAAAGAGAGATACACATTGATACAAGAGAGGTTATTTTTAAGTTTCCAATATTTTTATAATTTTTTGGTGACTAAATCGCTGTCATCAATAAGTCTCATAGCACGTCGGTCCACCGCTTCCAAAGCTTCCAGCTGGTATTTAGGCGCTCCGACAAAAAGACGACTGGACTTGTGCCTGATACAAGTGAAGCAATTGTCCCGGTGAGAAGTACGTCTTAAACTTGTTAAGAAAACCGAGCTTCTTGCCAGCCAGTTTAGCCTTAGAATCGAGCATAGGATTTAAAGTTAAGCCTAGAAGCTGAAGATAATCAGCCACCGAAACAGATACATCACGGAAAGTAGGAGACAGTGCGAATTGGCTCTTTTTGGCAAAGAAAAGACTTGCCTGTGTCTTATTGGCATTGAATTTCGTTGCCTTAGTCGGAAACATTACTCATAGAATATTGTGTTTGAGGATTTCAAGGAACACAGTGTGGATACATAAATTTTTGGCGGCAGAATATTTGAAACTGCGATGGTACTTACTTAGGTTATCTCCTGCTAAGAAGATCTACCACCAAATAGTAAGTGTTTGTACTGAAAAAAGTGGTACGAAGTTTTACATTCAACTAGAATAAAAACTGGTTTTTAATACCTTTTTAAGAGTCAATTATTGCAAAATTCCGTATCACCTATCTGTCTTTTCCTAATCTATGACATGGCAATACACATGTTTTGTTATAAGTCTAGGTGTTGTGTTCTGCTGGAATAATTGGCGAAATAAACAACTTTATTGTAGGTAGGAACTTTTATCTCGGTTGGTTGTAAGTACAAGTGAAAAAATGTTATTTAGGATTGTGAATCACTTTGTAAATAACTAGACGGTTCCAGCGTGAAGAAATGACAAATATACATGATAATGTGCTTACAAAAATTCCTACCTTTTATATCGATGATAGTTCATTGGTTAGCGCGGTCAGTTCACACGCCGAAGGGCGTGGGTTCCAACCGTAACAATGAGCTTGAGCTGCCGGTTAAGGAAACCATAGCGTGGCGGTAGGTTCTAATACCCGGCTAGTTGCAAGTTGAAAATCTGTCCTGAAGCACCTAAAATTGTCTTCCGCCAGCCTCACATGAGAGCCAGTTCCATTCCAGGCTAGATGTGATTACCATGTTCGATCACACTTTACTCAACATCAAGTGAGCTGTAGTCAAACAACTACCCTGTCTACCATTAAAAAAACTAATATTTTTATAAGTTTCGATTATATTATCAACCCAAAAGCCTCAATTACGTAAAAACAAGCAAATCCTCCCAGAAGCTACATGATTCGCGAAAGGGGTGTCCGAAAAGGCCAAAGGTTCCCGTATCTATCATCAGTGCCACATCCAGTCACCTTATCTTCACTTCATAGTCGTTGAAACTGTCCAACTCGCATCACCCTATATAAAGAAGTTTCTTTACAAAGGCACCCGAAAAGTTTTTCTCGTTAAGGTAAAGGTCGACTGGTAACGCATTTGTGTGTAACTCGAATTGCTAGAATACTACGGAAAATGTAACTTTCGGGGAAGAAAAATTATGATGAAGATTTTTTTTAAAGAAGGATGAGGAAAGTGGCTATACCGCATTGACATTTTATTTTGTCTTTAGCAAACTAACATTTTCCTATTTTTATTACCCGACTGCTAAGAAAGGGTTACAATTAATATTTGTTTCTTTCTATATTGCCTTATATCTTCCTAACGACCGAATGGATTATGACAATTTAGGTATCGTTAGATTTGTACCAATAACAAAGGTGTCCTTTTAAAAAAAACAAAATGGTGGATTTTTGGCGCGAAATAATAATACGTTAATTATAAAATTAACCAAACCTATCAAGTAGGGTATCTATATAAAAGAAACTAAAACGGGATTAAAATATATGATTATATAAGTTATATGTTTAAGCCCCAACAATGATGAGCTTGAGCTGCCGGTGAAGGAAAACATCGTGTGGAAACCATGGCGTGGTGGTAGGGTACTTTCTAGTACTCGGCTGGCTAGCTACCACCCTCAAGATGAAAATCAGCCGCCAAGCATCTAACGGTGTATTCCGGCAGCCTCACTAGAGAGCCAGTTCTATTCCAGGCTAGATGTGCTTTGTCATCTTCGACCACACCGTCACTTAACATCAGGTGAGTTGTGGTCAAAAACCAAGTCTGTCAGAGATTAAAAAAATAAAATACGAATAATAAATTTTGGTTCAAAAGTCTGCTGTATGGAACAGTATTTTTTAAACTTAAACAAATGTGTGTCCATTCTCATTGCAGCGATATATAGCCAGTCCATTAAATATTAACTCAAAGTATAGCTCTTTAAGGTCTCTTTTACTCTGAAACAATTGATAGTTAGTCTCAATAGGCATATGATTTCGCTAGCTACGGTACCAGTCTACAAACTGGAACATAGTAATGTTTACACACTACTGATTGGCGGCGGAATATCAGATACTGCGACAGTACCTACCTAGACAATATCCTGTTAAGGAAATAAAAAACTTTTAAGCCTTGAACACCGCCGGAAGGTAGCAAGTCTGTAAATTTTCTACAGAATTCATTTCGGAGTACGACCGGACGAATCGGACGACCTTGTACTTCCATCCCCTTTTTACTACAGGACAAGTGCATACATAGTGGAATTTCCTTGGGTACGTACCAAACGTTTTGACTCTACGTTTCTCATCCGTACGGCCGAGGAATGGAACAAGCTGCCGGCTTCCTTGTTTCCTGAGAGATATAACCTAGATCTTTTCAAGGCCAGAGTGAATAGGTATCTTCTAAGTCTGCGTGCTTTATCTTCGACCACATCATCGCTTACCATCAGGCGAGTTGGTGGTCAAACACGGAATTACGCGAATAAAAAAAAATAAAAAAACTGTAATCGATATAATCTATGAAAAGATTCTCATAATATTTTGCCACAAATTCAAAATTGTATAATAAATCACTTACAAAACACATCAGCACACTTAATTGACCCAAACAAAACTTGTCTAACTTGAACGTAGGGCTTTTAGCTAAATCAATTCACTTATCAAGAAGTTGTTATACAATTTAGTGTTGACCCCGCAGAGAAAGGTCACAGGGTCCGATAAAGTGAGAGATTTTATGAATATAATTACAAAGATAAACAAATATATAATTTTGTAAAAAGTGAGTTTTTCTTTAAGTTTCTAAGCAAAAGGGCAATTCATGCCTGTGTCACATGCGAGGTTTGCACGCATATCATGTATGCATGCGCGTAGCATGCATGCTAAATGAAAACATGCCGCAAAATATTTTGGGTATATTTTGCCTTGGCTATATATACTTACTAAAAAGTTAAAATCACAAAAGAATAAATGTAATTTTTCTATTGTTTTTTTTTTACATTTTTATTACACAACTTCCCAAAAATAGGAGTATGATGTTTTCAGGGCTTATGTATATAATTATGTGAGTTAGTTTATTTCACTATAACTTATAAATGCTTGAACAGGTTTGGCTGTATGAGGCATCGTTAGAATAGTTACATCATCCCAAGTGGCACAGGTTAAAAAGTTTAAAAAAATAAACAACAATATGGAGCAGTATGGCGGTTTTATTTTCAAATGTAAATAGATAAAAAAACGTTTGGCCTGGCAGTTGTATTTTTAATATATTTGACATTTATTATACTTAACTAACATTGTTGGCACAGCGTGCCAAAACAGGTCTTGCCCTCCAATACTAATTATTTAAAAAAAACCCATCAAAAATCAAAATGGCACTTTAACCAAAAACGAACTAAATAAAAAAAACTTTTTATTCCCATTTGAAAATGAAGTCATGTGACGGTGATGTGACGGTTCATATGAATGAACTAATGACACCTCATTCGTCAAAATCGGATAAGTAGTTACGGTGCTACGGAGGAACACACTTAAGCCCAAACTTACATACACTGGTAACAGGCTTAAATAAGAAGATTAAATAAAAACGAACACAAAATAATAAAGTTATTTGTAGCCGTATATTTATATACGGTATGATGATTAATGAGGAAGGATTCTAACGATATGCCATACATCCAAATCTAATCAAGCATCTAAAAGATACGGTTGAAAAAAGAAAGTCACATACATGTATCTATCTGTAATATATATAATCTGAATCTCGGAAACGGATCCAACGATTTTCATGAAATTTAGTATGCATGGGGTTTCGGGGGCGATAAATCGATCGACACAACACCCTTAATTTTTTGGACATTCGTGTAAAAATCACCAGGATTCGACACTATTGATAAAATATTCAAGTTTGGTACCGTTATACAATATGTACCGTTAAAACGTATAATATACGGTTTCTTTATGATAACGGTTAAAAAGGTACAACTAAAAAGTACATTAAAATTAAATTTTAGCACGTTAATAAAATTTTATGTTTTCAGTAATTACAGAAACAAATCCACAGTAAGTTGCGAACAAATGAGAAAATTCCATCCCCATTTCTAACTGCAGTTGTTAAAGCCAAACAGTTCGTAATCATGTTAAACTTCGTGAAACTGCAATTTAAACCGTACCTTTGCGTTTTATTTCATTGCGTATGTAGAGCTACGGCGAACATTAAAAACTCGAAACTAAAGCCTGTTGGAAAACGCTTCTAACCTTACCATCAAGATTACAAGTTATTTACTCAGATGACCTTGGACATTTTGTAGCAGTGTAGCCTGTAGCAGTGACTCGAAATCATTTATTTATTTAAATATTATTTGAAAAACGAATACAACTTTTTATTTTTATTTTTAATACCTATTTTTATCAAGCAAATGTAAATTATAAACATACGCTATAAATTAATAAAAATAAAATTTACTCTCTTGTATTTAAATGTATTTGTTATTTAATAACTCAAACATCCTGTATACTTATGTAGACACCACTAAATTAACCCGCTCTTCAAAAAGTATATAATGTCTAAATCTAAGACAGACTAACTCTATTCTGAATTTCCCTCACATCTGGCTAGCCGTTTACGCTTGAAGAAATAACAAGTGACTTTTTATTTCGTAATGACAGGACCTTCGTCTTATAGTAAGCCAGTTATTGCAACTAGAAAAAAGGCTATGGGCAGTGGCTAGCAATGCTATGCAATGGCTAGAAAGGCCACGTTTATAAAGCGTATACTGTTGACATGAATCTAGAATAAGAAAATAATATGATAGGACTAGAGTTATATCAGAATGCCATTATGTCCTGCAAAATTTACCAGATAAATACGAATTATGTTACAGTTTCTAGTTATATACTACAGTATCTAGTTTTTTAATCATCTCGGTAAATGTGCAGACAATTAATTAATAATGTAGGAGACAAATTTTTTTTATATCGTAATAATTACTAAACTTTCGTAATAGGTCTAACAAAAACATCAAATAAGCTTTAATAGATATTAAGAAAAGATGGCTACGAGATTTCTTGAAAAAGGCTAATTTCCTCCAGACTAAATATGGTGACAGAAAATAATTATGAAAATTAAAGTATGTATGTTTTTTTAAGGCTGACAGGCTAGGTGTTTGACCACAGCTCACCTGATGTTAAGTGACGGTGTAGTCGAAGATGGTAAAGCACACCTAGCCTGGAATGGATCTGGCTCTCAAGTGAGGCTGCCGGAATACCCCGTTAGATGCTTGGCGGCAGATTTTCAACTTGAGGGTGTTAGCTAGCTAGCCGTGTAGTAGAAAGTACCTAATAAACTCCATTACTGTCGATTGCAAAATTGCACCTAACCAAAAAAGGCAGTAGACAAAAAGTAAAAAAAAAAATACTCATACATATCTAACAGTAAGCTTTTAGTAAACAATCTATTCGTTACGTAATAACGCAGTACTTGCTATCAGTTCTCGAGCACTTGCAAATAGTGAAGCGAAATATTTAGCTCAATTTTGGCATCCAACCACATCTGTTCGGATTAATAAAAAACACCGCACATCTGTATTTGGCCAAATTCACATTTACGTGCGAATTCTCCCTCAGGCTAGGCTTTAGCCGCTGGCTTAAGCCTAAATGGATGCCTACATCGGGCTAGAATTAATTGTACATGCAACACTCGTGGAAATGCAGAATTTAATACCGAGTTTTATATTCTAAAGTACATTTTAACGTTGGCGCGATGAAAAGCCGCGATGCATGAAACTACTTCATTCGAAGGTCCCATGTCATTAAATATTGCTGTGGAATTCCAGCTAAGAAATTTCTGTCGGAGTTCTGAGTTTGGGATGAGAAAAAAAAGGTCGATTATGCCTGTATATGGTAGGTTATACGGCGGTGGCGGCATAGATGTTTTTTATTTCTATAAGTTCTTTTTTATGGTACTTGATGTTGAGTGATGGTGTTGTCAACGATAGCAAGCGCATGTACTTGTGCTATTAAAAAAAAACGTAAATAGCCGTGTTTTCGATTGCCATCTAAGCTTATTAAGTGGACTAAAATGAAGTATTATTTCAATAAAAATATAATATTTATTTTGAACATATTAAATTTTATTTTGAAATCTTTTCTAATGTACCTAAGAATAATATTGAATGCCTCAGTTTAAAATTTCTTTACAGTCAGTTCACACAAATGGGGTCAGTTCAAGTATTAAAAAAAAATAGATGTCTCAAGTCTACATATAGTTTTATTTTCAACCAACGAATTAGTTTTTTATCACAATATGTTCTGAAAAGTATTACATTTAGTTTAACATTCGTGTGCACTGTGCAGAGAGGTCGCGCTCTACGATCATCCGGCGTAAAAACGGTGCGCCGTATCCGGCGTTCTTGATTCGGCCAAAATGCAGCATAGTGTCATCTCTAGGCGAGACATTTCAGAACCCCTGGGCAGTGGGACTGGTTAGAATAATTAAAATGTTGATGAGTTGTGTAAGGGTGGTGAGGTTAAGTTTATTCAATCAGAGAATAGCTGAGTTTAGTATGTAAATTAAACAAGCTTGATATTTTTATGTCAAATATAACTTAAAGGTTCATTAAAATTTATACAATTCTGCCGAACTGCGTAGCAGATTTTAGACAGATACCAGCTCTTCCTATTTACATTATCTACCTACTTGTATGTAAGAGTAGGGAAGTATAATTATAACTAGCTATGCCCCGCGGTTTCACCCGCGCTAGATGCCTACGTCATAGTAGCTTTATGCATGCAAAGCCTCAGCCCGATCGGTTTAAAATTGTCAAAGTTTCATACAAATTTTTATCCCCTATTTCATCCCCTTGGGGGTAGAATTAATCAAAAACCTTTCTTAGCGGATGCCTACGTCATAACATCTACCTGCATGCCAAATTTCAGCCCGATCCGTCCAGTGGTTTGGGCTGTGCGTTGATAGATCACTATGTCAATCAGTCAGTCAGTCAGTCAGTCACCTTTGAGTTATATATATTTAGATACTTTATTAAGTTACATTGACTAACATTTTAAATATTATTAAGTTCTTGATTTTATTTATCTGGAGTTTTGTCGGGAACGCGGAAAATGTACGTCCTGTTTACTGCATTTTTTAAACTTCTGTTTTTAACTTACTTCAAAAAAAGGAGGAGGTTTTTAGATCGTCACAATTTTCGTTATGTATGTTACTCGATTACTCGAGGACGGATGGATCGATTTGAAAATAGAATAAAAGTGGCTTTTTTGGTAGTAGTATAGTCTCGTTTTATTTTTAATATTTTTAATTTGTTACACACTGCCATTGCATAACGTCTCAAGTCAAGAAAACCGAGATGACAAGAAAGTAAGCGTTGCCCTTTCTCTGAATCAAACCATAAATATTACATATTAAATGTCAACAGATTTTATTTTTTTATTCTAAGGATATACATTCAGATTGGTCCCTTAGAAATTTAAACGAGATTGGTTAAGTACTTTAATTTTTAAACCAAAATAACTGGTTTGGTTGGTGGTTTGCGTGGTGGTAGGGTACTTTCTAGTACTGGGCTGGCTAGCTACTACCCTCAAGCTGGAAATCTGCCAGTGTGAGGCCGGCACTGAGCAAAACGTGCTATGTGCTCCGTGGTCCCTCGCGCAAAAGACGTAAAATTATAGTACAAGTGTTGGTTTTTGGTTTGGGACATTATTTTTTTTTAATTAGTTTTTTTTCGATTTGAATATAAAAATGAGGGACAGTGAGGTGTATGCAAGGCCTAAAAGACAGAGAATTACTAGCAATTTGTTGCTAAATGGCAGTAACATAGAGAATGAATTGTTTAATGATGATTACTTTTTTCCTGACGATGGTGAAGATGATGAGGAAGAGGGACGATCGGACGAGGAAGACCAGCAGTTGACGTTTTTCGAAATACAGTATTACAGTTTAGAAATACAACGAGTTTATGTCAGGTAAATAATCAATTTATATTTTATTACCAAATTAATGAAATAGGTATATTTTATGATAAACTATAATATTGCAAATTATTTGTTTTATTTTTTTAAGTGTTGACCTACAGGATCAGTTATACTGGCATTCTACCCATGCGAATGGAAAACTACGCTGGCACCTGAAACTAGCTATCCATACTTTTTTGTTGTTGTTTATGAACTCTTATAAAAACAACAAATACCTACTCTGGAAACGATAAAAATATGACCCTATACGATTACCGTCTCGCAGTTATGTAAATGTAACTACAGAGTTTCTATAATATTGTGATTATTAGAATAAAACATAATTTTGTGATTTTTATGCGAATAAATATGTTTTTTTTTTTTTTTTTTTTATACAGAATAGTTTCGCGTTTGACCACATCCTGCCTGATGTTAAGCAACGATGTGGCCTAGGATGGAACACGCTTACCTAGAAGGAACCTATTTACTCTTGATTTGAAGACACTCATATTGTACTTTTCGGGAAACACAGACTCCGGCAAAGAGTTCCACATCTTCGCTGTGCGAATAAAGAATGTGGATTCGAAGCGCTTAGTGCGCACATGGGGGACGTCCACCATGTACGGGTGACGCTTTGGTCGCGTTTGTCTGGCCGTCCGGTAGTAAAAACGGGCGGGGGGAACCAAGTCGTGCAACTCCAAGGCACAATCCCCGAAGTGTATCCGGTAGAAAACCGATAGACAGGAGACCTTACGTCGATGCTCAAGACTTTGCAGTCGAGACTTGACCAAAATGTCATTGCCTATCAACCTCTTAGCGCGCCTCTCGACTGACTCCAGTGCCTCAAGTTGGTACTTGGCAGAGCCATCCCACAGATGCGAACAGTACTCCATACACGACCTCACCTGTGCTTTGTACAAACAAAGCAACTGTTCAGGTGTGAAGTACTGTCTCACCTTGGCGAGGATGCCAAGCTTTTTTGCAGCTGATTGCGCTTTCGCCTCAATAAACGAGCTGAAATTGAGAGTCGTCGAGAGAGTGACACCAAGAAGTTCGAGGCTGTCTGTTATCGGCACGGATACACCCCGAAAAGAGGGAGACAGTGTAAATGGTCTCTTTTTTGCGGAGAATAAACACGCCTGGGTCTTAGCTGCATTGAACCTGACCAGGTTGGCATCGTATGTATGTATATCCGCGTATGTGCGGGGTTGGCACAGGGATTGAGATTTTCAATCTCAGTGCCAGGCCCGCACATGTGCGGCCTTTATTTATTTTCATGATGAATCATATCATGAATTCCATACATAATATCAGTATTACATATAATCTAATCCTAATTTTATCATATCTGACATTATAGTAGCTAAAACAAACCAAAAAATAATTATGGCCATACTCATGACACCATGTTGTATGTCATAATTTTGTATTCTCCTATGTGCATATCCTCGTTATTGACACATCCCGTTTTTTTCTTCCTCTAATCCCTTCCACCCTAAGGTTGCCTGGAAGAGATCGCTTTTAGCGATAAGGTCGCCAGTTGTTACACCTATTAACTAGTTAATTTCTTCTGTATTATGTAATTTTAAGTGTGTACAATAAAGAGTTATTCATTCATTCATTCACCATGAATTTCAGCCGGCAGCGAAGTTGTTAATATGATAAGAACCTTATGTTATGATTATGACAAATTATCTCTACTATCTACTTACGTCTAACGTATACGAGTATAATTCTCATGAATGACGACTGACAAAGACAGGACGATATTAGTTTATACTGGAGAGAAAAAGACAGTTCACACCATTGAGATGGCACCACTGAGATGGCACCACTGAAAAAAGCCCAGTCCTTACGTTATAATAAATAAGTCAATGTTTTCGACCTAAAAGCGAAATATAGTAATTAGGTGCACTCCATAGCAGGCGGCAGAACCACTCGAGTTTTATAAAAATGTTTTTCGTAAAGTAGCTCGCTTTATACTGAATGTGGGTTACTCCATTTAGCCATTGGCTGTTTGTTGCACGCTCGTGGGATTTTGTATATATTTAAAACGATTCGCTTTTTCTTTTAAGCTTGTTTGAGTGTTTATTTGGCAAGTGGACATTTCTCGCATAGGCTGGATGACTAAACTTTCAATAAGTAACTTTCGATTAGTCTGAGACTAGAAAACCCTGTTTATTTAGATAGAAATCTTATTTTGTGCACACCAGAAATAGTAAAATAAATGAATATTTTAGGACATTTTCACACAACTCCAAGCTAAGTCAAAGCTATTATGAGAACGAGATAACTGATAGAGTACTTATATGTATTCATTTTTTTTTTTGTAAATGATCTTATTTGTTAGTGCTGCAAATGGCGGCCTTATCGCTAAAAGCGATCTGTACCAGGCAATCAAGAATAGAAAATACGTTACTGATTAAAAACAGACGGGAGATGTGACACTATTTAAGTTCTAAAATTTTAAAATAATACAGATGGTAAGTATGTGAAACATTTATTTATTTATATAAAATTACATATAATATATTAAGAAATTAAATATATATTTGTATTTGTATTGAAATCAGCTTTATTATAAACATAGATTTTTAAGAAATATGCTTCAATTTGTTAATGGTTTTCTTTTGGTTCATCATGTTTTACTTGGTGGTAGATCTCCTTAGCAAGAAGTCGTCTAGGTGGGAACCACCACACTACCAGATATTCTGCCACCAATCAGTAGTGTATAAACATTACTGTATTCCGGTTTGAAGGGAACAACAGCTAGCAACATTGCAGGACTGTTAAGACAAACCTCCAAAAATCTCGGAGGAATGAACGCCAAAGCAGCGATGTATCGCTACAATGATCATGAAGAGGCGTTGTCCCTTACCATCAGGAGAACGTTGCATTCGTCTCATTACTTACAAATAAAAAATAAAATTAAACCATCGATAGATATATAAACAAACAGGTAGGTACCATTTTGATCTTCATATATTCTTTGGAAATGTTTTCATATATAATATTATATTTCCCTAGAGGATGGCTACCAATTCTGATAATATTTGTTCTGTGGTAGAATCAGGTGTAATATTGCCAGTTATATGTAAGCATATCGTTAGATTTTATAGTTTCAGCGAAACACGGCCTTGTGGAATAGTTTTCTGTTGTTCGTATACTAAGAACTTTTGTTTTTATAAAAAAAATATGTTTGTTTTTCAATTTGGTTTTACTAAAAAGTTTGCATTCGGCTTAGTGTTTTGCCCTAAATTCCGATTAAGTTAGGTCTTTGACATATCTTTACAGTTTCGGAATAATAATGAAAATGTACCACGGTAGCGCTTGGTTGTAAATGTCGATAACCCATCCGAAAATTGACTGGATCGTCCGTTGCTTGACATCGGTAATCTTTTTTGAATATCTAGTTGAACTACGCCATATGTATCGCACACACGAATCTGAATATGTAGAAATAGTTTTTTTTTTGCATATAATAGAGCTAGGTTTTAACAATTTCGCTTATAATTCGCAAATTTTAATGATACACATCACATCATCACATCATCAGCCATAGAATGTCCACTGCTGGACATAAGCCTCCTCCTGGGGGGGTTTCGTCAATACTCGCCACGCTTGGTAGGCGGGTTGGCGAGCACAGTTAGGTGCGATTGTTCAAGGAAGACGCTGCTGCCCATCTTCCGGATTACATCCCTTAGCCGACTCTGACGGCAATCACGGGTAGAGAGGGTGGGGTACTATTCTAACGTCGACACCACCACAGCAATATATATTGCTCGTTTTTTTATTATATAGATAGATTAGATTTAGATTATCTGATTGACAATAAATTATTACTTTGACTTTGTATTATGTATTTAATTGATTTATTTACTTGAAAATATGTTTTAAGCTTTTTATTGATTGTTTATTTCGTTTATTTATTGTTTTTTTTTTTCTAATATGATAAAGCGGTAACCTCTAAGCTATCATCGTTACAAAATACATCGCGTTTAGTTAGTCTCACGATGAAATGCGCACACGTAATTTTCTGTTTCTGCCTACAGTTGTTTTCAGTAATGTGAACTTCGAACTTTTTTATCAACCCCGTCATCCTCTCAATTTCACCGCAAACTGTCTTAAAATCTATTAAGCTCTTCTAAACTCTAAGTTCTCAACACATCGTCATCCTTTGACATCGGAGTTACGCCTGAAGTGCATTGGTTAAACTCTGTAGCTGGACGAAGCCGTTGAAATACTTACATAAGTTTAGTTGTTTCAAGTGTACTTAAATACTCGGTGAATACTAAAGTGGCTAATGAAGTAGGCATACGTTAAGGTTTTTAGTTTGGTATACATATTACTAATGACTGCCGTGGTGGTGCCGGCGTAAGAATAGTACCCCCACCCTCTCTACCCATGGTTGCCGTAAGAGGCGGCTAAGGGATGTCATCCGGAAGATGGGCAGCAACGTCTTCCTTGAACAATCACACCTAACTGTGCTCGCCAATGCGCCTGCCAAGCGTGGCGAGTATTGGCAAATCCCCCCCAGGAGGAGGCCCATGTCCAGCAGTGGATGTCCTATGGCTGATGATGTGATTACTAATGACTTACTTTATAGAAAGAGCAACAAACAGGCAGGAGGTTTGCCTGATGGCAAGATTGCCTGTGAATTTGCAATGTTATGGATATTGTCGATTGGCTCCCAATCGAAAGTCCGGGGCACTTTTTAAAACGTTTTATGTTGCAACAACGCGCAAAGCCTAATATATAAAAAAAAACACAGGTTCATTACACATAGCGCCATCTGACTGATATTTATCATCATCGGCCTATCGAAGTCCACTGCTGGACATAGGCCTCTCCCAAGACACGCCACTAAGCCCAATCTCCGGCTGTTCGCTTCCATCCACCGCCTGCTGTCCTACGTATATCGTCACTCCATCGAGTCTCAGGGCATCCTACGCTATGTTTGCAATACGCAGTCTCCACTCCAGAACACGTATATTCCAGCGGTTATCGGTTCTGCGACAGATATGTCCAGCCCATTGTCACTTCAGCTCGCTAACACGCTGAGCTATGTCTGCAAAAGGCATATTAAATGAACGAAAAAGGCGTAGCACCATAAACAAGATTAAAATCGGTGGGAGTGTTTCTAAAAAAAAAACTAAATCAAATACATCCATTAGGTCATTGTATTCCATTCGCCGTGAGTCGAAAAAAATAAAACTTTTCAAACAGAAAGAGGAACTGAGTTCTAACAGCATGAATAGGGGCGGAACTACGGAATATAGAAAGAAGTACAGCAGTCGCTAAGGTCTACTTTCGATATTTAGTAGAGAAAAAAATTTGTTTTTCATCGTACGATGAGGGTTCCGTAGAAAATTTTAAGTATACGAGAAACATCACGAAAATTGTCGATTTTCGCTGCATTACCAAACATTACCTATATTTAACGTAGAATACTCTTACTGAAAGTTGAAAATAAAACTCTCCTACAGATCGATTTACATACGCCAATATAAATATTGTTACCACATTTTTTATGTGATATTTTTGTGAATGATTTTAAGGAATTTTTCCTCTACTTGTGCTGAAAGATCTTGCTTACTGTTTCATTATAGCCCAACAAGAAATTCTGGTTTTGTTTTTTTTTTTAAACTTCAATTATTTTTTATTAAATTCAATTCATTTTTTTTTTTTCAGATAAATATATTTTCTAGATTTACAACAAAAAATGTAATAAAAAAATGTCAAAGTAAAATAAAATGTCAAAAAAAAAACAATAATGAGAAACAAATATAGGTTTAGGTTTATAGAATTTTTATTATATTATCGAAGACATTACTGTCACTTATGTGATAACATAGTTGGACTTATTACACATGTTCACAGTCTTAATTACCTACTCATTGATATAAATTGAAATTAAAAGTTAAAAAATAAATAAATTACTCGGCTGCTGATGCTTACAAGTAATATACAAAATTAAAATTATACCGAAAAACTAGGCCCGTTCAACGCACTTTTAACCATAATAGTAATGGATTCATCCAGCATATTACTTACTTCTCGTTGGTAATATGCTGAGCTAACTGTTTCCTAAATGCGTTGAAGGAGCTTATATTTTTTAAACGTGAGGGTAGTTTATTATAAAGTCGTGCTCCTTCATTTGTTATCATCGTTTTGCCGTAACTTGTGCGATGACGCGGGATGACGAGGTAGCTCGCTCGTCGAGTTCGGCAGTTGACAACATTCGGCCGCTTTGAGAACGTTAGGCTCGTGTGAATATTTTTGTTTAGTGTTTTTCGTACAAAAACGCAAACGTTATATTTATGTATTTTTTTATATTCATTATTTTAGTTTCGTCGTAAATTTTGCTCGTCGGAGTTAAGTAATGATAGTTAAAGAGTGTTTTTATTATTTTATTTTGTGTACGTTGAAGTCTGTCTAGTCTTGTTTTTGAGGCACTCCCCCAGATTTCCACTAGATAAGTCAGATGGGGTTTTACTAAGGAATTGTAAATAGTGAAACGCAGTTTGTGTGGAATGCATTGCGACAAATATATAATAATCTTCCGCAGATTAAAAAAAATGTGGACATTAATCACTGACAATGTATTCTAAGACCCTCTGAAGTTTAAGTAAGTTCTAGTCAGTTTATTTGAGCATTGTGCGAAATATCTGAACAACTTATGGGCGGACCTTTCAAGATTTTGTTTGTTTATTTGTATAAGTTTACTGCTGGGAGAATATTGGCCATCAACATGTCAATATTGGTGTGGATATACGAGTTTGGTACGCTTCGAAAATCCGAAATTGCCTTATTTCTTTTAATAGTAGATAATATAGTTTAGTGTATCGTGTGAAAAACCTAGTCATAAAGTAACGAGATCAGTTAAAAAAACCTAATGATTATCTACCAAGTTTCAATCATTAAAAAAATCAAAGATTTTTACACAACGGCAGCGATTCTATTGTTAACAATATGCCTTAAAAGCCACCTTATGCTATCCTTGTTAAAACGAAACTACCCGCACGCGACGTTCAGCTTGCAACAACAAAGTACAACTCTAAAATTTCTACAATAGAACTATCAAAGCGCTTGAAAACTTTAGAACCGAGAGTTAAGTTCTTGGAACTGCTTCTTGTCATCGAAACATTCCAGAGGCTTTAAAGTGACGCTGAAATTTCTATAAAATTGTTAAGTGAAGTTAAACAAAATACAGTTTACTGTTTTTGTTAGCATACAAATATCTGTGTAGCGATGATAGATCAGTGGTTAGTATGATCGGTTCTCACGCCGAACGGCGTGAGTTCAAACTCCAACAATGAATTTGAGCTGCCGGTGAAGGAAAACATCGTGAGGAAACCATAGCATAATGGTAGGGTATATTTAGTACTGGGCTGGCTAGTGGCTAGCTACCACCCTCAATTTGAAAATCTGCCGCTAGGCACCCAACAGTGTGTTCTGGCAGCCTCACTTGAGAGCCAGTTCCAGTCCAGAGCACACCGTCACTTAACATCAGATGAGTTGTGGTCAAACACCTAGCTTGTCAACCATAATGTATTTGGAAACTTAATGTAATTGTTGTAGCTATTTTGTTTTGGAAAGAGTAGGTACCCGAAGAAGCTTTAGTGGCATTTACTAAATCAAATTTGGTTTGGCAGTGAAGTTGAGCGTTGAAACATATATAAAAAGGGCCTTTAAAGTTAAATCTGGGTCGCAAGACCTTAGGCACTATAAAACCCGATGGAAACGACAACCATTCACTCACATACTCATTAAAAAAATTCCAAAAAAAAAAAAAAAAACGATATTTTGATAATTTTTCGAAAATAATGAGACAAACAATAATATATAAATAATCAACACCGTAATTTGCCGTGGTGGTGCTGGCGTAAGAATAGTATCCCACCCTCTCTACCCGTGGTTGCCGTAAGAGTCGGCTAAGGGATGTAATCCGGAAGATGGGCAGCAGCGTCTTCCTTGAACAATCACACCAAACTGCGCTCGCCAACCCGCCTGCCAAGCGTGGCGAGTATTGGCAAAACCCCCCCAGGAGGAGGCCTATGTCCAGCAGTGGACGTCCTATGGCTGATAATGTGATGATGTGATGTGAATCAACACAACAACGTGACAACGCGAACAAGCACGACGTTCTCCTGATGGTAAGATATAACGTATGTCCAGGACCATGGCAGCGATTAACTTTACGTGGCAAAACAAAGTCAAAGGCATCGTTGCTGTGGCGCTCATTACTTTGACACATTCGATGGTTAGTCTCAATAGCCTGTAATTTCGCTAGCTGCAGTACCCTTCAAACAGTAACACAGAAGATCAACCACTATGTAATTTTATGTCATAATAAAATTGTAAGAAATGTAGATAATAGAATATCAGTTGTAATATGTCTAAATATACATAAGCTCAACTAAATCTGATATTCCACTAAAATCTGTATACATTTAATTAACGAAGATCAAGATTACAAAGATTCACAATATTATTAACATCTGTTATACAAGCAGAAATTAAACAAACAGAAATTAAACACCTGTTTAAATGTTTAGAAGTGTTGTTTTACCGTCACAATTTAAGAGTATTATGTTCGCAAACAAATAATACAATTATTTATTTATGACTGTATCAAGGAACGAAACCTTCTCCTTCTTGAGTTGAACGTTATATAAAAGCAGAATCTCAACAATAGATCTGTCTTTTTTCTGTAAAATGTCCCACTGTTGGGCGTGGGTGTCATTGTGAAATGTTACACTAGCCAAGTGCAAGTTGGCAGATGTCACACTTATTCGACGAGATTAAAAACTCTCATTTAGGTTTCTAATTCCAACGATATTTTGCCTCATTTGATTATTATTAATAAATTATTCCTATCATCATCCTTTTTTAGTCCGTAATCACCCAATGATGGACATAGGCCTCTTTTGTACCCATTCATCCTGGTCCCGTGCCAATTTTGGCCAGGTACAAATTGCGAGTTTT
This sequence comes from Biston stratarius, assembly GCA_950106695.1. NCBI lineage: Eukaryota > Metazoa > Arthropoda > Insecta > Lepidoptera > Geometridae > Biston > Biston stratarius. The sequence continues at coordinate 14,885,534 of OX467106.1, forward strand.
ACGACATCATCGACCTAACATTATCACCATACTAAGATATAATGACAAACTGTCTGAAGGTTGGGTATTGGAAAATATTTCCGATAGTACCTTCTAGCCCCAAACTAAGCAAAGCATCTATTATGGCAATCAGAAGCTTTTGTTTTTTTTTTTCATTTAATAGTAATGAAACGAACGATACGCTCACCTGATGGTAATAAATAGCGCATGTTCATGACCATTGCAGCGATACAATGAACTTTGAGTAGTAAAACAAAGTCCAGGGTATCGCTACTTTGGCGCTCATTACTTTGAGACTTTCTATGGTTGGTTAGTCTCAACAACCCAGTAATTTCGCTAGCTGCAGTTCCTTTTAAACCGGAACACAGTAATGTTTACACACTACTGCTTGGCGGCAGAATATCTGGTACTGCGGTGGTACCTACCTAGACGACTTCCTGCTAAGGATATCTACCACCAAGTAAAATTAAATACTTATTTGTATATTATTTAACGATTACGTCGACCTAAGATTACGATACCTTTACATTATTCGATTACTACCAAACAAATAAATTTTTGAAGTTTGGGTATTGGAAGACATTTCAGACAGTGCCATCTAGTCCTAAACTAAGCAAAGTTTCTACTATGGCAACCAGAAGCTGATAAAATACTTATTTGTATATTCTTTAACGATATCGTTGACCTAATATTACCATAGCTTAACATAGTTAATTAGTAACAATTAAATAAAACTAAAGGTTGAATATTGGAAGACATTTCAGGTTTGTAGCGATGATGGTTCAGTGGTTAGTGCGGTAGGTTCACATGCCAAAGGGTGTGGGTTCAAACCCCAACAATGAGCTTGAGCTGCCGGTGAAGGAAAACATCGTGAGGTAACCATAGCGTGGTGGTAGGGTACTTTCTAGTACTCGGCTGGCTACCCTCAAGTTGAAAATCTACCGCCAAGCATCTAACGGTGTGTTCCGGCATCCTCACTTGAGAACCAGTTCCATTCCAGGCTAGGTATGCTTTACTTCGACCACACCGTCACTTAATATCAGGTGAGCTGTGGTCAAACACCTAGCATGTCAGCCATAAAAAAAAAGACTGTGCCATCTAGTCCTAAACTAAGCAAAGTTTCTACTATGGCAACCAGAAGCTGATAAAATACTTATTTGTATATTCTTTTACGATATCGTTGACCTAACATTACCATACTTTTACATAATTCAGTTTACTAATTGAATTATGTAAAAAAATATATTAATAGGTAATACTTTTGAGTGAATTTTCGTTTCTACGTTATAAGACGTAGCTTAAGTGTTTTAATAATTATATTATACGCGTCCATACTTCCTTGTTACATATAACACTAAGCAAGAGCACCTTTAAATGAATAATAAACGTCTGCTTTCCTGTGAAAGGCTCATCATAATGCTGTTGATTTCGCTGAGGATTCGTTTGGGAGTAATTAATTTTCTTTCATCTGTTTCAGGGTGTCTTCAAGTGAATCAAGGTGTCTTCAGGCAAATCACGGGGTCTTTAGGTGAATCTGGAGGAAATTTAAATGAGATTTAATGCTTAAACGAGGTATGTGCTCATTTCATGTTAGGATACTTTATATATTATGATTTGTTTGTATTTGTTTTCAAATTTCAGACGATTCAGTGAATTTTGCTCTTTGGTGATTTAAGTTATCTGTTTTAATTTACGGAAACTTCCGCTTTTATATGTATTGTGTAAAATAGGAATTTGAATCGGCCTTTTTTTATAAACTTTCCAAATGTTGGGTTCACATTCTTATTCTAAGAAGGGTAAGGTCATAGTCCACTATGTTGGCCAAGTGCGAGTTGGCAGTGGTTTCAGCACGACGTATTATTCCTTTGCCGTTCAAAGCTAGCGTATGCACATAATTTAAAAAACAAACAGATTCTTGTCCTGGGATTTAAGCCCAAAACCTCCAGGTTAACAGTCAGACGGACGGTCTTCCCACTAGACTGCGTAGCTTGAAAAAGCTAGCTACGAGTGATTTTTTCGCCTATCGAAGGTACAATAAAGATCAATATTAAACTTTTACAGTTGCGTTCAAAATTCAGCAACCCTTAAAAATTACGTAAAACAATTACGGATTAATCCCGTTTTCATTAACTTAAAAAAAAAAAATCTAAAAATTGACATCCTAAAAATTCTATCAATTGATTAAAAAGTCTGTAAATTCAATCATACTTAGCGTGTACCAACTTTGTTTATTACACAATTAAAAGGGAGTCTGCATTATACAGAGAAAACAATTCATTGCTATCCTTTTCACCTTGAACAGTTGGAAACTTTTACCAACTGATGTTGCTTTCCTCCACATTGTTTATGAGAAATTTTGCTTAATTATTCTGAGCCTTGTGTTCAAGTATTAAGGTATAAAAGTGATTTACTACCGCCCATCTTGAAAGGAAAGTTTTTTTATTATTAATCAAGACAAGTCTTCGTGTTTCGTGAACTGCTGTTTACTTTGGAAATGGTTGAAAATGGATGGTGGGGTTGTAAATTTTTATTTTTTATGACTTATTTGTAAGTTACTTGTGATGATTCTGGGCTTTGCTAAAAATATCACTTACAACTAGTCAATGCGTCAGAATCGTTGCCCCTCTGCCATCACTCTGCCTGGCATCATGTCCTGCCCTACTCCACTTCAGTTTCATGATAGCTGTTCCAAAACCACGCACATTAGTACAACTTTATTAGTACTCGTAACAAATGTCTAATATTGACGATTAGACATTTGTTACGAGTATATGAAATTTACAAACTCCACTACAATTTCAACTTGCAAATCGCTCGCGACAACAATTTTTCACAAAAACACAATTTTTCGACGTCCGGACAAATTACAGGACTAACGTCAGTATCTATTCATCCCGTCAGTCCATCTATTGGAGCAGTGTATTTCTGCACGGCTCGGACAAAAGTATCAAACTGTAAAGTTGCCAACACACAGTCGTTCCATACGAAAAATACTTAAATTGAATTTTATGACTTCACTGCACCCGCAGTTTCAAACTCGATATTATACTTTTTACATATTTTTAAGTTCTTTTTTTTGAAATAAAATGTAATGAGATGAACAAACGCTTCATTTACGGTATCAGAGAATGGCACCACGAACTTTGAGTAACAAAACAAAGTCCAGAACTTCGCTGCTTTGGCGCTCATTACTTTGAGACATTCGATGATTAATCTCAAAAATATTTCGCTGGAGAATCTTTCAAACCGGAATACAGTAATGCTTTTATTTTTATACTCTATATATTGTGATTGACTATTTCATGCCTGATGTTAAGCAACGATGTGGTCTAGGATGGAACACGCTTACCTAGAAGAAACCTGTTTACTTTATTAAATCAAGATTTGAAGACCATTATGTTGTACTTTTCGGGAAACACAGACACTACTTATTCTAATTAAAAGTAAGGAGTCGAACGACATGCTCTCCTAATGGTAAGAGATAACGCATGTACATGACCATTGCAGCGATACACAGTAACAAAAAAAAGTCCATTTGGTAGTGTATCTGCTTCAAGAGCTATATGGCGTGGGTTCGATTCCACTCAGGACAAACATTTGAGTGACGAGCATAAATGTTTATTCTTTATTTAGGTGTTCTGTATGTATTATGATTATGTTTTTGCAACAAAAAAAAGTATATAGTTTATCTACCAGTTATCTGGTTTCGATAATATAAACTTAGTTTGGAACTAGATGGAGCTGTGTGAAAAGTTCTACGATATTCATTTTATTTCATTTTTATATCTTACATCTGGTTACCGTATTGAATCTGGATCAAACACAAATTAAATATGTTTTTACAAGTTACACGTTTTCAAAGTTACAAATTCTGTAATATAATTTAAATATATCATTAAATATCTGTTTTTTATGTATCAATAAATAAAAAACAGATATTTCAAAATTAAGTAAGTCTATATAAAAATATTTTCAGTATAATAGATCTTTTTCTTTATTGATCATCTTGATTTTGTAATAGATATCCAAACTAAAACAACAAAATATAGGCATTAAAAAATGCTTACCCGCCATTAGTTAACCTGAATTAACTAATCTGCTACACAATGGGCAACTTGGCGTTGGTCGACTTCTCGCCCATGTCAAGTGTCCCATGGGAAAGTGAGAGAGCAGGTTTAATATTGAGCATTTATATTTATGAAATGATGATAGAATAGATAACGGAGAACAATAAAGTTTGATAGTATGCGGTCATTGTTTCATCTGAATAGCAACTATAAGAAGACTTGAACATTTGTAGCAATAATAGCTGATTAGCGTGGTAGGTTAACTTTTTTTTTGAGCTTTAGCTGCCGGTGTAGTGAGGACATAGCATGGTGGTAGGGTAGTTTTTAGTACTCGGCAGGTAGGTACCACCCTCGGGTGGAAAATTTGCTATTAAACACTTAGCGGTGTGTTCCGGCAGCCTCACTTGAGAGCCTGTTCCATTCCAGGCTTAGTATGTTTACCATCATCGACCACTGCGTCACTTAGAATTAGGTGAGCTTTGGTCTAATACCTACTCTGTCAAACATATAAAAACTTAATTTCATCGCCTAAGCAAGAAAATTTTAATTTGGCACATAGCTATCTTTTAAAAAAGTTACGGAAGCCTGGGTTGTGTGATTTTCAATCTGGGAATCCGATTTAGAATTTTACGATACGCAATAGACTTGCGTCTACTACGAATAAAACGAATTAAATATACTTTCTTATGTAACAAAACACATAAAATGATTATTATAAATGTATATATTCAGTAAATTAGAAATTTAGTCACGTGACGTGTCACGGGATCGTTACGTCACTCCCTGCAAAACACCATTGCTGTTTTTGACATTGTCGTAGAACAACTGCATGACATGATCGTTTCGCAAAGAGTGACGTCATTCAGACACAATGACAATCTTGACAGTTTTCTTGCTAGATTTATTAGTTTTTGAAATAGCAGAATACATAATGAATATTTCTTTTTTAAACAAACGTGTTTTGACACTTACTAGATAAAAAGGTACCTACAGTATTAATCTATCTCTATCTATATCAGTATTTATTATCTTGATTTTTTTATGTTATTGTTAAATGCTTTAAAATATGAAAGAAAACTAGTCTAAGAGTTTTTAAGATATTCAATGTGAAATGTGTCAACGTACGAGTACATTATAGACTAAAATTTTATCTATTTCTCAATGAAAACAATTTCACGTCCAGCTGTAAGACAGTTTTAAATTCAAGCTTGATTATCATCACAAGTTAGATAAAACGAGTTCTAAGCTAAAGACAATCTGAGCTGAAACATTGTTAAAATCAAATTAACTGACGCGTAAATATTACTCGCTTATTCCTAAGTATGGATGACTTATTCAAATCCGCTGAGACGTATTCCTTTAGGCAATTAGCTATGCTCGGTGAGCAAATTGCGAGTTACGGAATTCGACGCATTTTTTTGTGTCTAGAAAAACGCGTAATAGGCTTCCTTTTTGGAAGTTTTATATTTTACTTTTAAACTTAAACGAGTGCGTTAAACTCAGATAGAGTTTATACAAAGATAAATATTGTATCGTTAACACCAATGTTAAAAGACAAATTTCGTAATATTATTTCAAATATTTATCATTCAAAAAAGTTTTAAAACACTGATTATGATTATAACAAATGTTAATGAATTTAAAACAAAATGCCAAAATAAAGTATGTCAATATAATAAATTGTCAAAAAAATCATAATCACTTGCTAGTAATTATTTAATCTTTTAGTTTAAAATACTCGTCAATATCATAAAGCAAGGTCTCTAGCAGCGAAGATCTTAAATTAGAATTAGAATGTAGATATATGTCATAATTTTGTATTCTCCTATATGCATATCCTCGTTATTGACACACCCCGTTTTTTTCTTCCTCTAATCCTTTCCATCCTAAAGTTGCCTGGAAGAGATTGCTTTTAGCGATAAGGTCGCCAGTTGTTACACCTATTAACTAGTTAATTTCTTCTGTATTATGTAATTTTAAGTGTGTACAATAAAGAGTTATTCATTCATTCATTCATTCATTCAATTGGTTCTGAAGCACGCGGTGGAAGATGCATCCCGGACGGAGGCGGGTACACGGTTGTAGACCGCGGGCCCCAGAATGTATACCGACCTCTCCGACTTGACGAGCCGATGCGACGGTGTTACAAGCTGGTCTTTCTCATTATGTTGCTGTGAAGATCTAACGAGCTGTGGACGCCTCTGCGTTGAAATTTATCAATATTCGTGTGGGTGAATAGGGCTACCTGTTAAATAAGCTCACGTGGCAACGGCAGTATCTGAGAATAATAAGAATAAAGAATTATAATAAGAAGAAGTAAGAAGTATTTTGTCTAAAAGTCTATATTCTAATGCTTTACATTTCAAGGGTTATGATCTCATCAAAATGAATAGCTGAAATTAAATTACATGTTATATATAGAAAGGAATTGATTAAAATCTTTAATAGTTCTGCCTATTCCAGTTGTTTCAATACAAGCTCAAAAGGCAGGAATAAATTTTCATTTCTAGGTTTGTACAAAAAGATCGATATGACAGATTCAAAAAGTAACTAATTAGGTTGTATAGGTTAAGTAATGACGTCTGACGACCTCTTGTATATTTTGACAACTTACTGTTGAGCAACAACCGAAACCTTTGACCACAGCTCACCTGATGTTAAGTTATGGTGTAGTCGAAAATGTGTTTTATTTCACGCAACAAAACAGTAATATTCTATACATTTATAGCGAGGATAACTTAGTGGTAGATATACCGGAGAGCGTAGGTTCAAATCTAAAGAATAGTCTTTTTAGCCGGAGAAGCAAAACATTGCGAGGAAACCACATCATGGCGGTTAAATACTTTCTAGTTCACCCTTAAGTAGAAAAATCTACCATCATACATCTAATCAAGTCCCAATTCCATTTCCTTGCCATCTTCGACCATATAGTTACTTAACATCAGATGCAAAACGCACAACCACATGATTTAAAAATATTTCTACTAAACCTTGTCTTTCGAATATTAATAAAAATCTGAACTTTGTCTCAAAATTGTAATGTACTGTTTTCATATTGTTAAATGTTGTATATTTTGTCAAATGAATAAAATAAAGAACATATTTTTTACACACAAACGTTACACGTACAATATTTTAATCCAAATAGCTTAACGTCGTAATTCTAAGCATGTAGCAAAACAGATATAAAAAATAGAATCACGCATAGAGATAAAATGTCGGCAATTCAATTTTATGTCCAACAGTATCCACTTTCACGCCCTTATCACCCAATAGCAGAATCAGGGCTTTGCCGTCCCAAATATAATAATCGCTCACCTGTGTCCCCAAATAGGTACATTCTAACCACTACCGCCTGTAACCAAATGGGAACGCTTCGGCCAAACAAATTCTGTTATACCTAAATTAGATTTGAAAGCTCTTGGGAGCCGTACTTGGTTAAGCCTAACGGCTTGTTTGAAACAAAATGCTTAAGTAGAATTATAATATGTCTAAATATTATTTGTGTTCTTACTATTTTTTAAATATTAGCGCTTCACAGATCTATATTTTTTTTTAAATGTAACAATGATTTCATGAACGGGACGCTCTCCTGATACACAGAACTTTGTGTAGTAAAACGAAGTTCAGGGCATCACTGCTTTATCGATAATTGATTGATTCAGGCGTTACTTTGCCGAAGTCCATTTTGAGTGTTCTAGGTATATATTTAGTTTATTTCCTATTAACAGTCGTTCCAGTTACAACAGAAATGAGTATTTAAGTTCATAAAACTTAACAAAAAGTTAAAACACTTGAAAATAATTTTAAAAAACTTTAGCAATAATTTAAAAAACTTGACGATGATTAAATTATCCGGAACTTTACTTAATATCTAAAACTAAATTTAACATAAACTTAAAAGCTTAAACAAAACACTAATTAAATTAAAAACAAAATCCACAAGTATTTATATAGGTTTTTTAACTATCGTCAAGTTTTTAAATTGTTATTAAAGTTTTTAAAAATTAATTTCAAGTGTTTATAATATTTGTCAAGTTTTTAAAATTGTAATCCTTATTTCTGTTGTAGCTGGAACTACTGTTAAGCGGAAATAAACTAAATATATACCTAGTTGTTTCATTGTTTTTAAAATCCAAATCAATGATTTGAATTATTGTTATCGTTTAATTTTAAAACATTTGAGTATCCAAGCCTACAATGAACATTATAATGCTACATTTGATAAGATTTACTTGTACACTTCAACAATTCTAACTCTATCTTCAACAATTTAAGGTAGAGTATTCCCTGGCTGATTAAGTTCAGCAGCCCGTAAATGTGCTGCTGGAATTAGAAGTCCATTAGCACAGTGGTATTGTGCTGAGTTACTGCTAAAGGTGTAAAAATGTTAGTAATGGATTGAGATCGAAATGGAATCTAATTTATTTTACTAAAGCTTTTTCATTGGCATTTCTTACTAACAGCCCTTTAGTAATTCACTTTTAATTAGCTCGTCGTAATTTGGGTGGATTTTTTTAAATGGTGCTAATGTATTATACTCTTGTTTTGTTACTAAACAAAACAAGCTTAATTGAGAAAAAAAATTCGCACCAATATATTAAATGCAAAACTTTGTCCGTATATTTCTATCAGAAACAGCTAATCAAAACAGCTAAACAGCTATCGTATCTTCTAAGTCTGCGTGCTTTATTTTTGACCACATCATCGCTTACCATCAGGCGAGTTGATGGTCTAACGCGGACGTATCCGAATAAAAAAATAAAGCTAGACAAGTTTAAATGAAATTTAAAATTCAGATAACATATACCCTAGATTAGCACACCCTGGATTAACACATAGACTACTTTTTATCTCGTAAAAATACAGCGGGTAACACCACGTGACACACCTAGTAAAAGAATCACTAGAATTAGAAAAAAAAAATAGCAGATTTTATAAAGCACACTCCCTAGATACAACCAACTTAAGTCCGACACAATTTTAATCCAAATTGGATCAACATAACTCCATGTTTCGATAACTAAACAAAGGGATGGAATCTTTCGGCCAGAAACTTATTAAGGCAATGCTTCGTCTTAAACAAAGTTTATATTAAACCAGTGAACGCCCCAATGCGATTTGAACCACAACTCGTGGCGTAATCAAATAAAGTCTTGTTTACACGAAACCAATAAGAGAGTCACGACGATATTTGCTGGATTTTGTTATTGGACCTTTTCGTCACAATCTTCTTGCACATTTTCAGCGACTACACAAAAAAAAAGGCTACGATCTAAGCACCTTATATATATATATATTGTAGGACACATTACACACAGCGCCATCTGATCCCAAACTAAGCAGAGCTTGTGTGATGGAAGTCAGATAACTGATAGAATACATAAATACTTTTTTTTTTTTTGTAAATACATACTTATAATACATACAGAACACCCAGACACAGAACAAACATTTGTTTATACCAAACAAACATTTGTCCTTAGCGGGAATCGAACCCACACCCCACAGCTCAGGCAGACATACTCCCAATGAGCCAACAGGGCTGTCATATATATGTTTCCATATATGAAACACTCGTGAAAATATAATCACGGACCTATAAAAATATTAACATCTTTTTTTAACACATGTCCATGACCATTGAAGCGATGCATAGAACTTTTGAGTGACATTACAAGGTCAAGGAGATTCAGTAAGTCTCAACAGCTAATTGCTGTACCGGAACACTGAAACGTTTACACATTACTGATTGGCGGCAGAATTAAGTCTTAACCCCATCTGGTTAAGCAGTAATGTGGTCTTAGATGGACTACACTTACTTTTGATTTGAAGACACTCGCATTGTACTTCATAGGGAACACAGACACCGGTAAAGAGTCCTACGATTTCGCTGTGCGAATAAAAACATGGAATCGTAATGCTTTGTGCGTAAGAAGGGAATATTCACCATGTATAGATGACCTTTAATTTGAGGAGTATATCATGTAGCGTTCTCCAGACTCCAAAGTCTCAATGTAATCTACAAACTCATTTAAACAAACCAAATAGTGCATTCTATTGTCATCTAAAGTAGCCGTCTCAGCGGGGTGATGTAAGAAACACACGATATAATATGGACTAAAGGTGCTACGAGGGTTCTCGAGTGTGAACCCATTAGATTTAATGCAAAAGACGTAAAAGACACAAACGACTCAAAGGACACAAAAGACGCAAAAGACAAAAGTTACTAAAGACAAGAAAAACGCGAAGGACGCAAATGACAAAAGACTTAAATATATTGACAAACCCTATACATTAGTCCATATGACGCATAACCTAATACTAAAAAAAGACATCTCAGGACAGTGGCTTTCGATATTGGACAGACTTCTTGTCTTTGGTATTATGATAAGTACCGTAATTATTAACTTACAAATATTTAAACTCACAGTTATTATAAGTGTGATTTCACATAAAAGACTCAAAAGATAAGAAAGATACAAAACAAAAATAAACGTAAATAACACTAAAGATACAAAAGACGCGAAGGACGCAAAAGACAAAAGACGTGAAAGACTTAAATATACAACACCATACATTACCCATACTACCCAGGCTATGTGATGCATAAAATGCTCAAAGGAGACTTCTCAAGACAGCGGCTTTCGATATCGGACAGACTTTTTCTGTGACAGTATTTTGTCAAGTACAGATTATAATAAGTACTGTACCTACTAATTAACATACAAAAACTTATTATTATTCACTAATTAACAAAAACAGTCACAGTTGAAATCTTGTCCGATATCGGAAGCCGCTGTCTTGAGCTGTCGCCTTTTAATACCAGCATTAATCTATAGCGAAATGAAACACAAATTGTAAGCTCCGCAAACAAACAACAAGGCAGTTCAGTTCGCCGGCATTAAATTAAACATTCCTTGAATCCAATTTAGTGAGAGCCCTCAATTTAGCCAGCCAAATCATTGACATGGAAGACGTATGAGAATTCGGAGATCAAATTAATTTGGATGTGATTGCGTACATATTGTCATGTACTGAGTATGTGACGGGAACTTCTTTAATTTGATTTCACATGTACCTTAGATTTGCCATTGTTATTTGCGGCGTCCCTAATGAATGTTCCCCGATATATACAATCTGGGTACTTCCAAGTGCGAATGTATCGGTAGGTCTTGCCTAGATGAATCTGGGCAAGCGTGTTCTGTCGTAGACCGTATCTTCGCTTAACATCAAGCGAGATGAATAATTTTGAACCACTCTTATTGTAGACAAAGAGCCAAGGTCGTAAAAAAGAATAGCTGCTCCTCATATTAGGTCGAGCTTCAAATAATTTATTCAATGGAACATGAATAACTGATAGATTTCAGTTGATCCCACAGTAAAAGTTATTCATAATAATGAGTGCAACGGCCTCCTTTAAGCTAATACTCGAAACTTATAACCCTGTACATATTAAATATGTTATAAGTTAGGTATCTATTTGATTTACTCAAGCAATTTTCATTGGAAATATCTCTCTTTATTAATTAAATACATTTCTAACATAAGCCAGTATTTATACAAATTCTTCCCATTTGTCCGACTATACAGTTTAGAGATAAGAAATGCCAGTTGCCAAGTATTCCAAATTTAAACAAATTATGTTTCAATTATTTCTGAAAACAATCTCAAATTCTTGATGAAAATTCAAGAAAACAAGATTTTTTTTTTTTTGAGGGTAGGTCCTCGTTTACAAGTTGTTCTCCGCGTATTTATTTTGATTTTAATACTTATTTTAAGTTTATCGTGGTCTTTTTACGTGAAATGTGGAGTTCGGGGCGTTCTTAAAGTGCACAAGTGTTATCCCGGAATTCCATTTCTTCATTAAGAAAATAAGCATAAAACCGTAGAGGTGACGTCGGCCCAGCAAGAATCGTTCGGCTGTGTCTTTTTCAGACACTACATGAAATACTACGGGACTAATTGGGGTCTAGTTTTGCCGGCGTTGATGCGTGTCATATGTTTGTGCTGAAAAGTGATTGTCTGAGGAATTGATTTTAAATCTTTCAAGTCTTCTTGGTCACAGCGTACAAGTGGCGCCATCTCTGCGGCTAACAACGAACTTTGTTGAACCTTTACCGTTGGCTGTCGATCATTGAAACGGATCTTTTGCCGCAGTCCTGAGATACTTAACAAGTAATAAGCTTGAATGGAACTTTTGTTCCTGCGGCGCTACACAGAGGGTGACACCTGTTTCGACGAGCCACGATTGTGCATAACCATTTTTGCTCTGCAACTATATTTCAATAAGACGACTTGTATGATAGTTACCTATGTATGTTACATAGTGATTTGTATGTTTCGAGACTTCAGGTTACAAAACGCACCTAATCAGGATACTAAAACTGTATTGTCAACGGTTTATTCGGGTTTGTTTTGTATTTATAGGTTTACTGTTAAGAAAAACATGCATATTAATAATATAATTTAGGTTGACTATTATTATTTTTAAAATTGTTAATCGGTGGCCTGTATAAATTTATTAAAGGGTTTTGTTAAATTTCTTTTTGACATCAGTTGTAATAGTGTGTTAATTGATTGAACTCACTTGAATGCATTATTGTTAAGTATATTGTACAACGATACCTTTGATAGGCATCTAGCGTTTATGTGTCGTTAAGTACCTAGATATCTAAGTGCTAAAGTGGCTCATTTCTAAGCGTATATTTAATAATAATTTGTATTTTCCTTGACATTAATTTTTTTTAATTTTTTTATTATTATTTTTCAAGTATTTGACATTCATTCTACCTTGCGTAATTCTTGACTGTGATTTAATTATTATCCTTTCGGTGACATTAATTGTATATTATTATTTAATTGTGTTGTACTAAGTTAGGGTTTATCTTATAATGGCGATTTCTACGCGCGCCTCTTGCCCTCACTGCCCAGGTTCGTCAAAACTATACATTGTCCCCCACGGCTTACGCGTACATATTGGCAGAAAACACAAAGACGTCTTTCCGTTGAACTCTGTCAATCCCGCGGTTTCTCCTGCGGTAACTTCCGTGGGGTCTGGGTGTCTATCGGGTACAAATGCAGGGCTGCATGACTTACTTTCTTTAAAGGCCAGGGTTCGAGTCCTTAGACACGTGCCTAAGGGGGCCAGATGTCTGGCAGCGGGTAAATTGGCTTCCCTAATTGAACAATGCGTCAAATCTAATTGTGTCGCTGATTGGTTGGCTTTGTTGTCGTTCGCCTACATGGCCTTGAAAGTGCCGGATCAAAGGGACAAGAAGTCCTTAACGGCCAAGGTCAAGGCTAACATTGAGAGCTCACTACCGAGCCTCTCGGCTGATAATTCGCCGCACAGGTCTCCCTCGTTATATAAATCGGTGCAGGCGAAAGTCTTTGAGGGTGACCTCAGAGGGGCTGCGCGCCTTCTCACATCTGAGTGCTCGTTTGCCCCTTCTGGTGCGGAGACGCTGACGGCTCTTAGGGAGAAGCATCCTTTTTCATCTTTTCCTCTTTACGTCCCCCCGGCACCCAATGAGTCGACTCCCTGCCTTGTCGTGTCGGCCGAGAAGGTCTCCGGTGCTCTCCGTTCCTTCTACCGCGGTTCTGCGGGAGGGATGGATGGGCTGCGCCCGGAACATCTGAAGGAGTTAACATCTTCGTCGGCCGGCGACAATGGCCAAAGACTTCTCGTTTCAATTACACGCTTGTGCAATTTCCTACTGGAGGGAAAACTTAATTCTGAGGTCTGTCCTTTCCTGTATGGCGGCTCACTCTGTGCACTAAAAAAAAAAGATGGTGGAATTAGGCCGATCGCTGCGGGCAACACTTTTCGGCGTTTGGTTGCTAAACTGTGTTGCCAAGAGGTTAGAAGTAATATCACGCCCTATTTGCAGCCCCATCAGGTGGGTTTTGGCACGTCTCTTGGTTGCGAAGCAGCTATTCACGCCACGCGGACCTTCGTTATGCGCGAGGGAGCCAACGACATCCTCCTGAAGTTGGACATTCGCAATGCCTTCAACAGCATCGATAGGGGTGCGATTTTGTCGGAGGTTAAAGAGTTGACACCATCAATTTTCCCTTTTCTGTACCAATGCTATTCGGCTCCAAGCTATCTCTCGTTTGAGGGTGACTGCGTTCTGTCTCAGGTCGGAGCTCAGCAGGGGGACCCTCTTGGTCCCCTTATTTTCAGCGTTGCCATTCACAAAGCTATAAAGTCCTTAGAGTCTCCCCTAAACATTTGGTACCTGGATGATGGCACCTTAGGTAGAAATCCAGATACGGTTGCAAGGGACGTGAGATCTCTCCTACCGGCCTTGAGAGAGCTGGGCCTGGAGGTTAATACCACTAAGTGTGAGTTCTACCCCTGTAGTCAGGCTGCCGCGGAGTCAAGAGCAATATTCACGTCCCTTATTCCTGGAATTAGGGTCATGGATCGCAAATCCCTTACCTTGCTGGGTGCTCCCATTTTTCCGGAGGGTGTGCAGGACAGCTTAGCATCTAAAACGCAGACGCTGACCTTACTGGCAGGCCATCTCCGACACTTGCCAGCACATGTCGCCTTGACCCTCCTGAGGACCTGTTTCGCGATGCCCAGGCTGACGTACGTCATACGTACTTCACCAACTTGGCAAGTACCCGAGGGAGTTGAATGTTTTGATGGCATACTAAAGCAGATCCTGGAGGAAACTTTGAACGTCAGCCTCAGTGACGCGCAATGGTGTCAGGCCAGTCTGCCGATCCGATTTGGTGGCCTTGGAGTGCGCCGCTTGCAGGAGTCTGGTCCCATAGCTTTTCTCGCCTCCTCTTACGGGGTTATGGACCTAGTAACCGCGATGTTGCCTGTTTCAGGTGATTCGGTCTGTATCCCTTACGCCGCGGAGGCTCAGGAAGTGTGGTCGTTGCGATATCCGGGCGCTGACCTACCTGCGAAGCCGGGGTTGCAGAGGGGCTGGGACGATATAGCCGGAAGTATAATACTCTCTCAGCTGCGCGGTACCGCTACAGGGGTCGAGCTGGCCCGTCTCAATGCCGCCTCTAGACCTGAGTCTGGTGCTTGGTTGCATGCCCTTCCATCTCCTCACGTGGGCACGCTGCTGGACAACGACTCTCTTAGGGTGGCCGCGGGACTCCGACTCGGCTGCGCTATTTGTGAGCCACACATATGCGTCTGTGGTGCGACCGTAGAGGCTAACGGCTATCACGGCCTTAGCTGTACTCGTTGCGCAGGACGTAGACCCCGGCATCACGCAATTAACGAGGTCATTAGGAGGGCGCTCGTAAAGGCTGACATCCCCTGCGCGCTGGAGCCTCCCGGCTTGTCGCGCTCGGATGGTAAGCGGCCCGACGGACTCACGCTGATTCCGTGGCAAAGAGGTCGTTGCCTCATATGGGATGCTACGTGCGTCAGCACGTACGCATCCTGTCACCTCCACGCCACTCAGCGGGTCGCTAGTTCAGGTGCAGAAACAGCTGCAAAAGGCAAGCACCTGAAATATGCGACACTTGAGTCAGCGTACGAGTTCGTCCCTTTCGCTGTCGAGACGGCGGGTCCTTGGGCCTCCGAGGCGAAGAAGTTTGTCGCGGAACTTGGGCGGCGCCTAAGGGATAGGGGGCACGATCCACTTTCGGGCCTCTACTTGACCCAACACATCTCGCTGGCCATCCAGCGAGGTAACGCGGCCAGCCTCATGGGAACATTTGGGCGTGTGGGTGCGGAGCGCGAGTGATTTCCCTT
This sequence comes from Biston stratarius, assembly GCA_950106695.1. Lineage (NCBI taxonomy): Eukaryota > Metazoa > Arthropoda > Insecta > Lepidoptera > Geometridae > Biston > Biston stratarius. The sequence goes on from OX467106.1 coordinate 14,901,335, forward strand.
TAGTTTAGTTTTTCCTTGTTTTAATGGAGTGGTTGTAGTTGTTTTATTGACATTTTGTGATTATGACTTGTTTTATATTTGACCAAAACGTGTTTGTCGAAAAATGTGACATATTTTAAGACTTAATAATAAGAACATGATTTTTTTAAAAGATACAATAATAATATATGTAATTATAGAAACAAGAAATAGTTGTTTTTTTAATAGCAGGCACCCTGGATATTTAACAACGGGTTAGAAATCAGCGAATTCGAATTTGTGACCTTGAGGTTAGAAATAATGGTATTTTAATTTAACGTTTTAAGAAAAAAATTCTTATTTCTTATGCGGGATCACTCACGTTTTATTATATCGGATGTTCTGAGTATAGTTTGGCCTACATCCAGTAGCCTTCTGACACAGAGCTAAGTACAAAGTGTGCGCGGCCTCGTCTTGCTTTGGTTTTGGTTTGCCACTCTAAAATCCAATACCAAGATAATACATTCTTATATTTAGACATTTGAAAAAACAACATCGTTTCATGGTTGACGTTGCAAAAACTCGTGTTCCCTTATAAATACAATGGGTGTCTTCAAGTCGTGAGTGAATCACGCTCAATTGGTATCTTCTAGGTAAGTGTGCTTCATCTTAGGTTACATCTTCAATTAGCATCAGATGGTAGTCAAATATCCTATTCATTAGTTCGGAGCTAATGGGTTAATTATACTCGTAATGTGTCATAAGTTTATGGCAAATAAATTTATTTTGATTTTGATTATTATAAAAAGAAAATTCGCTGTTGCTCATATATTCATGATCGATAAGGTAAAAGTCACAGAAAAAAGTGAACACTTTTTGCCTACAAAATATAAATCATTACAAGATAACCTCGAATTGGTAGTAGGTTATTTACAGGAATTACATTTCAAAAGCCAAGCAGTAGTTTGTACATAAACACAATACTGCTTTATGATGAGTGTGTATTAATTTTAGTGTAACATCTTTTTAGTTATGTTGTAAAGGTTTTACAATAAAGTAATTTTTATAATTAAAAAAAAATGTTACAATAAAATTATTTGATAGCATTGTGCTTTCATTAACTAGAGTCATAGTTTTAAAAATATATTTCGCACCTAAAAAAAACCTGGCAAAATATATTACCAGGAAATTCCCTTGACCAACGTCTATTTTTCAAAACTCGACACGAAAGATAAATCTTTTAAATGGGCGTGTACGTTTATCTTGAATAAATACGCTAGAATGAATTTCGCTCGAAAGTTCACACAATTTTAATTTGTGCTAACGATTTCTGGACGAATTTCTAAGATTCTTGGTGTCAGTGGGTTTTTGAATCGTGAGTAATTTGTCCTTGAATCCATGATTATTTTGAACCAGACGGTTGAGGAAAAAATAGTGAATAAAGACGTTTTTAATTTGAATTTTAGAGACGTGACCTTTGTTTGAAACTAGTGATTAATGTATGTTTTCAATCTGAATGTGACTTAAAAAATTACTGATCATTTTGTTTCTAGCATTTCTTATATGATTACTATTGACGCTTCATGTTTTTATTATAACGACTGCCCATTTTTAATATTTTTTATATTAGCGCATTTTGTAATAGTTCTGCTTCCTGCCTCCGTGTGGTTCTTATTGCGATTCCCGTTAGGAGCTCACAAGAAAGCTTCGCGACGAACCTTTATGCACGGATATAGGATATGCGGTCGAGTAGCTTTTTTGTAAGCGCCTAGCAGGAATTGCAATCAGACGCTCAGGAATACGAGGCAGGACCTTCAGGCGTGCTTTCGCTTACTACCCACATAAGAATTTTTTAAACACATTTGTATGGGTATATTTTGGACATATTTACAAAAAGGCCTATTTAAGTATTCTATCAGTTACCTGGCTTCCATAGTATAATTTTTCATAGTTAAGGACTAGATGGTGTCCTATTTGGTAGCTATCTATATAGCTTCATAGCTACCAGACATCTACTTAGTCACCAATTTTTGGCAAAACTTTATTGAAGAAGTAGAACCGATTTATTACACTTATACTAAAAGAAACAGCAAAAGAATAATAAGACATCTCGTGTTGAACGAAACTTTAACGATGTTTGTAATGCACTTTGGCAAAAAATAATATTAAAGTCTATGCAAATGTCGTAGTAGTAAACGTAAAAATTTAAGAGAAAACTTTGGAACGAGTAAATATTTTTAAGTGTTTTCCAATGGAACCTTGGCTTAGTTATTTTCTTTTGCTTCTAAAGTTGTATTAAAGAAATAAAATAGAATTTTTCTTCTCTGTGTAAATCTTATTTGGAAAGAGGTCACTTGTGTTGGGTTGCTATATGCGTGCTGTGCTATTTGTCGCAGGCATGTGCTAATCACGTCCAGGTATCGAACCGACTAACATCGGTATAAGTGCTACCCACACTTGCCGGTTTCTATAAATGTGTCTCGTAAAACTTTATTTAATCGACTGCTTCTTCCACATACCTGTCTTCTATGGAATGGCTTACCACCATCGGCTTTTCAATCAAATTATATTATCTGCATCGCTTCAAACAAAATGTGAATATGGTCCTCAAAGATAGGCAACGCACTGACAATGCCTCGAGTATTGTAGGATGTAGTAAGTGGCCACTTCTTCATTTAAAAAAAAAACTTCCTTGGCTTACAAATAAACTTCCTAAAGAAGGTCCCACACGTCATGTAGCATAAAAAATGATATTTAAATAATCATATTAATCACCGAGGTTTTGAAACATTTTAATAATTTTCGACACTAGAAAATGACTGAATACGAATTTAAATAGTTTTTAGAAAAATATTCTAAGAGTTAGAACGGTTTAAAATTGTTCATGGACTGTTAAAAACCTTTGGTGATATAATGTCTCGCTGCACCAGAATACATTTGAATATAATAAATTCAAAACGACAAGGACCATAATGGATTTGTAGTTTAAAATTCAGTCACTTCGGAATATTATGAGAAAAATCGGGCGTAAAATAGATTTCAACCGAAGTATTCCGGTTAAAAAATTAAATGATTGAACTATAGGTTGTTTGTTGATAAAATCGATAGTTATGGGAATGATTTAAGCTGGTTTTATTACAGAAAGCTATTTACGCTGACTTTGCAACGTTGATTAACTTTTGAAGTCAAGTTGATATCATATTTTACTTGGTGGTGGACAGGAGGTCGTGTAGGTAGACCCACCGTAGTAACAGATATTCTGCCGCCAAGCAGTAGAGTTTAAACATTACCGTGTTCGGTAGTTCGGTTTGAAGCGTTCTCCAGTTAGCAAAATTACAGGGCTGTTGAGACTAACTATAAAAGTCTCAAAGTAATGAGCGTCGAAGGAGCGATGTCCTAGACTTTGTATTGCTACTCAAATTTATGTCGTTGGTCATGACATGTATTATCTGCTACAATAGTAGGAGATAATACGTGGAGGAGGTCTCGTTCGTCTTATAAAATTTACATTAAAAAAATATAATTTTGAATAATTAACACGTGGTTTGCAGAGAGTCCAGATTACTTAAGGGAAATCTTCTTCTATTAGCTCATGCTCTCGTAATTCTATACGAAGATCTGTCCAGTGTCCATCTCTTTCTAAATAGTGCGATTACGCGCCAGATTTTTTCGCCAGGGTATTTTTTGTCCTTCTGAACCTTTATATACCATTTGCTGTGGTGGTGCCGGCGTAACAATAGTACCCACCCTCTCTACCCGTGGTAGCCGTAAGAGTCGGCTAAGGGATGTAAGCCGGAAGATGGGCAGCAGCGTCTTCCTTGAACAATCACATCTAACTGCGCTCGCCAACCCGCCTGCCAAGCGTGGCGAGTATTGGCAAAACCCCCCCAGGAGGAGGCCTATGTTCAGCGATGGACGTCTTAAATGATGGCTGATGATGATGTACCTTTTGTCCTCTTGGCCTAGTTATCAGGTGCATTCGGGCATGTGTCACCGGACTCCGATTTAGTTTGATTTGGATACTTATATAATATAATCTAGAATCTAGAAATCTTCAAGTCACGAGGAAGTTGGTTTTTTTGAAGGAATGATATATTGATGATTTGTAGCGATGATAGCTCAGTAGTTAGCGCGGTCGGTTCGCATGCCATAGGGCGTAGGTTCAAACCTTAACAATGAGCTTGCAGCCTCACTTGTGAGCCAGTTTCATTCCAGGCTAGGTGTGTTTATCATCTGCGACTACACCGTCACTTAACATCAGGTGAGCTGTGGTTAAACACCTAGCTTGTCAGCAAAAAAAACATACAAGTTCTTTAGTTTTCGACAACTATCTAAAATTACGTGACATGGTTGTTGAAAAGAGGCCTATTTTCTTATTGTAAGATGTATTGAAACAAACGGGTCACTTATCTGATGGTAAGAGACGGCTGCTTACTGATGTGATACTTACCCAGAATTCTGAGTAACAAAATAAAAACCCAGTGGATTATTACAAAAATACATTTGATAGTGAATATTCATAGCCCTGTTATTATCAAATGTCAAAGAAAAACATAAAATTGTGTTTAAAACTATTTTTTTCAGTAGTATGTGAGTTACTTATCTACTTTTATTTTTCAGTGTGTGTTTTTAACCTGTGAACTAAGCGCTCGGAGCTTTGGAATTAAATTTCGTTCGTGTTTTCTGTCTGCACTGGAGAAATATGGGGCATAGAGCCACAGACTAAAATATATGTGTCACAGTTCAGGACCAATGCTTTCAAACAAATACAAAATATCGTAATTATTGCCTTGTGCCTATTTTCTGCCTAATTTTTCTAGTTTGTAATCATGTCAATCGTACACTTAATAAAAACATATTTATGTATTTTAAACACAAACGTGTGATTATAGAGTCAACTTTCAATGATGATTGAAATATTTTTTTAAGTCAGGTTTTATTGTAACTTATACTCCGACTATAATTTCGGCCATTGGCCCACTTCAGTTCACTTCACTTTCGGAAAGACAACGCCGAGCGCGCGTTGTTCTCAGCTTTGTCTCCTTGAAGAAAAGCACCGGATTTGTCTGAAACTTGTAGCGATGATAGCTTGTAGTGGTAAGCGCGATTGGTTTGCACGCTGAAGGACGTTCAAACCCCAACAATGCGCTTGAACTGCCGGTGATAGAAAACATCGTGAAAAAAACATAGGTTAGTGGTGGGGTATTTTCTAGTAGTCGGCTGGCTAGCGCTAACGGTGTGTTCCGTTATAAGCCATCCCAGGATGTTTACCATCCCAGGTGTGCTTACCATCTTCGACCACACAAAAACTATCCGATATAATTAAGCGTGAGAAATCTCGAATAAGCAAAACAAAAATATGTCATAAGCATGTCAGTTTTCATAGTAAAATGAAATATGAAGGCAAGTGTGGCGATATCGCCACAACCACATGAGACAAAGTCTACTTGAAGTAATGTATTTAGTTTATTGTACTTATCTTTCAATGATATTAGCTAGTTAGAAAATTTTACAAATATTGCAAAAACACTAATACTGTATTGGTTTTATCGATATTGCTTCTTATTTGTGTCGTATAGAAAAGATCCATGACCTCAAACGACTTTCAAGACAAGAGCTATCCTGTCTCGGCTTTTGTAGCTGTCTTACAGCGCTGTAGTAGCTTATACCAACGTTTTCTCGGTAGAATGAATACAGCGTTTACTATAGTTTAGGAAGCGTCCACAGTTCTGAACCTTTTATAATGACGAAAAATTTATTAAACAATTTTTTTTTTAAATTTTCAAATGTGTTAAAATATATTTTCATAAAATTTAAAGTCAGCCACTTCCAATATTTTCCAGTATGCTTTCTTTACTTGAAAATAAGTGAATAGTTTGTTTTTGTTTTTATAAATATTTAAATATAAGGTATTATTAGTATTAATTTTAAGAAAAAATTTAGTCGTTTTTCTAATAAGTGTGTATTCTAAAAAACTAAATTAGTAATATTAAAATATTTTATTTCTGAAATAGTTTAATAAACTGTATATATTGCTATAAATATTTGTTGGAGAAATAATTGTTCCCTGTCTTAATTATATAGATTATACTAGTTATTTACTGTTTTTCTAAAATGTATCTATCTTCCATGACGTTGAAGCATTTAGCATAAATTTTTCAGTATAGAGACTATAAATTGGATAAGAAAACTATTTATTGGTTCCATTTTCAAAGTGACCTAAAACATTTCTTCTTTAAAATTTTCACCCGAGAAGCCGTTCAAGTAGCCACCACAAGTCGTTCTTTTAAAAATATTATTCCCCTTAAATCTGTTTTTTCTCGCGAGAAGCGTTCGTTAAGACTTTGCCCCTTTGAGACAAAGATACGTTTGAGATTCACGAACGAGCAGACGACCGACGTCGAAAATGTCCCCTTTTTGTCAGTATCTGAAAATTATGAAAATTATTTCGCTTAACGGAACCTTGCTTCACTGCATGCCGCCATTGTGAATACAGCTTTGAAAATGAGCCGTATATCACACAGAAATTACTTTTTCATACTGATTAAAATATAAGTCAGTTTAATACTAAGCAATACAATAGAGCAAAATGATAAATACACATACATTTATATATTATGTAAGTTTTTTTATTCCACCATAACTTTTAAATACCTGTTTATATATATATATATATATATATATATATAAAAATATAGTTGGAATATAGTATATATATATATATATATATATATATATATACTATATTCCAATTCAAAATGGATATTATACATTACTTTACTATTATACTTTATTTTTATTTTTTATTCTTTATTATACTTTAATCTTCCGAATATATAGAAATAGCTTCCTAGAATTTTTCTTATACATAATAGTAAGGTTCGACAGTTTAATTTAAAATTGTTGGAATTTTGAAGGATATACAATGGCAACGCGATAAAAAAAATAAGACACGGAATGACGGTAGGAACGTTTTGGAAGGGTTGGTTGAGGGTGGTAGCTAGCCAGCCGAGTACTAGAAACTACTCTACCACCACGCTATGGTTTCCTCACGATGTTTTCCTTCACCGGCAACTTCACTCATTGTTAGGATTTGAACCCACGCCCTTTGGCATGCGAACCGACCGCGCTAACCACTGAGCTATCATCGCTACAAAAAAAGTTAAAAGTGTTTTAAACGTAAAAATAATAAACAGGAATGTAATATTTCGAAATGGTTTTGGAATCAGTATCGTTTTTTTTTACATACCGAATTATTTCTTATGAGAATAAATTTCTCATTTCGTAATAGAGTAGCTTAAAAAAGATAATCTAGAACAGCTCATTGAAGAGACCTAATCCGAACAAAGCCTTAACTACTTTGTGGATTACACTGTTCTCGATAACTAAAGAAATGAGAAACGGTTACTTGGAAAGAAAGTATTTACTAGAAGTAACTATTGCAATGGTCTGTTTTACAGAGACCGTATTTTTTTGTAAGTACAATATATAAGCTCTATGTGGCTTGTAAAGAATGTTTTAAGGCATCTTTTAACATTGTTTGATTTCTGATTTCCTCGTTTGATTTTATTTTTATAGTTGACAGGCTAAGTATCTAACCATAGCTCATCTGATGTTAAGTGACTGTAAGGTCGAAGAAGGTAAAGCACACCTAGTCTGACATGGAACGAACTCTTAAGTGAGGTAGTCGGACATACCGTTAGGTGCTTGGCGACAGATTTTCAAATTGAGGATGGTAGCTAGCCCGCCGAGTACTAGAAAGTACCCTACCACTACGCCCCATTTCTTATATGATCTTTAATTTTTATTTTAAGTAGACTTCTCTCAACTAGTATTGATAGATAGAAATAATTGTTATAATTCAAGTTTAGGTTTGTCAGTAGCGACTTTACGTGTGGTAAGATTCTAACTTTGTATAGTACAACGTGTGCTCGCGTTGTTACACAACGGTGTGAGAGGCGGCCCGTGGCAAGCTACAGGAAATACGAGCTTCAGTGACAGCTTGGAGGACGCCCCAGTTTAAGCTGAAAAACAAGCGGCATCTATAGAATTCCCCTTCGGTATTTTGTAGTCTTGAGACAAAGCCTCGGCTTAGCACATTTTTCATTAAACCTACTACGAGAAAGAGGTACGGGTGGTTGTAGAACGATTATTTTTAACGTGTTGTCCACGTTGACCACCAACTCACCTGCTTAAACAAAGTAACATTCGATTAGCGATAACGTTAACAGAAAAGTTAAAATGTATGGGATTGAAATAAGTTTGTTGTGTGTATTTATAATAATCTTTTTTTTAATTTTGGTCATATTAAATTAAGTTTTTTGTATATTTTACACGTACATTTTATGTTTGGACATTTTGATTTTATTAGCATTTCATTGTATAAATTAATGAATGAATCTACTATACTTGTCACTTTTTTAAATCTATAGTTGTGAGCATATGTAGTTTGGTCTTAAATAAAATGATTTATTACAACCTGTCGATATGTTCTGCCACTGCCACTTGCTAATCCGCTGGGCTATGTCGGTTACTTTAGTTCGTCTACGGATCTCCTCATTTCTGATTCTATCTCGTACGAAAACTCCAAGCATAGCCCTCTACATAGCTCGTTATGCGACTTTGAGCTTATCAAGAAGGCACATAGTCAGAGACCACGTTTCAGCGCCATAAATCATCACTGGTAACACACACTGGTTGAAGACTTTCGATTTGAGGCACTGAGGTATTTCAACGCTGCGCAGTTTTCCGAACGCTGCCCAGCCGAGTTGGATTCGACGACTGACCTCTTTCTCTAAGTTGGACCTACCTAATTGGACTGCTTGTCCTAGGTAAATGCACGTGTCAACAACTACAGGAAGAAAACAATTGATAATCACAAAATAATGTAAGCGAAGAGGGAGAGAAAGAGGCGGAGAGATATTGTCATCAGTTATTACTTAACGCACACGTTAACAAATGAGCAACAAGCCATTTTCATGTCATCGAGGATCATTCATGTTACAGGAAGCCATTTCCCAAGCCATTGCGTCATTTAGGCAGCCGAAACTAACCTTCTACGTTTGCCATTCAATTTCAACCTCTACGCTGACATGGCTAAGTGCTACGCAAATATGTGACTTACTAGATCCGTAGATATGAATGGCTTTGCGCTATTTTGTATCACAGTTGGTGGCAGCGGATTAAATTTCGTAATGGTTCAAGTTATGAGAAATGGCGATTACAATCATTACGATGATTATGTTTATTATCGGGACTGATCTTTTCTGATATAAAAGTATTTCATAATAATATGTTAATCCAAGTAATTTAAATAAAGCCCAAATAATTTATGTCCTTCAAAAATAATTCTCCTTTACAAGAAGGGTAATAAATCTGATCATAGAAAACTATCGTCCAATAAGCTTAGTATCCCATTTATATAATTTTTTTATTAAAGTTATCGAAAACCGCATAGCAGGAACATTAGATTTACATTAACCACCCGAACAAGCAGGATTCCGTAGGGGTCTCTCGACAACTGACCACCTTCAGTCTCTCAATCAAATTATCGAGGAACATAATGAATATAGACTCCCACTTTACCTAGAATTCGTAGATTATTCAAAATCATTTGACAGTCTGACACAGTGGTCCCTCAAGATGGGAAACAACCTCCTGGACGGCCCAGACGGAGACGGAGGGATGAACTTGACTCCTACTTGAAATACTGGATTGCAAGAGATAGAGAAAGATGGAAGGAAGGATGGGAGGCTTTTACCCTGCAGTGGGACAGTACAGGCTGATAATAATAATAAATTCGAGCAATAAACTATATGTGTGCCAAATTTCATCCAGATTCGTTCACTATAATATTAGTAGGATATGTTTATAAGTAATCAGTTTTAAGTAAGAATCTTATGAATTGCACCAAGCATGATAAGTGGAAGCCAAGCCCCGCTGTTTCGCAGATTACAGTTGTCTGCTCCTATATTTGACTTTAGTGCACTTTTTCTTACGTTTAATTTAAATATTAAACCTTGAATATTAATATTGCACCGAGTCTACAAATATTAAAAAGAATTTAAAATGTTACGGGAACCTATTAAAAATATGTAACAGAGTTAAACAGAAGCTGTTAAAAAATAGTAATAGTTTGTTGAGACAGTATTATTTTTAATATGATTTTCTTTGTCTTTTTCTCTCTGTGTGGTTGGGTTAGATAGATAGTTTCGATATTTAGTCTCGACAGCTCCAAATTTCGCTAGCTGCATTACCTTTCAAACCGGAACACAGTAATTTTCACACAGCTTGGTTTTAGAAGATTTGGTACTGCATTGGTACCTTGCTAGACGACCTCCTGCAAAGGAGATTCACCACCAAGTAAAAATGTTTTAAAATGAATTTACTATATTAATATATTTACTTTGCTCAATTGTCAATACAATTCAATTCAATTGTCTTAAAATAAGCAGATGTACTTGAAAGTGACAAAGCTCGATACGTACGTAGTTAATAGAGGTTTTGACAGATGGCTCTAATTATTTGAAGTCAACTTGGAACGCAATTGTTTGGATGGTATATTGTTGGATTTACCCTTTAAAATTATACAATACTTCAAGAATAATATCATAAATAACATAAGGAAACAAAAGGAACTTCCAAATAACTTATGCAAAAATGAGAAAAAGAGTGGTGTACTCTCTTGTTATATACCACTGATATGTTCCGAAGAACTTTTACGATATATCATCTTGGATGCTTACTGTAGCAACGGATGATATAACTTTTGTACTCAACTTACTGTGAGAGATTATGTTAATATTATTATGGAATTATGACAATGTTTATTTTTATACGCGTCTACGAAACGCGTTTTCTTGCGAATCAACGACAATTGGAGGAAAAAGTTTTTTGGGTATGTGTAAAAATATCTACAAAAATTTTGACAGATATAATAATTCTTTAAATAATAATGTTGATATGATATTTCCATTTTATGTTTTGCACTAAGCTTAGAATAGATGTATCTTAAATTTTAATAGGTATTTTTATGGCTCAGGCAGCAATCAAGCACACAGGTTGCCTGACGACAAGCATTCACGGTCGGCTATGGATATCTGCAATACCAAGGGCACTACAAAAACGTTGCTAACCTTTTAAGATTCTATTAGCACGCCTTTTAAAGAATCCTGTGTTGTAACTCCGCGCGCATACGGGTTGCTTGAACAATTACATGTTTCTACAATGGAACCTTTTAGCAAGTATAGAAAAGCAGATATCAATTCATTGTCACCTTTTACGAAATTCTAGTACGCCCAACCAATTTGAATAATTGAGATTTTATTTGGTCTAGTTTTCCTGCTATTCAAGATGGGAATACGGTGAGTTTGATGGACACTTTTGTACCGGGAACTATCAGGGGCGGGTTATTTGACTAGTTTTTAAGTTATGACAAATTTAATGAAATTATATTGACATATTTCTAATTATAAGTAAAACAATAATTAGTATAAATCAAAAGTTCTATTTTATCACATAAAAATGCAAATGAAATGCATAACATCCAGAAATTATTATCCCAATAGAATTTTATACGGCTTGAAGGGTGTTGCAGCTAGCGAACCTTCAGGGCTGTTGAGACTAACCATCGAAAGTCTCAAAGTAATGAGCGTCAAAGCAGCGATGCCTCGGGCTTTGTTTTGATACTCAAAGTTCTGTGTTTTGCTCCAATGGTCATGGACTGGCGTTATCTCTTACCATTAGGAGAGCGTCTTGTTCGTCTCATAAATAGTACAGTACCTGGATGACCGGAGTTTGCTTGGCAGAAAACACGGATAAAATGACGTTTTCTAAAAATTAAACCTAGCTAGATCGATTTATCGCCCCCGAAACCCCCTGCATACTAAATTTCATGAAAATCGTTGGAGCCGTTTCCGAGATTGAGATTATATATATATATATATATATATATATATACATAATTATATATACAAGAATTGCTCGTTTAAAGGTATTAGATTAGATAGATAAAAAAATAAAATACATACCATTCCAAATTTATTATCCTAATAAAATATAAATATACAAAAACAACTTAGTAAACTGTTCCGATACAAACACATAACAGCCGCTCAGAACATTAAAACTTCTGAACAAGTTAAATAAAGATTGAAAAAGTGTAAGCGAAAACTTAAATAACTTGCAAAAACTAATAACGATATTTAACAACAATCCTCGGAGCATCCAGTCGAATCTAATAACAAATATTTTCACCAAACTAAATAGAAAGCTTAACATTCTGATCAAGATATTAATGTTTATGAAAATTGTTTCGGTAGTTCTAGTTAGTTATAACAATATTTGCGTAGAAACTTCGCGAAGCGTCCCACAACTGGATTATGCTGTAGTGTTGGTTGAAGGCTTTGTTCTGTGAACGAAGTCTACAATTGAAGATCGAACAATCTTCTGAACTAGTATCTCTAAATTATTTGTACTTAAAGGAAGTAAAGTCAATTTAAAAACATCACAATTCCGTTTTTTTCACGCTGGCCAAGTGCAAGTTGGCTGAATTCACACATCTCCAAGAATTTTTATTTTTAAGAATTCAGATATGTAAGTTTCCTTACGATGTTTTCCTTCATCGTTTGAATCCATCGGTAATAAGCACATAATTTAGAAAAGACAGAGGTGCGGGCGTGGGATTCGGTTCCAAGACTTCCAGATTGGCCAGACAGTTTTTTTGCCCAGCGATTTCTTTAATGGATACTACCGGCTTCGGGAGAAGCAGGGTGGTTATGTGGGACTTTCCGCCATAGTAGCGGCCTACCCACTAAAACCCTGGGGTCTTTCCCTCACAGACATAGGTCTTTCCCAAGCCACTCAGCCTGTTTTTCGTCTGATCGCTACCATCCACAGCCATCTGTTCTACGTATATCGTCGCTCTATCGAGTCTCAGGGAATCCTAAGTTACATTTTACAATTCACACGTCTAATCCAGTCTAATTAACGCTTCTGCGACAGATATGTCCAGTCCACTGTCACTTCATCTTGCTAATTAAGCTATATCTGTGACTTTAGTTCTCTGGCGAATTACTTTGTTCTGTATACAATCCCTTAGAGAAACCTCAAGCATATCTCTTTCCATGCCTGGCTGAGCAACTTTGAACTTCTGGACCATTTACGTTGTTAGTGTCCACGTTTCGGCTCCGCAAGTCATCACAGGTAGAATGCACTGATTAAACATTTTTGTCATGTGACTTCTAGAGATTGGTGACAAGAAGACGTGGTTTTCCGAATGCTGCCCAATTCAACTTGGCTTCACTTTGATAGTTTTTTCATTAGCGCATAAGCTGTTTTATATCCCGGGAAAATCGCAAGATGCGGCTAGTAATATTTATTTGTCGTCCGAGATGATACTTATTTTATCTTTGAATGCTGGGGAAAGGTATTTATTTTGGTACAAATATCTATCTTTAGTTAGCACTATGTCATAATTTCTTTATCTATTGGGACAAAACGTCTATTGCTCCTCCAGACAAAAAAAAATCATACGTAGAAAAAAATCTTGTTCACAAGTTCATTAAAGAAAGTTTAAAAAACACGAATGCTTAGTAATAGTGTTTTTTTTTTAAACAAATTATAACCAGTATCACTCGGGATAATGGATGAATTCTAACGATGTCCATACATTCAAATCTGTTAACACATGTAAACGTCATGGCGAAGTAAAAATACTCTCATTCATACATAAACTCTGAAAACCTTACACTCCCTTAAATTTTTTTGGACAGTCGCGTAAAAACAAATCTATCCTCAACGTGAGAGTTTTACTTGATATTAGTCAAACATGTTTTCCTAAGCACTACGTCCGACAAGCACGTATCGTACACCGTACACCATTCCAGCACAATCTCAACTTTACGCACAGAAAAAAATAGAGGGTTCCAAGGTTCCGCGGATACTCTCAAGACTAAGTTGTAACGCGCGAAAGTCGTTTCTCGTACTGACGTGGCGCTAACAAACGCAATTTCTCATCGACGATATTATTTTTCTCCTTACACGTCCTTTTTATACGACGATACGTGGACTCAAAATGGCTAGATGAGACAAATTATGACGCTGTACAAGGTGACGTAGAATGGCAATACTGTTATTATATGTATCAAAATATATAAAAAATTGTATTAGTAACGTCATCAAGCATATAGCATGTTAAGCTCTATTTAAATAAATGTCAGTCTATTGCGAGCCGTTACCGCTGCTTTAATAGGTTATGGGCCCAGGACGCTTCCACTGCGCCGAAATTATGTAATACTCGTTATTAGGATTACTGATGACTGCCCTGTTAACTTTTGGTAGTGTATAGGCTACAAGAGCTGCAGGACGTGAGTTCGATTCTCACCCAGGACAAACATTTGTGTAACTAGCATAAATGTTTGAGCATGAACAGTTTGAATTGTAATGTTGGTGAGCATTCATACTCATCATCGAAAGCACCTTGAGGCGGTATCGTGTATGCGTAGTGCCTGTGCTGCTGGAAAAGTAGCTTCAGTGAGTGAGATTGAAGTATAAATGATGGCAAAAACCAGTCAGTTTGCGTCCTCGTAGGCCCATATATCAAGTCTCACTACAATATTAACAGAAACACATTAGCAGAATATGTCCGATATTTTGCTATTCATATTTTATTTCTTAATCTCAATTTCATAGAGGAATGGACAAGTAGCCCTGGAAAAATATTTCCTTGTCAGAGATCTCTATGAACATTCACTTAGGAATTGTTCGACGTTCGCCTCATAGGAATGCTTTGACGTTTGTACAATAGGCTATATTTAAACTTGGGATTTCTACAGTGCTCAAAGCATTGTAAGCTGCAAATCACTGAAGCGAAGTGAATGTGCTAGATAAAATAAGGAAGAAATCTACAAACGTTAAAAGACATTCTGTAATCTGTTTTTATTTTAGAGTTCCGTAAACTAAAAATGTCTAATGGAACCTTATTACTTAACTTGTCTCTATAAAAAATATAAATGCAAAATGTTGTATAATTGATTGATTCAACAATACCTTGCGGAAGTTCATTTTGAGTGTTCAAGGTATATATGTATTTAGTTTATATCCGCTTAACAGTCGTTTCAGTTACAACTTTGATACGGACTTACATAATTTGAAAAAAAAAAAAAACTTAGCCGAATCTTTACTTAATATCTAAAACTAGCATTTTAAACAACCTTGAAAGCTAAAAAAAATTGAACAAAAAACGAATTAAAATAATCACAAGTCTTTATATTCTCTTCTCGCTGCAGTAACTACTTACCGATACGTGTTTCGCCTCTACACGAGGCATCCTCAGGAGGTGTTGACTCTTCAAGCGCTTGGCCGAGACTGAGATAAATCCTCATCACTGTTGTAACTAAAACGGCTGTAACACACAATTTTATTAGATATAAATTTTTAAATATATTAAAAAAATTACAAGAAACTATTACAACTATTATGCAACTTATCGCGTTCACAAAACATTAAGATAAATCTTCTTCTTTTTTTTATTTAAAACATTAAACTCCACAGACACCGGGGTCCGTGACCTTTGTTAACTTGGATGATAAATCTTCTTGGAATTCAAGGGTATCCCGTGTGAGTGCCATGTCCATAGCGTTGCCGCGACAGAAACCTGTAAAGTGCCCAGGACTTGCGACCCATGTGTGTAAGCCCCTTTAAATACGTATTAACGTTCACCTTTACTATTGGTGTTCCCAGTTGGGAGACCGTCTGGCTTCTAATCTGGAGGTCCTGGGTTAGAACCCCACGGTACGCACCTCTGTTTGTTGTTATATTTTACTATAAACGGTGCAGGAAAACATCATGGGAGAAACCTACATGTCCAAGAGGTCATAAAAAAAATGTTCTCAAAAATATGTGAAGTTTGCCAATTCACACTTGGCCAGTGTGGTAGACTTTTTTATGCTTGACAGGCTAGGTGTTTGACCACAACTCACCTGATGTTAAGTGACGGTGCGGTCGAAGATGGTAAAACACACCTAGCCTGCTATGGTAATGGCTCTCAAGTGAGGCTGCCGGAACACACCGTTAGATGCTTGGCGGCAGATTTTCAACTTGAGGGTAGTAGCCAGCCGAGTACTAGAAAGTACCCTACCACCATGCATAACTATTGCCTTACCTTTTTCACAATGGAAATAGACCTGTACCAAAGAGTATTTACAGTTTATAAAACCAGGGCTGATTCGAAAATATCTATTTAGCTTTATCACGTCATTTTTGGTGATATTTGTTTTCAATGTTAATTTCTACAAGTACTCACGTTTGAGTTTTTAGGAGAAAAGTAATATATCTGGCTTGAATGGCGAAAGAACCAAGTCCTCACGAAATGTATTTTCTTCTCTTTCACGTAATTAGTTCAGTTTTACTCATGATTTTTCATAAATACAAGACGATGCGTGCAAGATATTGCAGTGTACATATCTTATGTCCTGAGAATCGGGCAAGGAGCCAAGTGCCATGCCTTATTGTTAAGGCAATTCTCGCCAAAATAGATATACTGCTAAGAAATTTACTTGATACGGTCGTTTCTTTGAGTAGATTTTTTTTTAATGCAAAGGTAATGAGTCGAACGAAACGCTCTCCTTGTGGTAAGAGATAACGCCCGTGCATGATTATTGCAGTGATACACAGAACTTTGAGTTGCTCAACATAATCCAGGGCATTACTGCTTTTGCATTGGATTTTGGTATTATAACTTTGTGGCTAAACTATTTTCTTCATGCTTACTGTTGTTTAGGCAATACGAATATTCCTTTAAAGATAAGTACACCAAACAGCGGCATAAGATTAGCGGCATTGCTTAAAATTGTTGCGTAAGTTTTATCAATCCTGTAACTTTTTTCGTGTTATAATGTACGTCAGGAGAAAGTTGACGAAGCATTGATTAACTTTAAGCAACATTTTTGAGTAAGGCCGTAGGTCTATCTGTTTTTGTTTTTGTTATAGGTACGATTTAATTATTGTTGGTATTTCTAGTTCTTTTTGTCGAGAATAGTGTGAAGCAATTTTTTTTATAATACATTAATATTATACAGCGAAGACAGTATTTGTGTCTACCCATATACACTGATTAAATTAATAGATATCATTTACCTTTTTTTGAATGTTTTGACAGGCTAAGTGTTTGACTACAGCTCGTCTGATAGTGACGGTGAGATCAATGGTAAACACACTTAGCTTGAAATGACACTGGCTCTCAAGTGAGGCTGTCGGAACACACTATTAGGCGCTTGGCAATAGATTTTCAACTTGAGGGTGGTAGCTAACCAGGTATTAGAAAGTACCCTACCACCACGCTATGGTTTCCTCACTATATTTTCCTTCGCCGGCAGCTCAAGCTCATTATTGGGGTTTGAAGCCACGACCTTAGACATTGTTTATCATTAAGCAGTGTTTTTCAGTAAGGCGTTTCACATAAGTGAGTTAATTTGTCCTTTGTAAGGAAATTTTGTCACATTATTGTTTTCTTTGTTGTTAAAGTATATAAGAAATTATATTTTACTTTGAAGAAATATCTTAGACTTACTAATAGGCATTTTATTAGAATAGTATAGGAGTCTGTGCAAATTGATAATAAACTTTCGACTACAATGAACCAAGATGTGAACCGCTTGTGAAACATAGACTTTTACGGATTAAAAAGTGCGAGATAAAAAGTTTTTTATGACAAACCACCAGTACCAGATATTCTGCCGCCAAACAGTAGTATATGGTTCGTACACCGAACCAGATTCCTATTAATTTCCCATTTGTTCTATTTTCAAATTTGAATTCGCGCGTTCAATGCAAGTCTATTGTCATGTGACCACACATAGATAAACATTCATTCTCGAGTTTGGTGTTGGTGAAAACCCCGCCACGGGGTGAGTGTGAGACTACCTCCGGTCACGACGCACGTCTCCCGGAGTTGAGTGTGCATCCTCGATACTCGAGGTGCGCGAACGCAGGTATTGTCACTTTTTCGAATCTGCCACCATATTTGTGAGTGATCGCCGCG
The DNA here is from genome assembly GCA_950106695.1 of Biston stratarius. NCBI lineage: Eukaryota > Metazoa > Arthropoda > Insecta > Lepidoptera > Geometridae > Biston > Biston stratarius. The sequence goes on from OX467106.1 coordinate 14,919,333, forward strand.
GTACCGCGTGTGGGACCAGTGCCGTCGGGTGGTCTTTGAGTTTCGTGCCTATGGACTGAACATTGAGGAAGGAAGAGACCGTAACCACACCACGAGGCTCCTACGGACTTCAAGGTCGGTAGCACTCCCCTCACCAGTATATAAACATTACTGTGTTCCGGTTTGAAAGGTACAGCAGCTAGCAAAATTACAAGGCAGCTGAGACTAACCATCGAAAGCCTCAAAGTAATGACCGCCAAAGATTTGTAAGACTTTGTTTAACGACTAGAAGTTCTGTGTATCGCTGCAATGGTCATGGATAGGCGTTGTCTCTTACCATTAAGAGAGTGCCTACTCATCTCATTACTTATACATAAAAAATGGATCCAAATATTGATAGGCACTGTATATAGACCCATCTAATGAAACTGTTAAAAAAATCTTTTCAGCAGTTTTACAAAATCCATTATTAATAGCCAATTTGTTCCGCTAGATGACGCCGTCTACTCTCATTAACATAAATCGTCTCTGGAAGACGTGATATTGTGATTTTCGTGATTTACTACAGCCAGAAATCTCTGTGTGGAGACACAACAATCTTTATAGCCGCATTAAAGCACGGCACACACTGTAGGTATCTGTTGTAAAAAAGAAAAAAACATCGTTAAAAATGAATGTGTAGCAAGAATAATATTATAATATTAAGACCTTCTACGACAATAATTTTCTTCTTCTTCTGTTAATATTTATTTTCTGTTACTGATATAGATGTTTGTTCTGTGCATAGATAGGTATTCTCTATGTATTAATAATCATCATCATCCACAGACTTCTTTATCCTTCTGCTGAGTATAGGTTCTCTCTTGTTGTGCCATCTGCCTGGCTCCTGTGCCAATCCAGGTTCGACCCGCGACGATGACAATATCGTTGACCAACTTGCACTGCGTGAAATGGTAACGTAAGGTAGCGAGAAAGAGAAATAATAAATGAGTAATTAATATGTTTGAAAGAGCGAAAGGATATGAAAATATGAATAAAACGGAACGTCAGTATGAAAGAGATGCCTAGATGCGAGATAATAGTAAGTATGAAAGAGAAAGATAAAGTGTGAAGGGGATAGTGTTAATAGTTTAGTTAGGTGTGAAAGAGATAATAAAGCAATTAGAAGGACGAAGACTTTCTATTCACCTCACCCTTACACCATATTGTTTCCAAAAATAATTTATAAAACTAAAACTCACTCAGAAGCAAAATTACCCTCTAAGAAATGCGGAACACTTGACAATAATGTCGGGTAAGTATTCAAAAAAGTAATTTTTCGGTGTATTACGTTCTGCCTAATATCTCCAAGACGTTTCTTTTCCTAAAAAGAATATTATTTTTCTCAAAGCATTGTTAATAACGTTTCTACTTTGTAATAAATCGTTTCTCTCCCCTGAAAAATCTAGAACACCGGAATATTGTTTCTGTTTAAAGATACAGACTTTGATAAGAAGTATTAAGACCATAATATTATGGAGATGTTTTGCTTATCTGCTCAGCTGTTCAAATGTAATACGGTATAAAGAGTTAAGTACTTGTGCAATTTTTAAATTAGCAATTTCTGTTTTTATAAGCTGCACACTGCTGAGGACTTCTCGTTGTGAGAAGGGTTACGCAAGAATTCACCACATTGGCCAACTGCGGGTTGGGTTCACATATCTTCGGAACCCTTTTTTTTCTAGAACACTGGGGCATGTGGAAACCTACATGTCCACGATCACGATGTTTGCCTTCACCGTTTGAAGTTAACCACAAAACAAACAGCTTATGCCAGATGTGAGCGCCGTGGGATCCGAACCCAGGACCTCCAGATTAGAAGCAAATCGGTCTCGCAACTAGACTGCCAAAACTTACTAGGCTGGCGAAAATTAATACGTGAAATTTAGAATAGTGCAAAATAATTTGGCATAAGTCAAAAAGTAGCGCCATCTATTTATTTGACGCTTCACTACTACGGAGAGATGAACTGAAAGCCTACATATCTCAAAACATGCACAGAAAGTGGCGCCTCCTGGTGCCCTAGAAAACAACTCAATTTTTTGTTTAATACGCGATGTCATTTGTGTTTACCTAGGTAAAAAATGTTCAAACACCTTATATTTACACATCCCCATGTGTAAATACAAGGTGTTAGCTACATTTTCAATTTAATTCAAGTCTAGCCCTTGTAGTGATTCCTATTATGCGCTCACGACAAAACTATGACTTCAAACTTTAATACGCAGGCATACGATATGTGGTCGTATAGATTTTTTGTGAGCACCTAACAGGAATCGCAATAAGAAGCTCAGAGTATGGGGGCTATATTCTCAACAACGTGACAAACTTATCATAGTCCACTGAGCACATGCCTCCTCCAAGACACGCCAATCAGCCAATCACCTTCGCGTCTTAGTTTCCAGCCACTGCCAGCTGTCCAACTTAAATCGTCACTCTATCGAATTGCAGACCGTTTTACATTACGTTTGCAGATTTGTGGTCTCCACTCTATAACACGTTTATCCCAGCGTTTCTGCGACAGATATGGCCGGCCTACTGCCACTTCAACTTGCTAATACACTGAGCTATGTCGGTGACTCTGATTGTCTGGCGAATCACTTCGTTCCGTATACAATCCTATATACATAAAACATGCTTCGAATAAACTTACTTTCTTCTTAGATAATATTAGTAGGTGGTAGGGTACTTTATAGTACTCGGCTGGCTAGCTACCACCCTCAAGTTGAAAATTTGTCGCCAAGCATCTAACGGTGTGTTCCGGCATCCTCACTTGAGAGCCAGTTCCATTCTAGGCTAGGTGTGCTTTACCATCTTCGACCATACCGTCACTTAACATCAGGTGAGCTGTGGTCAAACAACTAGCCTGTCAGCCATGAAAAAAGTAAGAATGAGATGATAGTTTTAGCAGAAATAGTTTCCAACATTTGCAACTTTTTATCTTTACCTGAGCACTGAGCCATGTCGATGACTGGTTGTCTAGAGTATGAGTTCGTTCTAGATCCGTTCCTACATACATACATACAACGTACTTCGCATAAACTTACTTTCTTCTTAGTTATAATATTAGTGAGAATGAGATGGTAGCTTTTGGCAGAAATAGTTTCAACATTTGCTAATTTTTACCTTTACTTGTGTACTGAGCTATGTCGGTGTCTAGCATAATTATGAGTTCTTACCAGATCCGTTCCTACATACATACATACAACGTACTTCGCGTAAACTTACTTTCTTCTTAGTTATAATATTAGTGAGAATGAGATGGTAGTTTTTGGCCGAAATAGTTTCCAACATTTGCTACTTTTTACCTTTACTTGTGTACTGAGCTATGTCGGTGACTGGTTGTCTAGCATATGAGTTTATTCCAGATCAGTTCCTACATAAATACATACAACGTACTTCGCGTAAACTTACTTTCTTCTTAGTTATAATATTAGTGAGAATGAGATGGTAGTTTTTGGCCGAAATAGTTTCCAACATTTGCAGTTTTTTTACCTTTACTTGTGTACGTATATAGAGCATTTTTCATTTTTATCTTGGTTCCGTTTATTCTTCAAAAGATTTTCACGTCTCAATTCCAGCTAAAACTAGCATGAAAGCGCCAAACAGTCTTAAAACAAGCTAAGGTACATTTTTAAACTAGCTTTAGTGAAACTTTATAGGAAAACATGTGAAAATTTGCCGCCGGTACGCAAACATGCTCAGTACAAAGTAGGTAACAGGAGACGAACGATCTCGCATTTCAGCGGAAAATCTTTAAAAGGTGTAAAAACTTCGGTGTTTCGTTTTACTAGAGTTCGTGTAAAAGGGTTTTCGAGAACTTGGCTGCTTTTAGTCTGATTAAGTATTCATATTTTCTATGCGGAGACGTGATATTTTTGTTTTAAGACAAGATGGTTTTTGTGGTGAACAATGTTCTGAATTTTGAGGCAACAGATAAATTAAACAAAAAAAGTGGGAAAATTGAGTAGGCACCTTTCTGTTTCGCTTTTAGCTTACCTATCAACAATTTCAACTCACTACTGAGTGTAACTTTTTTCACTATGTTGTTATTTTTGGCCCTATTTTTATGTAAATGTAACGAGACTAATGAAACCTTGGCCAAAGCTTCAGAAAGAAGTGACCAAGTTCATCGGGTTACCAGTTATACGAGCGTCGACGTAATTGCTGATCTGATTTGCTTAATAATATACACCATAAAACACAAGCGAAGCGTGTCCGAATCAATAAAGTAGTAATGAAACTAACATCATATTAATACTACCTGTATTGCGCTTAGTTTTTAAGATATATTTTTTAAAATGTTGTATTAAGTTGACAAAGTTAAGTTATTAAGTTAGCCGTGGTGGTGCCGGCGTAAGAATAGTACCCCACCCTCTCTACCCGTGATTGCCGTAAGAGTCGGCTAAGGGATGTAATCCGGAAGATAGGCAGCAGCGTCTTCCTTCAACAATCACACCTAACTGCGCTCGCCAACCCGCATGCCAAACGTGGCGAGTATTATTGGCAACCCCCCCCCCCCCCCCCCCAGGAGGAGTCCTATGTCCAGCAGTGGACGTCCTATGGCTGATGATGTGATGTGATGTACAGTTGACAAAAGTCACGGACCTGGGTGTCTACGGAGTGGCAATAAAAAAGCGTATTTGTGCTTGTGCGTATGTAGGTATGTGTCAGTGAGTGTATGTAGGTATGTGTGTGTGTGTGTGTGTGTGTGTGGGTGGAAAGTTGGAAGCGTGTAGTGCTGATTGGAAATGTATCGGGAAGTTTGATTGCTAGAGAGAAATATCAAGAATGCTACGAATTACTTTTCTCAACATATGAGATGAACGAAGCTAGAGAGAAATAGTAATGACCATACCAATGGTGACCTAGGTAAAGGATGTATGTGGAATTGTGGATTTGGTAACAATTTACAATCAAATATACTTTGACCAGTTGTTCAGATACCTTATAAAGTTTGGTCATCAGACAGTTCTTCGCCTACGCACGAACTTTCCTAGGTACCTCTCAATGTAATACATTTTCCATACCTTGTAAGCAAAAATACGTATGAATGGTTTTAGTCGGAAGACAATAACTATTTTAAGTATTGGAAACTGCTGACTTTGCGTATAATATGCATAATTACTATGACACATTATTAGTCATCACTTTCGCGGACCTGAACTACATTAGCACAGTACCGGGGCAGATGGCGTAACAAGAGAGAGGTCTATACATAATTAGAATATTAATAAAGATATTATGGTGATGATGATGAATATTAGTCGGGGTAGTCAACGGTACTCTGTTAGTTATATGGTCACGTTGACTACCCTAACCATTATTTTTAGCTTCCCTAAATATCTGTCCCCCCGGTCTAAGCTCATAAAATAAAGTACGTACAAAAAAATGACTTTTTATAAAATAATCCTTTTGAATCGGCCACACGATTAAATTGGCGACGGGTAAAAGCTAATAATAAAATAAAATAAATATAGCAGCAACGAATTGCCTTTCCAAATAAACAACTGCTAATAAATTGCACAAAACAAAAGGATAAACACAAACAATCAAATATACCTATTCACTGAAATCACTAATGATCTGGCCATCAAATTAAGAAATATCTCAAGAGCGCACCATCGATCATTCATAGACAATTACGCTTTGGAACTGACAAAGGTAAAAACCCATTTGAATCAAGAACAGTCTAAATAGCGCTTAATTGGGTAAAGTAGGCTACAAAGGCCGAGAATATCTACAGTGTTCGGTTCGTTAGCAAGACTCAATACAGGTGGAGAGCTAGGGTGAGATTGTTGGAGTTGCAGGTGACTCGGTTACTCTGCACGATAAGTGGCCGGATCTTTCCGGAATTCGTATGAGTTTTTACTTACGCCTTTTAAGCTAAATCAATAAGGAAAATTTTAATACAAATATTGCATTTTAGTTTGCTGCAAAATAACAAGTGTCACTATGGAAACTGACGTGATTTTAACACATGTTTGTTTTACGTTTAATTTTATCGGATACTCCGATTCCGATATAGTTTCGGCTACATCCGGTGGCCTTCTTCATGGAGACAAAGCTGAGTACAACGCGCGCGCGGCCTCGTCTTGTTTCGCACTGCGGGCCGCTGTGCGTCTCGCACGCGAAGACAGCGATTGATGCGCGGGCGCGGGGATTGGTAACAAATTCAAGAAAATTAAAAAAAGAACACTAATGTTTAAAAAAATATAGTCCGTAAAAATAATATAAAGATTTTAATGATACCCCATACTTCCAAATCTGTTCGGGCATTTAAAGCTATGGTGGAATAAAAAACTCAAATACATACATACCCTGAAAACATTGCACTCCTTTCTTTAGATAGTCGTGTGTCGTCCAGGGACAGGACCTATAACGCGCTAAAACTTGCAATCCAAGTGTTGGTTTAAATACGTATTAATGCTCACCTTCACTTCTTGTGCCTCATCCCTAAGCCAACCAAATGTCAAAATTAATTAAATGTCAATTTAAACAAATACTTAATACAATAATATTATAACTATTAAATGTGGGTTAGTTTCTGTAATGAAATAAATGAATGTTTGGAGTTAGATGGCGCTGTGTGAAATGTCTTCTGATATTTATATTTATATCTAAGATTGTTTTTCACATAAATGACATTTAGAATTTATGGCTGAAACCAAACCCATGCTTTAAAACAAAGCAAATAAGCATTGAGTGCTACAGAAATATCTATTTCTGTCATTATTCATAGACTTTGCTTACATAACAAGTCTCATGGAATACGTATTTCCATCACAAATGGGTACTGTACGTTGACAGCAATATTTGAAACGAAAATCATTCAATACCAGCCTCAATATCCATCCGGATGAATAGACTGTGAATACGCCGGATAAGCGCTACAGATCTACTTGATTGAGAACTGAAAGTGTCTCGCTGTTTCAATTAAGTTCCAGTAAGCCTGCGGTGCAATTTGACACTGGACTGTTCTGTCAGTTGAAGTAGCCACTTTGGACTGAGAGGCTCAAAAGATTAGCTAACTACGGACTACGGAGATCCGATGGACATTCCGACAATAGTGCTTCAAAGTTAGCACGTTAGAAGTGTTTTGAGTGCTGACTTCTCCATTATCACTTCCATTATAATAATATTGAAGATAACTCGTCAATTTTGACAAAGTTTTTTTAAGTTAATAGGCTTGCATTTTAGAACTGTTTTTTTTTTTGTGTTTTTTTATTGCCGTGGTGGTACCGGCGTCAGAATAGTACAAGTGGGTGCCGTAAGAGTCAGCTAATGGATATAATCTGGAAGATGGACAGCAGCGTCTTCCTTAAACAATCACATCTAACTGCGCTCACCAACCCGCCTGCAAAACGTGGCGAGTATTAGCAAAACCCCCCAGGAGGAGGCCTATGTCCAGCAGTGGACGTCCTATGGCTGATGATGTGATGGGAGGCTTGCGTTTGATCGCTACCTCACCTGATGTTAAGTGATGACGCGGTATAAGATAGGGTATGCTTGCCTAGAAGATAGTGATTTTACTCTCGACTTGAAAACATCCACAATGTATCCATTGGGGAACATCTAAACAGAACATGGGAGAATTGTAGATCTGAAGCACACTCTCCGAAATGAATACGATAAAAAATCGATAAACTAGCTACTTTGTGACGACATTCAAGGCTATGTAATTTAGATTGACCAATGGAGTCGTCGCAGATGAGCCTATTGGCACGCTTCTCAGTACGCCAACGTTTCTAGGTGGTATTTGGCGTTATTACAACGGATGATTATTATTAATAAGTTCCATGTCCTGTGAGTTTATTTAGTAGTTTCTTCAAGAGCGTAGGTACGATTCCCACCCAGTACAATCATTTATGTGCCGAAGATTAATTATACTTTGTGGTAGATCTGCTTTAGCAGGAGGTCCTCTAGGTAGGTACCAGATATTCTGCCCCCAAGCAGTAGTGTGTATACATTACTTCGTTCCGGTTTGAAGGGTGCTGCTAGTGAAATTACAGGGCTGTTGAAACTAACCATCTCAAAATAATAAGCGCTAGAACAGCAATTTCCTCTACTTTGTTTTGCTACTCAAAGTTCTGTGTATCGCTGCACTGGCCATGAACATGCGTTATACAATCAGGAGAGCATCTCGTTTGTGTCGTTAATTTTTCTTAAATATATTGTTATTTTATTGAGTTTTATAAGGGTTTTTAGGAGTATAGTTTCCGATAAATTATAAAAGTATTTCATCAACAATCTAGTTCCCGTAGTAAAAGCTTCCCTTAGTTTGGGGCTAGATGGCGCCGTGTGAAATGTCCTCTAAAATTTATACCTAAATTTAACTAAACTTTTGCAATTACTGCTATTAATAAAATTAATAATTCACCAAACTTAAAGCCAAAAATATTTCTAACAAAGAAACTACTTGCAATATAAAGCACCTATTTAAGGAAAAAGTATTTCACTGAGAAATTGCGATGAAAAAAAAACTCGTCTGGCACCAGTCTTTTCAAGATTCATCGTCACAATTCACTGAATCGTCTTCTACTTCGAGAGCTACGGGATAAATACATAACTAAACACAGTTAAATTATCTTTGTAACGTATTGCTTGTAAAGAGCCTAAGTAATTAGTAAAACAATAATAAACAGTACGCTATTGTTTTGCTTGATTAGAAATTAAAATTTAAGTTATCTATGTCAAAGGTGGTAATGTCGCCAGTGTTCTGGGAACCCTACCGCAGGGCAGCGATCTCGACGGTGTCTTTGTTTCATAGTAGCGTAGTTGTCGCGTTTTGTATACAGGTAGTTGTTTATAAATTTATAAAATTAATAATACAAACGGAATACTTAAAAATTAGGTTATTTATTTTGTAATATTTTAATAATAATTACAAGTTTAAAACTAAAGTATATTATATATTATTAGGGGATAAAATGATAGTACGAGTATTATCAAGACACATTCGATTACATTTATTCTTTTATATTTTAAACATGAATGAATAATGTAATTTATATGACATAGATTGATTGATTGATTGCTCGATTGACTAACTCTTTATTGTACGTACTAAAAAAATTATACAATACAAAAGATAAAAACTTAGTTAACAGGTGTAACAACTGGCGACCTTATCGCTAAAAGCGATCTCTTCCAGACAAGCTTAGGATGGAAAGGATCAGATGAAGAAAAAGACGGGGTGTGTCAATAACGAGGATATGTATATAGAAGAATACAAAACTATAACACAAATATATCTACATTCTAATAATAATATATATCCTAATACATAGATTAACAAGAATAACTAAAAATACACGAATATATGTATATAAAATTAATATTATCCCACTAATATTATAAAAGTTTGGATGGATGGGCTGAACGGATTTAGATGAAATTATGCATGTAGATACTTTAGGCCCTGGAATAACACATAGAATACTTTTTATCATCATCATCCATCACCACGCGGGTAAAACCGCGGGGCGCAGCTAGTTTAAATATAAAATATTGAAAGATAGTTCTAGTTGATACCGAAGACAAATGTAGATTGTAGATGTGGCATGATATAGTACATTTCTCCCGTGGCTTTCTCACTACATCGTCTAACATCGGATCCGTTTTGGCGAAAATAATTAAGTGAGACTCTTCGTTTTTCTTTTTCTTTCATATTTTTTGGCCGTGACCTTCGTTTTGTAATTTGTCTCGGCATTGAGTTGTGACTGTTTTTTCTTTTGTGGTTTTGAAACATTTGATATTGTTTTCTGTTGTTTATTATTTGCAGGCTTTTGTGACCGGAACAAAAGACTTTTGCATTTTCAAACACAAACATTTACTTACGAAATATCCATTATTATAAATCCGTTGACACGTTTCGGTCCTGGATTCTTAAAAATTCCTATTCAAATTTAACTTTTCATACTACTATGCATAATTTTATTAATATAACTTTTTTTGTTACAGGTAACAAATTTAACAAATTCAATATTTATGAAGTAGGTAAGTATATATAAATACTAAATTGATCGTCTTCAGTTGGGTCTAAGCTTAATAGAATTTTCATTACATTCTTTTAGAAAAATATATAACAATGTTACCTGCCCTGTTGGCACATTGGTAGTATATCTGCTTTAAGAGCTTTAGGGCGTGGGTTCGATTACCACCCAGGACTAACATTTTGTGGTATAAACAAAAATGTTTGTTCTATGCCTGGATGTATTGTATGTATTTACAAAAAAAAAAAAAGTTTTATATCAGTTATGTGACTTCCATCGCACAAGTTTAGCTCAGTTTGGGATCAGATGGCGCTGTGTGTAATGTCCTACGATTTTTTAAAATTTTATTTACCTACTACAAATTATATTTATAGCCTCAACCTTTAAATTAATTAATTAATAAATAAATATAAAACCTTTATTCTACTACAGATAATCGTTTATTTAAGATTCATAAAGGCCAACTATGGGTGTTTCTGATGGTTACAATCTGGATGCCTTCAAGTCGCGAGTGAATCGATTTTTTTTAGGCGAGCGTGCTCCACCGTTGACCGCATCTTTACTTAACATCAGGCGAGTTAGCGGTCAAACGCAAGCCAGTAATAAAAATAAAAAATAAACTAAGCAGTACGCATAAATAAAAAAATAGTAGGCTAAAGATTGGTAAGTATATAATAAATAAATAATTGGTCAAAAGTATTAAAAAAGAAAAAAAATATATATATAAATCATAATTATATTCTTACCAACCCTGCGGCCAGGTGGTGTGACAACCTGCGTAAAGCGGCGGGTATACACTGGAGGCAGAAAGCTGTCGACCGAGCTCAGTGTCGTGCATTAGGAGAGGCCACCGTTCAGCAGTGGACAGCAAAAGGCTGATGATGATGATGATTCTTAACTAAATATCCCTAAGGATAATAATATAAAATCAAATTATTGTTTTCTTTTTTTGGGAAATTTGAATTTGAAGTTTTTTCTTGTCATAAGCCTCCCCTAGCCTTCTCCTATCGTCTCTGTCTCTTACACAAGCCACTCAGTCAGGTTCAATTCTCTCCGTAAACACTCCATCTCTTTCTTGGGAGAAGAAGTTTTTCTAAATATACCTTTAATATGTATTAAATTTCTAATCTAACATTGCCTATTGTACAATCCAGCTCAAAATACACTTTGGAAATGGTTTGGTTTCTCATATTTGATGAGTAAGAACTTCGCAACAATTAAATTCCTTAATCATCGATATTTCACTATCAGGAAATTTGTTGGCAAAGCATTTCTACCATTTATCCAATTAAAATGAAACTTTGTGTTTGCTAGGCTGAAGCTCGAGGCTTGGTTTTCAGTTTTACTTGCGTGTCAAATAAATAGAAATAACTTTTTATATGCAGCTAAATCTTTCTGGGTCAAAATCTAACGCAACTTTTATTTCTTTTAGCCTTTTGGGTTTCAAAGTTTGGGACCGTGGGGACCGGTAGCAAAAAAAACTTGTCATCTCGTCTGGTCGGCATCACACGTGACCAAGGACGCTGGCCTCTATTTTGCCGAACGTTTTGCTTTTGCCGTACAACGCATTGGTTCCTCTGTAGACTAATTAAAATAATAACATTTACAAATAAATAAAAAATAACTTATGCGGGATTACTCATATTTGATCACCAGCGCATTTCGCCACACTATCCACTCCCCGCGCCTGTGCACCAACCACTGTCTTTACGTGCAAGGCGCGCAGTGGTCCGTAGCGTGAAGGACTCAACTTTGTCTCTATGAAGAAGGCCACCGTGGCCAAAACTATAGTCGGTATATCCGATATAATTAAACATGAGTAATTCCGCATAAGAAACTCAGTACTGCGCTCCAAAACCTAGATCATTGACGTGACTGAAAAAGCTGTCATGCTAAAGTGGGACTGGCCTGGACACGTCTGCCGAATGCCAGCGGAGTTGTGGGCGAAAACCACCACTGACTGGGTCACGGAGGTTAAATGGCCACCAGGCCGGCCTAGAAGACGGTGGAAAGATGAGCTTGATGCTCATAATAAGGATTGGACCTCAATAGCACTAAACAGACAAGTATGGAAAGAAGGAAGAGAGGCCTTTGCCCAGCAGTGGGACAGAACAGGTTGAATAATAATAATAATAATCTCGCATACTTAAAACAAAAATGTGTCAATACTATCTACACTATTTACAAATGTATAAAAACGACCTAATCTACGTGTCTATCTGAGAAGGGAAATATAGCCAGAATCCTGGCAGCATTGCAACCCATGGCAATTTCTCTGTAGCATACTACAATTATTAAATTAATATTATGTGCCCTTTTTTATACACAACTCTTGTCTAGTATTACATAATTTGTGTATTTATGTAGCTTACTTTGTGAGAAACTATCTGAAATCGACAGCACATCACTTTTTGAGGGCGGAAGCGCGTTCGACGCACATCAACCATTCAATCTTACTCAAGAACAAATATCGTAGATCTGCGGAAGCAGTCGATATGTAAAATTAATGACTCGTTATCGCACAACGCGAGCCATCCCTCGGGATTACTAAGGAATGGAAATGAAAAGGTGTAGAATAGTTTTTAAAGCATGGAAGGAACTGCAATGTTTTTGTAAAAAAAATTGTGTAGTTTTTTTTTTTTGTTTGTAATATTAAATATGCCAGAAGACGAGCTGAACAACAACGAGTTGACAAACAACTTTGAGAATGTTGGACTGATTCTGGATTCCTACCATACAGTTTTTCAGGATTTAAAATTTGAACTAAGTAGGTATAACTCTTTATTATTATTTTATTATATTTGTTTTATTTTTATATCTGAATATCGCTGATATTTAAATTGATTGAAATTTTGTAATTGAAACCAATTTAAAAAAAAAACGTTTTATCATCTTCGAATATACCCTTGATCAACATCAGGTGAGATGTAGTAAAACATCTTGCCTGACATCCGTAAAAAAATATTAGATGACATTTCATATTGTGCCATCTATCCCCAAACTAAACATAACTTGTACTATGAGAACTAAATAACCGTTAAAATATTTATATTTTTTTTTTTTATCTGTATGTACATACTTTTGAACCAAAACAAAGTATTCTGGCAGCATTTCAGTGAAAGAATAAAGTTATATATCATAAAATTAAAAATTTAAGAAACCCCCGACACAAAATCAAACATAGCTAAGAACACTCCCGATTAATTCACCTTTCAAACAAAATCAAAATCGGTTCATCCGTTCGGGAGCTACGATGCCACAGACACACACAAAGACACGTCAAACATATAACACACCGTCGTTTTTGCGTCGTGGGTTAAAAAATGAATGTGTGTTTTTGTCCAGAGAAGATATGGCGTAAATATAGTACCTACTCTACCTAAATCCAAATCTATGCGATTACTCGGTTAACAGTTTGTCAATGTCAGATGCAAGTTCAGAACTTCAAAGTTGAGCACAACGCCTAGCAGAGATCGGTGTAAATATGTATGGTGGCACGGCAGCTGGTGTGCTTCTAGGTCGTAAGCAAAGTCGGTTACGTCGTCAGAACTTTGTAGATCACTTACAAGTTTGTAAGATATTTTTGCGCAGTAAGACGCAAGCTTTAGCCTAAAAACAAAACAAGGTACTAGTTCTTGTTTTACTTATGTTTAATTATAATTATTATTATATCAGATACTCAGACTATAGTTTCGGCCACATCCGGTGACATTATTAATGGAGACAAAGCTGAGTACATCTTGCAAGTTCATAAGATATTTTTGCGCAGTAAGACGCAAGCTTTAGCCTTAAAACAAAACAAGGTGCTCATTTTTGTTTTACTTATGTTTAATTATAATTATTATTATATCAGATACTTAGACTATAGTTTCGGCCACATCCAGTGGCATTATTAATTGAGACAAAGCTGAGTACATCTTGCTTTCGCACTTCACACTTGTTGGAGTATAATTAAACGTGAGTAAACCCGTATAAGTAAAACAAAGATGTGTCAAAACCACGTCAGTTAACATAATAAAGTTACTATTTATATATATTTTTTATTGGTCATAAGTTTAAGACGTAATTTATCGATTTATGCGTTACTTTGCGGAAGTTTATTTTGAGTCTTCGAGGTTTAGTTTATTTCTGCTTAACAATAAGCATAATTATGTGAGGCGGAAATATACTAAATATATACCTTGAACACTCAGTTTAAGACGTAGTTAATCAGACGAGTAAGTCTTCTCAAACGATCGAAGTTGTTAACCAACGAATGATCCGGTCAGGATTCGGATGGGTGGCCTTAAGTTTATCTTTTTGAGCGCTACCGTGGTTCTCTTTTTTTAATGATTTTTATCAAGGTGTTTGACAACAACTCAGCTTATGTTAAGTGACGGAGTCATCGAAGGTGGTAAAGCTTAGAATGGAACTAGTTCTCAGGTGTAGCTGCCAAACACACCGTTAGGTGCTTGGCGACAGTTTTTAAATTGAGAGTGGTAGCTTCATCGCGATTTTTTCCTTTACCAGCAGCTTAAGCTTATTTTTAGGATTTGAACCTACACCCTTCGAAATGTGAACCGACCGCGGCAACCACTTCGGTTCGGATGGTAAGTTAAATTATAAATGCCGGTTGTTTGTTCTATATTTTTCTAACAACAAGTCATATCTAAGGTCGTCGAGCAGAATATTAACTCCAACACCAAGCATGGCTACTAAGCATTATACAAGCTCAAAGAAGACGAAAACAATAACTTGAATATAACTTTTACAATGGGCAGAGGCGTGGCAAAAATTAACTAGATATTTTATTCCTTGCAAAGATTTGAATAACTGTAATCACACCGTCAGAAGTGAAAAGTTCTACGAAGTACAGTATATTTTGTTTGAATATAAAAAATCTGTTGCTGTCTAAGACTTTATACAATGTAGACGAGTATATTAAAAAGATTATCGCGACTAAAAATTTAAATCTTGAAAAATGTAATAAATTTTAAAGAAATATTACTTTGACTATTAATATTGTGATGATTAAGTAATTTATTAATTTTTGCTAATTATTATTATTAAATTATTTTTCGACGAAGCCCATTTACAGCTTAAATTTATTAGCCTCTATACAGCTTTTATTAATTTTTAATTATGCCTTATTTATATATTTGTGTAAGAATAATAAATTATAATGTAAAATGTTACTTTGTTGGTAAGTTTCTCAATACAAGTCTGAGTAACACTGCATTTCTACGCCAAAATTTTTGTAAAATCGAACGAGTACATGAACGAAATCATTATTATACGCGCAATAATCATAGATTTATTTTTATTACTATAAAGAATCTATCTATCTATCTTTAAAAAGAAAGCAATGAATAAAGGTACAAAACAAAGTCGATATTTATTCTGTAGGTATTTAATCTATAACTTCGAGACTTCGATACGAAATGTACCACATTTTAATTAAATTGTTCTGGTTGTCAAGTCAAAGGAAATAATTGAAATCTTCAGCGAGCAAATTAAATGCAGCACATGAATGGGTTAGAAAAGTAATTATAACTTTACGAACAAATTGTCAATAAATTAAACGTCATTTCGCTTGAAATGTTTGACGATTTTTTCAGACTTTAAATTTAAATTTATTCTTCAGACTAGGATTCATTTAATAAAATACACTAATAGGACACAATTATTTCTCAACACAAAGTAAATTATTTGCTACTGTTTTTATTTTTTGTCTATATTGTTTGTAATAAATGATAGCTCATTGATGATAGCTCAGTGGTTATCGCGGTCGGTTCGCAAGCTGAAGGGCTTGGGTTCAAACTCCAACAATGAGCTTGAGCTGCCGGTCAAACACGTAAGGAAGCAATAGCATAGTGGTAAGGTACTTTCTAGTACTGGGCTGGCTAGCTATCACCCTCGAGTTGATAATCTACCGCCAAGCATCTGTGTGTTCCGGCAGCTTCACTTGAGAGCCAGTACCATTCCAGGCTAGTTGTGCTTTACCATCTTCGACCACACTGTCAGTTAACATCAGGTCAGCTGTGGTCAAACAACAAGCATATCAACCATAAAAAAAAATCGGCTTCCTACTGGAAACATTTCGAGGATTGTGGCTAGGAATAGTAAGACTCGGACGACAAACGCGACCAAAGCATCACCCGTACATGGTGGACGTTCCCCATGTGCACCCTAAGCGCTTAGAATCCACATTATTTATTCACACAACGAGGATATGGAACACGCTTGTTAGAAAAAGGCTCCAAAGTTTCAAAGAATCTGTCTTCATTGTATTAACCGATAGACAATGAAATTTGCTGCCAGAGTGGGTGTTCCTGATGGATACAATCTGGGTGCCTTCAAGTCGCGAGTGAATCGGTTTCTTCTAGGCAAGCGTGCTCCACCGTAGACTGCATCTTCGCTTAACATCAGGCGAGTTGGCGGTCAAACGCAAGCCTATTAATAATAAAAAAAATAAAAAAAAACTGCCGGAGTCTGTCTGTTTGTGGTCTGCCCGAAAAGTACAATATAGGTGATCAAATCAACACTAAACAGGTTCCTTTTAGGTAAGCGTGTTTCATCTTATACAACACCGTTGCGAATGTAGTCAAATAAATGCTTTATGCAATGTTAAAGTCATTTAATGAATAACATTTTTAAATAGGTTTTTGTCAGCATTTTAAGGCGAAAAACTAGAGACAATTTTCTGTGAAACTAATTTAAAGAAATTAAGAACTAAATAAATTAAGAACAGTTGTCTCAAAACTCAAGGGTACACCAAAAAACTTAATTATAACTTAGCCTTTTTAATCCAGTACATTTACCTTTGAACATTTAGTCCTACTTAATTATTTTTGGGTCGAAAAATTCAATTTGGCGGCATCAGAATATATATTTGTAAAATTTAATCCCACGAATATTGTAATGTAAAAGTTTGTATGTTTAGATGTTTGGATGTTTGTTATTTAATGACGCAAAAGCGACTCAACGGGTTTGGATGAAATTTGGGATGAAGGTAGCTTATACTCTTGATTAATACATTACAATATATTTTTATTCAGGAAAAGTCGGGTGAAATCGTGTAGCACAGCTAGTTTTTTATATATCACACCAATGATATAAGGTGAAAATAAAGGACAGAGTCGTATAGTAGTGTGCGTATGTTTTTTTTTTTTTATTGCTGACAGACTTTGTGTGTGGCCACAACTCACCTGATGTTAAGTGACGATGTGGTTAAAGATGGTAAAGCACACCTAGCCTGGAACGGAACTGGCTCCCAAGTGAGGCTGCCGGAACACACCGTTAGATGCTTGGCGGCAGATTATCAACATGAGGGCGGTAGCTAGCCAGCCGAGTACTAGAAAGTACCCTACCACCATGCTATGGTTTCCTCACGATGTCTTCCTTCACCGGCAGCTCAAGCTCATTGTTGGGGTTTGAACCCACGCCCTTCGGCATGCGAACCGACCGCACTAACCACTGAGCTATCATCGCTACAATAGCTAGTTAACAAACTAGGTGTTCAACCACAGCTCACCTGATGTTAAGTGACCGTGTTATTGTAGATGAGAGAGGCTTCTCATGTGAGGCCGCCAGAACACATCGTCAGGTGGTTGGTGGCAGATTTTCAACTTATGGGTTGTAGCTAGCCTCCCGAGTACCTACTAAAAATACTCTACTACCATACTATTGTTTCCACACGATGTTTTCCTTCACCGGCATCTCAATCTCATTGTTGGGGCTTGAATCCACGCCTTTCGTCACGTGAACCGACCGCGCTAACCACTAAGCTATCATTGCTAAAGGTTTACACAAATTACAAAAACACTTAATTTTTAGGACTATTAATACGAGAAACATCAAACATGAATCAATACTTACCCAGCCACTTACAATATCATTGTCTTCCATTTTAATAAGAACAATTTAGAAGCATCGTTGAGGCAAAAGGTTTTTGTTTATGGGCCATTAATGAATTTGCCCAAAACCGCTCCGAAATGTTTTCGAACCTCAATTTGTAAGGCATTTCATATTAAACTGCCATCGCCTTCTTTGTTCTAATTCTGTATTGAATTGTTACGGGATCGCTACCGGGCTCTTATTTGGAAATAGAGCTTCTAATTGCCCGAAAATGTTCGGCTTTTATCAATAATTCTTTCAAGTAGATAGGTATTTAATTTTTGAGAATAATAATTCAACAATTGAACTTCGTTCTCAATCTGACATCCGGCAATGGATAGTAAAATTTTAGGTAAGTAAAGTACTAAAATATTTGAATACTTTTTTTTATAGTTGACAAGCTAAGTATTCAACCGCAGCCCACTTGATGTAAAGTGATGGTGTGGTCAAAGATTGTGAAGCACATCTAGCCTGGAATGGAACTGGCTCCCAAGTCATGCTGTCAGAACACACCGTTAAGTACTTGGCGACAGATTGTCAACTTGAGGGTGGTACATTTTTATTTTAAATTAAATAGATCTACTTTTGGCCACCAAGTCACCTGATGGAAATCGACGGTGCGGCCGAGGACGAAGCATGCCGATCTAGAAAATAATCTATTCACTCTAGCCTTAAAAACGTCCAAATTGTGGTTTAAAGGACACAGATCAGCTGGGAATGAGTTCCATTCATGGGCTGTACCTATAAATAAAGTAGAGCGAAATCGCTGCGTACGATTACTGGGAACGTCAACGAGGAACAAATAATAGTGTGCCGTTCTTCTACTTGTCCTGTGGTGGAACGGAGAGGGTGAGATAAGGTCATGGAGCAATAAAATGAGCAAAAAAGCACGCAATCTTTCGGCGAGCAAACCGACCGCACTAACCACTGAACTATAATCGCTACAAAGTTTCGCATCCATACGGCCAAGGAATGGAACAACCTGCCGGCTTTCCTGTTTCCTAAAAGGTTTAATCTAGATCTTTTCAAGGTCAGTTTCTGTTTTCTTCAAGTGTTAGGTTTTTGCGGAATTACCATAAATGTTCAACTACCCACCACCAGATGTCGTCAAATTTCATAATACACAATAGTAACTTGACGACATCGAGTGTTTTTTTGTTAAATTCCACGCGGACGAGTTCGCAGGCAACAGCTAGTATAAACAAATATTTTATACCTTTAATTATTTTGCTGACGATACACTAGTAACTTTCCTTGAATAAACAAATTCTAAGTATTGAAAAAATATATAGGTAGTCTTGTCATGTCGGCTTACAAAAACTTAAAGCTTCAGAATTTATTCAACGTCTCTTTGAAATATTACTCCGACTTGGCAGCATCTGACCTAAAGGTGAAATTATTTCCCGAGCAATTTTTCAAGGTTCTTGTATAAAAGAAAATAATTTTTAAGACTAGATTTAACTTGCCCTCTAAAGATGAAGTTTAATACTTAGGTACCGATTGTTTGCAAACTTTTCATGAACATTGTTACTTTCTGTAACGACCGTCACTTAGCAAATTGTTAAGTTGTAATGTACTTAAAATGTACTTAACTGTGATTTCGACTGTCCATTAAGAAGTTTAATACTGCTTTGACGATTTGCCATCTTTGTGATTATTCTGGAAATCACGGTTTAAGTGTTGTTGGTACAAGTTGAATTGTCGAACGAGTTCTTAGTTTTATTGGTATTTTATGTTGTTCTATTGTGTTATTGAAATTTTTAAATAAATTAGATTTGTATAAGTCAACAACAGAAATGTTCGTCATCGCATATATTTTGGGCTTCTGAATGGAAAAACAACAGCGAATTACTTAGTTAATTGACTCTTCAAGTCTTGTAAGAATCTAATACCTTGAAACGAGCAATTCTTGTATATATGTATATTGTAAAACCTTTAAATGAGCAATTCTTGTATATATGTATATATATAATCTGAATCTCAGAAACGGCTCCAACAATTTTTATGAAATTTAGTATGCAGGGGGCTTAGGGGGCGATAAAAAGATCTAACTAGGTTTTATTTTTAAAAAAACGTCATTTTATCACATTTTTTTTCTAACTGCGCTCGCCAACCCGTCTGCCAAGCGTGGTGAGTATTGGCACTTGGTAACTTTTCCTTTTACAATATCAGTGTGATATCGAACACCACATAAGAAATGCCAAATTAATACATTTCCGATAACGTAACAATAACTCAGATCAACTAATAACGCTATGAATAGACCATCCATCAATCTCTCGAGTCCGTGACGAGCGGGTTCCTTCTATCGGAACCACTGCATCACTTTCCATTAGCAGCCACCTTTTAAGTTTTAGCTGGATAAGTAATAGTTGTGTTTTTGGCTTTACTTCCTTTTTTGTTTGCTTAGGTTTATTTTAAATGTAAATGTAACGAGACGATTGACACGCTCTTCTGATTTATTTATTTATATATTTACTTAATTATTTTTCACTCCTAATGTTAATAGATGCCTGTCCATGACCATTGTAGCGATACACAGAACTTTAAGTAGTAAAACAAAGTCCAGGGCATCGCTGCCTTGGCGCTCATTACTATGGGACTAGATGGGTCTCAATAGCCCTGTGATTTCGCTAGCTGCAATACCCTTCAAACCGGAACACAGTAATGTTTACACACTACTGCTTGGCGGCAGAATATCTGGTACTGCGTTGGTACCTACCTAGACGACCTCCTGCTAAGGAAATCTACCACCAAGTAAAAGTAATTCTTTATTGCACACTTAAGAAATAATATGAACAAAAGGAGGACTTAATGCTAATGCATTTTCTGCCAGCCATCCCCACAGTACCTATATGGATGTGGTTGTAGGCGCGCATCAAAACAAATGTATGTACATATATAAAAATAAAGATTGAAAAATATGATCTGATTGTTAAAAATAATGCATGTTCGTGACCATTGCTACGATATACAGAACTTTGAGTAGCAAAACAAAGTCCAGGGCATCGCTGCTTTAGCGTTCACTACTTTGAAATATTAGATTTACTTAGTTACTCTCAGAGCTACTCTAGAGTTAGTGTCAACAGTCCTCCTATGTCGCTAGCTGTAGTACTCTTCAAATCAGAACAGTAATATTTACGCACACAATTTTGAGAAAGGTTTAAGGTTGGTTTAAAGGTTTTTGTAAGGTCTCAATACGGTTTTAAAATGTTTATTACCTCAGAATTTCGTCATTTATAAAACTGCCAAGTCTCTGACAAAGACTTTTTTTCTTGAGATGACATCTCTTACCAGATGATGGTTAACTGTACCTCAATCTACGACACCGCTACTTGGAACATGATCTCGTCCTTGAATTGCGCCAATTCGGGAGGCTGTTGGATTTTCCCTTGCATAAAAAGTTGGACTAGGTCGTACTTATCACAACGCCAAAATACTTAAAACCAATACTATAAGAATGTTAAAAAAATCCTTGGATATTTCACACAGCGCCAGTTAGCCCCAAACTAAGAAACACTTGTACTAATTGATTTATTCAGACGTTGCTTTGCGGAAGTTAATATTGAGTCTTCATTTGTTCAAGGTATATATTTTTAGTGTAGGTATTTCCGCTCAAAAGTCGTTTTGTTTGGCCGAGAATGAGTCAACTCACATGCCCCTGGGGCCAGTGTAGCCCAGAGTCCAGTCTCGACAAAGAGGTGTAGCCTCGACGCCGAATCCCTACCCCCTAGCGGAGGAGGAAGATCGCGAGTCAGTCACATCACTCATTCTCGGCCAAGCGCTCGAAGAGTCAACACGTCTTTTTAAATTTAATTTTATGGTAGATTTTAAGTCAATTTTTAAATTAAATCCTCATTATTGTCAATGTAACCAAAACAACTTTTAAACGGAAACACACTAAAAGTATATGACCCTCAACACTCAAAACTTGTACTATAGAAACCGGATGAATAACTGTTATAATGCTTACGTACTTTTTTCGTAAATACATACTGATAATACATATAGAACACCCCAACACAGAAGTCATTTATGCTCGTCACATAAATGTTTGTCATAAGTGGGAATCGAATCCACATCCTAAAGCTCTTCAATCTGATACACTACCAAATGAGCTAACAGAGCTGTCAACCAACCAAACTCAATCAAAGTCAAAGTTAATGTAACCATAAAGAACGTTGCCTTGAATCTTTAACAAGAACAAACATTGATACACCCAAACTATGGCAACAAACAAATACAATTTATTACAAGCTAGTTCTATCAACTTTTGCGATGGGAAAATATATTAGAAGTACCGAAGCAGACGTTTATGAATACTATAAGTTACTGTCACTATCTATTCTCTTAAAAGTAACCATGTGAGTACAGTCTTTCCCAACCTTTAAAGCTGATTTTAAAGGAATATATTACCGGTAATGAACGCTAAATTAAAAGTTAAAAAATATTTTTTTTTTACTAGATTTTATCTGGGAAAATGATCTATTTTTAAATAAATTCTAGTGTTTAGCGTGTAAATACTTACTATATTCTTAAAAACTTGAGGCATAGAAGTATAGTAAGTACCTAACCTGTAACGGGCAGTGTGAACAACATACAACTGTAACATACGTCGCAAGTTAAATAAAAGCTTATAATTAACAAAGCGTAATTTTTAAATTACTTTACAGTAAGGGTGTGACGAAGTACGGTGATATACAAGGTGTAAGGAGAACGCCCCCTGAAAAAATGGTTTTAGTGCTGGTATACTGAAGAATTACAACAAAAATATATCTGACTCTTATCCTGTTTGCCGAGGCAAATCCTTTTCGGAGAAATTGCACATGCCCAGTGTTGGTCGACTTCTATTGTGATTTAAGGACGGCTCTTAACACGACTTCTCCTGCTTTAGTGTTGTGGTTGTTGGGAGTAAGTTGTAGAAGATTACCCGAGAAAAGTTACTGTGCACGACGTATTTGTCCACAATAACAATTTGATTACCGTATACGTCAATAAAAACAATCCCTTTACAGTGAAAAGGTTACGTAAGCTGGCGTGCCTTTAAAATAAAACATCTTATAATATTTTGAAAAAGAAAGTAATATTTTTCTTAAAATTTAATTTATATAATAAATGCGTAATTCATTTATTTCCATATAAAAAAATAATGTAATATACTTAATTTTTTTGTAAGTTTTTTTATATTAATTTCGTTAATTGCAGACATTTTATATTAACGGATTCCCAGTTGAGAAACTCTGACAGACCACCGTCCTAACTCACCCCGGCTTGCTAAAGTGACATTTTTATGAGTTCCACGGTTCAACTCTTCGAGCCCAATGTAATTAGTTCCGTCATAATGACATTAATAAAATATCCCTTAATATCTAGACGACATAGTCACACACTGTCCGGACTAATCATTAAACCGTTAACTTTACTTTCATTTTATGTTAATGTAATGAAACAAACTCTCCAGAACTGTGAAACTTTCTTAATATAATATTGGGAAAGTCAAACAGTCCTGGAACGAATCTACATTTTCAATTTACGGCAGTTAGTCACTACCTCTACATTATTAGCTAAGTCTCGGAGTTGAGTGGTCATTTCATATTTACTATATACCTATATAACTTATACATACTATGAACTGTGAAAGATTTATATAAATACCTACTGATACGAATACCAACAACTATATACCGATTTTGATGTCCTTTGTCATCTTAACGAAGCCGAATTAAAGCATGCAAACATTCAGTCAGAAGGAAAGGGGTCATTTATTTATGATAGAAACTTTAAGCATTTGACCACAACTCACCTGGAGTGACAGTTTGGTCGAAGATGGTAAACACACCTAGCCCGAAATGGAACTGGCTCCAAAGTGATGCTGCCGGAATACACCGTTATGTGCATGGCTGCAGATTTTCAACTTGAGGGTAGCTAAGCAAGTACTATAAAGTACCCTAACACCATGCTATGGTTTCCTAACGATGTTTACTTTATAGGCAGCTCAACCGATTTGAATCGACGCCCTTCGGCGTATAAACCAACTGTGCTAACCATTGAGCTATCAACGCTACAAAAATTTACTATTATTTCGATAATATGTATCTGTTTCGATAAAAAGTTGCAGAAGTAAAATGCCCCCTAATCGATTGTTCCATTTTACCGCAGATTTCCCACCACAAACAAGGTCACCGCTGTCAACGGCAATACATCAAAGCGAAAGGCAAGGGAATGAATAAAATTTTATTATCGCCCTTTTAAGCCACTTTCAATTTCTTTAACAACTTGTTTACTTCGGGAAGTGATATTGGGACGGGGTACGGTTCCAATGACGGCGGATGACGGTTTTCCTTGTTAGTGAGTGGCTTTACGGGATCGACTGGAAAAATATACGTTCTAGTAGAAAAGTAGTTAATGTCTATCCTACTATTCTACTATAATATTAGAAATGTGAAAGTTTGTACGTTTGGCTGTTTGTTACTTAATCACGCAAAAACGATGTGGATGAAATTTGGCACACAAGTATTTTATTATCTGGATTAATGTATAGAATATTTTTCATATCAGAAAAATGTTTGGTTCCTGTGGAATTATCAAAATAGCTGCTTGACATATTCACTTGAAATTTGGTATAGATGCGTCTTATGGAACACTAGCTGTGCCCCGCGGTTTCACCCGCGCTAGATGCCTACGTCATAGTAGCTTTATGCATGTAAAGTCTCAGCCCGATCGGTTTAAAATTGACAAAGTTTCATACAAACTTTCATCCAATATTTTATCCCCTTGGGGGTAGAATTAACCAAAATCCTGTCTTAGCGGATGCCTACGTCATAACATCTACCTGCATGCCAAATTTCAGCCCGATCCGTCCAGTGGTTTGGGCTGTGCGTTGATAGATCACTATGTCAGTCAGTCAGTTGCCTTTGAGTTATATATATTTAGAGATTTAGAGATTATTCAGGGATAAAAGGTATCCTCTATCTTAATCAATGTAAAAAAAAATAGCGCAAGTTTCATGATTATTGCTTATTTATTACATACATGTTTCATTTCTCTCTAAACCTGATTTATATATTAACGCGGGCGAAGTCGCGGCCGTAAGCTAGTCGCACGTGCGGACCTGAAACAGGTCGCTAGTTTTTAATATAATATTTAATATAATGAAATATTAATATGAGTGGGTATTCCCTCGTAGAAACAATCTGGATGTCTTCAATTCGCGAGTGAATCGGTTTCTTCTTGGCGAGAGTGCTCCACCACAGACCGCATCTTCACTTATCATCAGGCGAGATGGCGGTCAAACGTAAGCCCATTTGTAATATTAAAAAAAATAAGAATTCAAACCAACTCAGGGCTTATTATTAAAATACCTTCTAGATCCGTAGACTTTAAGGCATTCAGTATGGTTTATTTCCCTTAGTATTAACGTCATTATAAATGACAGTTACAGAACAATAATTTTTAATTTAAAAAAAACCGACTTCAAACTAGAGACTAATAATGCAAATTTAAGACTTATATTCAAATTTAAGACTTATTTTGTCAAAACTGGACCAAATTAAATGGGACCACATGGAAAGAGTCGGCTTTTAAACAAAAAAAGA
Organism: Biston stratarius; assembly: GCA_950106695.1. NCBI lineage: Eukaryota > Metazoa > Arthropoda > Insecta > Lepidoptera > Geometridae > Biston > Biston stratarius. The sequence goes on from OX467106.1 coordinate 14,944,816, forward strand.
ATCATCAAAATCGGTTCACCCAGTCGAAAGTTCTAACAGAACAAACAAAAAAAAACCTACAGTCGAATTGAGAACCTCCTCCTTTTGAAGTCGGTTAAAATAGTATCACCCGCTCTTATTATATTTCGCTACACTCTCACAGTGGCAACCCAAACCTAATCTGTTGCTAGAATTCTTGGTAAGATCAATCAATCACACCGACAAAGCGTCGAGCGCACCGTCCGAGTTTAGCCGACATCATCCGAATTTAGCCGATTAGCCTCCGAATAAGCAAGAATACTCGAATAGGCTTCACGGATGGGCTTGATGAATAGTAGCTCAAGAAAGGGTATTGTTAATCTTTATGAATGTCACCAAGAGGGGACGGTCGAAGGATTTGTCATTCTGACAGTCAAACTCTTTCTAGGGTTCCGTGCTCGAAGATCGCTCAAGGAGAGCTTGTTATGTTATATGCTAACGTTGTTAGTTTGTCTGTTTTATTTTTCATGTCCTTTTTATTTATGACTGGCTAGGTGTTTGACGACAGCTTACCTGATGATAAGTGGTGTAGTTAGAGATAGTAATCACGACTAGCTTGGAATGAGAACTAGCACTTAAATTAGGCTGTTGAAACACACTGTTAGGTGTATGGTGGCAATTTTAAACAACTAAAATAAATACACTAATATTATAAATATGAAAGTTTGTTTGTATATTAATTATTTATTTACGCTGTAACGGCATAACAGATGTAGATGAAATCTGGATTAACACTTATGCTACTTTGTATTCCACAAAATCTGACTGAAACTGCGTGACACAACGAGAAATTTATAAAAAAAAAGGAAGATATAAACCACAAGTCTACCACTCGACTGTTGGTTGATTTTAAGTTGGCTTTGCACAGCGTTGAGAAAAAAACAATAAATATAGTTTAAATTAACTTTTGAACCCTTGTTAGGTTTGTAAAGCCCGGCTTGCATTTGATCGGTTTTGTTTCTGGTAGCGACATTTAAAAAAGATGAATTCTCTTAAAATTAATTAGTTTTCTGTTGTTTGGAAAAGGCAGACAAATCAATTTTGCATAACGTTTGATTTATGAGGCACTTTTTTTTTGGTTTACGTTTGTTGGTATGCAAAGATTCTTTTTAATTAACTTATTACTGTAAACTTTTTTGTAATACATTTGTCAGATAATATATATGTAACTACTTAAAAATACGTTAACTACTTTTGGACGTCATGGGCTCATTAATAATAGTGCACAATATTTAGTTTGAATTTTTTTAACTTAATTCTTCATTTGTCCATTCGTTATTGCCTTGAAGAGATCGCTTTTAACGATAAGAACGCCACTAGATCATAAGATTTTTCTGTTTTCTGTACATTTTTTTTCAATCTATCTAATATAGGAGGAGAAACATCTATGTTGATCACCCTTTTACCTCGTCAAGAATTGAAACCGCGTCTTACAACTGAACCAGAGCCAGTACTAAATGAGTTAGCCGAGACAATTTAAAAATACAACAACATTTTTCAAGTCTGGACAGCGAAAAGCCTCAAAAATCTAAACTAGCTAATCCGTAGAGTGGCTTGGCGTCCTACATTCTCACGCATCAGTCAAGCTTTGCGCTCCGACTGGCTGACGAATTGCACGGGTACGGATTAAGACAAGGAACGTTCCATGCTAAAAATCGTAAAGATCGTGAGGAATTCTTACTACACTTGATTATTATTCATTACCATCATCATCAACGTCAATCTAATATAGTCCACTGCTGGACAAATACTCAGCCCAATTTTTTCGTTCCCAGGACAATGGTGGCTTTGCCCTGGGAACATTAATTAATTAACATGTGTTACATTGCAATTGCGACAAGAAGGCACCAGCTTTAGGATCTTCCGAAAGGCAGGACCAGACGCTTCGAAAGATTATTAGCAAATTTTGTATCCGACGATGTGGCATGCTTTTCACAGCCAGCCGAATAATCTGTTCTAATAGTTTATTTTTTTTAAATTCGCCAAAATTTTTGTTCCTACTCAGTAGATTACCCACATGTAGCGATGCCAGGGTATCTAAGTAAGTAGCGTCTCAAACCGAGGCTCGACTAAGGGATGATAGTACTAACCTGGCAATGTCTGATCGCTTACCACCTTTGCTTCTTCAAAGTTTTATAAGTGAGGCAGCTACTGCCCAAAGCGTTTGGCAAGATTTTGTCAGACAAATTCATCGCATTTTTTGTGCCCGTTTTCGTGAGTAACTACGGTTATGGCACTTGTTTGTGCCAGAGCTCGCGCTTTACGAATTACAAATTCACAACGACTAGACACTTTTAGCGACAATTAACAATTTGACAGAGAAACGTATTGCCTTCATTTGTAAGAGGTTGAGTGCTTGATGGAGAGGCTGTGTTGAGATAATGTACGTCAAGATTATTGTCTCTTATATCTTACTTACTGTTTTAAGAGACAGGCCTTTTAGCTTCAGTATTAATTCCTTAAGTAAAATAAAAGTTTTTATGTAGTCTTGTGAAAACGTTTTACTATGGAAACTGACGTGGTCTTAACACATTTTTGTTTTATTTATGCGGGAGGATAAATAAAACAAATTGACAACAAACAATTAAACATTTAAACAATTTGAGCTGAGCTGAGCCGAGCTGAGCTTTGTCCCTATGATGAAGGCCACTGGATGTAGCCGAAACTATAGTCAGAGTTTCCGATAAAATTAAACGTGAGTAATCCCGCATAAATAAAACAAAAATTGTGAAAACGTTAATAATTGTAGCTTAACCGTTTTTATTTTACTAACATGATTTTGATTCAGAAAATTTTAATATTTTAGTAGACAAACAAGCAAATAACATTTATAAAGTAATAACAGTTTTGTATATGTGTATGTAATATTGTTATTATATGAATAAAATGACTAGAAAGTCATGATGTTATTTTATTTTATAGTTTTACGACTTCAGGGATGTCTTTTTTAATTTTTACATTTTATAAACTAATAGTTACTAATTTAAAATTAAACTAAGTACTTCACAAGAAGTAATTAAGTTTATAACACACGCCATAGATAGACTACAAACGTAGATGGTATACGTAGTTAAAATCTCTTCGTGAAACAAAGCGTTTGCGTTCTAAGTGAATTCTCAGCAGGTCATTTTAAGCAGGACTGTGGAAGATAATATAAACAAAAACAGTACCTTGACTACTTACTTCACTGTAGTCTTGAAGAACTTAACAAAATGAACTGTGAAATAATATTTTTTCCATAGAACATAATATCATAATTAACAATCTAGCATAGTCCACTGCTGGACATATATGTATATGTCTCTCGTAGGACAGGCCACTCAGCCTGATCTACGGTGTTTCACTTCTATCCACTGCCAGCTGTCTTACGTATATCATCACTTCATCTAGTCTAGAATATAATAGAATATAACTTTATTGTACACCGACAGGGAGAGCTATGCTTGGGATCTCTCAACGAAATCGAATCAGAAATAAGAAGATCCGTAGAAGAACTAAAGTTACCGATATAGCTCAGCGGATTAGTAAATTGAAGTGGCAGTGGGCAGGGCACATAGCACGCAGAACTGATGGCCGATGGGGCTACAAAGTTCTGTAGTAGAGATCACGGACTGGCAAGCACTGCGTAGTGCGTTTACCCACAAAGTGGACAGAAGACCGCAGAAACACGCTGGATGCGAGCTTCTTGTTCTTATTCAAAGTGAGGGCTTCGCGAGCTTCTTTCAACCGGTCTTCATGAAAATCATTGGGGGAGGCCTATGTTCAACAGTGGACGTTCTGCTGAGATTATGTTGAAGAAATATATATATATACAATTGACATATAACATACATTGTATCTGTGACTCACGGCTTTCCAAATAATAAAGTAATATGATAATCCAAATTTTGAACTATCTGCACTCTAAATTTCATCCAAATCTATTAAACAGTTCCAGAGTGAGGAAGTACCAAATATACACACATACAAACAGACAAACTTTCACACTAATATCATTAGTTTGATATGGTATTAATATTTAACACTAATTAAATTTAATCTATACTTGAAAGCCGTTTGCCTCTTTTTAATTCTTGACATTAGTCCACGTCAAAGTATAGTTGACAGCATTTTAAGTATTGATTAACTTTAGCCAACAAAGTTTATAAGTTTACGTACTGACAAAATTCTAGCGAAGCTTGAATACGTGCTTGTTAGGGAACACTTTGCGTCCAATTTGGACTAGGCGCCATTTTAGAATGAGCTAAATTAATGCTGGAAGAACTGTCTAACATTTTAAGTGAGTGTTGCCAGACTAAAATGGGCTAAATGTGCTAACAATGTGTGGCACAAGCTTACAGCCTCTCGCACTTAGAGACTGTATCCTTAATTAGGTGAAAATAAAGCTGTTATTTGAATAATTAAAGCTTGAGTGAATCATACTTGTTACAAAATGAAATGTTCTTAGAAATTTGCTGGAAGTAAATATAGACTTGCACACTTTATTTTACCTAATTAGCTTGAATAATTTAGAAAGGAAAAGTTTTTGGAACTGGTGTTATCTTTAAAAAAAAACCTGTATGGTTTTTAGAGTATAACATGTTTCATTCGAAAATGTACTTTATATTATTTTTTAAATGTTTTTTTATGTGAAAGCAATGAAAGGTATACGCTCTCCTGATGGTAAGAGATAACGCTTGTCCATGACCATTACGGCAATACACAGAATTTTGAGTATCAAAATAAAGTGCAGGGCACCGCCGCTTTTGCACTCATTACTTTGAGACTTTCGATGGTTATTCTCAACAGCTCTGTAATTTCACTACCTTCAAAGCGGAACACAGCAATGCTTGCACACTACTGCTTGGCGGCAGAATATCTGGTACTGTGGTGGTACCTACCTAGACGACGTTCTGCTAAGGATATCTACCACCAAGTAATATATAGATAACTCTTTACTGTTTACTGTACACCAAAATTACAGGACATATGTAAAAGCTTATGTAAAAGCTAAGAGCGATATTTTTCAGGTAACCTTGGTATGCATAGGACTCAATAAAACGACGGGGCGTGCTAACTAAAAAACACATAAATTCGTCAAGTAACATAATTATTGTACGAATAAACCACTCAATTTCCAGATGAGGCTTGCGAGCTAGAGTAACATAATATACGTATTTTGTCGGACAGAAAACTCATTTTAAAATACCAAATTACAAAAGTTAAATCAACAAGGCTCAACGGGCTGGATATCCCAATTTCCGGGGTAAAGCGCTGCTCCCCGGACAACTTTCCGACGTCCAGACAAACATATCCACCTCTGCGGACCTCTGTTAATCTTTGCTATTAGTGCAGCAAATGCGGTACGGTTAGAAAAAAAATTAGGGTTCCGTGACCAAAAAGTGACTAATGAAATACTAATACAAATCTAATCTAATACCTTTAAATGAGCAATTCTTATATATATGTATATATATAAATATATATCCCAATCACCTAGGTTTTTTTTTTTTTTCCAATCATATTATGCCGTTTCCGAGATTCAGACTATATATATATATATAGTCTGAATCTCGGACTATTTTGATTGGGAAGTGCCACAAAAATCACTGCAACAAGATGTCGTTTTTCATTGTTACATATTTAGATATACATTTTAGAAATTCAGTAATCTCTTATTTTTATAATCATCAAAGTTATAAAACAAGGTCTCTTGATGCTAAGATCTCAGCTTGCTTCAGTAGTATTGATATAATAATAATTATTACTATAAGTAATACTATGGTTTACAAAAGGTTCCGTTCCCGAAGGAACAACATGATCCTATTATTAACCCTCCGCCGTTTGTCTGTTCTACCATTAATAATTTGTATCTTTTGAACTGCAATAATACATCTTTAGGGGGAATTAAATGATTTTAGACATATGTGTTATAAAAGATAAAGAAATTAAAAAACCATAATTAACCTGTTACCGAACTTTTTTTACGTATTACATAGACTACAATTACATATGAGAGTTTAAGTTAGTGTTAATGTACCACGCAATTTATAATGGCAATACTTTTTTATTGCAAATAATAATTATTGTACGTGTACCTATTTTCCTAAATGGCTGGACCGATGTGGATGAAATTTCGTATGTGTACTTCAATGGGTACCTGGATTGTTTGAAAACACAATTGGACTCGGTAGGTGGCGGCGCTGTCGCTGTTGACAGTTAGGCAATACGAAGTTCGCCGGGTTAGCTAGTAAATAAAGAAATATCGTGGGCTACGAATAATGACTATTATTATTCGTAGATCGTGGGACATTTCACATAGCGCCATCTATCTTCAAACTAAGCAAAACTTATACAATGAGAACCAGATAACTGATAGAATACTTATATTCTTTGTAAAAACATACTTATGGTACATACAGAACACCCAGACATGGAACAACCATGTATCGTCACATAATTGTTTGTTCTGGTGAGAATCGAACCCACGCCCTTTAACGGATATTCTACCAAACGTGTTAAAAGGGCAGTATATGTATATATTGAGGTTAGTATAACCTATTTTGAACAAAATTCTTTTGTTTTTTTCGAGTATTCCACCGAGTATGTTAACCGGAATGTGTTTGTTTACGAATATTTTTATTGTTTACTGTAAATTGAGTTATTGGGGCCGTAATAAGCAAAAAACTGTTTTCGCGGGACCGCGGGTGTGTAATAAAAAGTTGTTTAGTTCATAAGTGTGTTCAGTTATTTGTTTTCGACATTATTTTCTTTTCAAGTTTCTACATAAATCTTTTTGGATTGCTCGTCTTAAAGTACGACAAATCCATTTCTTGGAAAATGTTCTTCTTTGGTTGCTTGCTGGTATAAGAATAGATAATATATCGTTATAGACATGATGGAATAAGAGATATAATAACTTTGATTTGATTTTGACAGGTTTGACAGTCCTGTTGGCTCATTGGTAGTATGTCTGCCTGAGCTGTAGGGCGTGGGTTCGATCCCGCAAAAGACAAACATTTTATGGTATAAACAAATGTTTGTTCTGTGTCTGGGTGTTCTATAAAATTATAAGTATGAATTAAAAAAAAATGTATTCTATCAGTTATCTGACTTCCATCACACAAGCTCTGCTTAGTTTGGGGTCAGATGGCGTTGTGTGTGTCCTATGATATGATATTTAACATTTTAATATTCCTAACTTCACGGCGTAGCAACTTCAGAGCGGTGGGGATGACGAAAGTCTGCGTAGGGCGTGGAACGGATGGTCTCGGTAGCTTTGATCGTGGCAAATTTTCGACACTCGCAAGGGAATCAAAACCTACAGGGTACTCCCGTGAACTCAGAATTTTGAAATTTGTTACAAAGCAACGTCTTATAGCACAGATAAAGGAAAAATTGCGAAAAGCATAAATTACCTTTAAAAAAAAGAAACATAACTTTTACTTATATATCTACAGCATTGTACGGAACCGTCAGTGCGCGAGTCCGACTCGGACTTGGCCGGTTTTTTTTTTTGGTAGAAAAGCACGTCTTCGCTATTTTGATGGGCAAACGCACTTCTCACATGTTTTTTTTTATGGTTGACAAACAATGACCACAGCTCACCTGATGTTAAGTGACGGTGTGGTCGAAGATTGTAAAGCACACCTAGTCTGGAATAGAACGGGCTCTCAAGTGAGGCAAATTGTTTTGCTCTATTATTTGAATCTGTCTGACGAAACTCAGTGACAACGGCTTATATATTTTTCTTCATTTAAAATTACGTTTTAGTAATAAAACAAAAATAAATGCCGTGCCGTAGGTGCCGTGGTGGTGCCGGCGTAAGAATAGTACCCCACCCTCTCTACCCGTGGTTGCCGTAAGAGTTGGCTAAGGGATGTAATCCGGAAGATGGGCAGCAGCGCCTTCCTTGAACAATCACACCTAATTGCGCTCGCCAACCCGCCTGCCAAGCGTGGCGAGTATTGGCAAAACCCCCCCAGGAGGAGGCCTATGTCCAGCAGTGGACATCCTATGGCTGATGATGTTATGTGATAAAAATAAAAAAACCCTAAATATAATGTTAAAGTTTATCAACAGTTAAGAACAGACTGAAAATTTCAACTCCTCTCCCATGAATTCTCGGAAATTCGACCTTTTAGTACCTACCCAATACTATCTCCGTAATTTTCAATGTAAAGTATCGTAATATAGAGCGTTCAAATAGAACCATTTGAAACCGAGATTATAATCCTTAATTTCGCGAAAAAGCTTTGAAATCTAGACTTTATTTGTTGTGTTACAGGGTCTGTTTTCGTAAATTGTTTTCATGAGAACAGAGCGAGAGAGCGATTATGTAAATAATGCTGTAATGACGTCATCAAGGTTATGTCATTTGAGTTGATGCGTCGAGAAAACGATATAATGAAAGTTGAAATGTATTCGAGCTTCCAAAATTACAATGATGGGGTTAAAATGTAACGCTGAAGAACGCTGATTACAATACGAAATGGAAAGTAACATTATTTTTGATTGTGTGCTATCTCGGTGTTGCTTCCGATTTGATTTGTATTAGGTTTTTAATCGACTTCAAAAAGAAGGAAGTTCTCAATTTGTTTGTATGTTTGTTACTATAGAACATCGTCATTTATAAACAGTTTTGTAGTAGTATCGTACGACTTTATACACATCACCATCTAGCCCCAAACTAAGCAAAGCTTAGTTATTACATTACTTGGGATTACTTATTACATTTTATTCTATGGGAATGATGATAGAATACTTTTATACTTTTTTTTTGTAAATACATACCTACTTATGATACACATACAGAACACCCAGACACAGAACAAACATTAATCGCACATAACACATAAATGTTTGTCCTGGTAAGAATCGAACCCACACCCTACATCTATTGAAGCAGATATAATGAAATAAAAGGGCAGTAATTTTTATTTAATTCTTTTTTTATTTAAATGGATATTTATTGTATTTATTACTTGGTGGTAGATCTCCTTATGAGAAGGTCGAAATAGAATAATAACAGCATTTTGAGATTCGGGGAAACGCAACGAACGAAGCCACAAACGGGGAAAAAATCGGTGAAAAAAAACCCATATAGTCGAACATAGAACCTCCTCCTTTTTAAAAATCAGTTCAAAATAGCATAGAGGCATAAAATATCGGGATAACACCACAACCGCTTGCTGAAAGCTACGCTAACCGCTTGTATCGGTTCCATTTCAGAATCGACTATTTTCATCTAAGCTTTTCATCTATAATCCAATATTGGATTAGGGTACAATAATTCTAATAAGCTGTACGTGATTACTGTCTAGACACGAAATGGCTTCGCAGAATACTTTGTCTGATATTGAACAAAGCTGACTAATGCTAAAGAAATTCGACTTATTGAAGGAGGTCTGAATTAATTGGTAATATCTTTGCTCTGAATTACACTTCGATCAATTTGCACAGCTGATAGCCGCAGTTAATCTTGATATAGTTACTTACTTTTTAACCCCCAATTCAAACAAAAATAATAAATACAAGTTTAATAAATATTTGCTTTGAGCTCATACACACACACACACACATACTCACTAACACACACACACACTCACATACACACTAACACACACTAACACACACACGCATACACAATACTCACACTTATGCACACACACATTATATACATACACAAACGCGCGCACGCACACGCATATACGTACACACCGCCCGCACCGCACTAATACTTATAGTTTTTAATCGCAAGTGTAGGTAGTCCCCGCGAAACAGGTCCTCACCTAGTGCAGGGACTTCAAGCAATAATGTAATCTGTACAGCTTAAGAAATAAATTATTTTGTATTTGTATTTAATTTAAAAAAATGACTTATATAGATTGAAAGTCCATATCAAAAATTTTGCTGAAGGGAACCACAAACCAAAACGTTATCTGGGTATTATACCTATTTTGGTTTTGTTAATTTTCTCAAAAAACGCAAAATCAATTTCGTTAAAATTTATATGGGACCACCTCTAGAGTATGATCTACCAAACAAAAATAATCATCAAAATCGATTCATAAAATTGGCGGAGTGTTCGCGTCACATATTATTAAAAAAACATACAGTCAAATTGAGAATCTCTTCCTTTCTGGAAGTGGGTTAGTTAAAAAGAATACAAAAACACGAATGTCCACAAATAAATGTAAAAAAAAATATAGTGTAATGCGGGATGATGTTGGAATTCTAATAATACCTTATACATCCAAATCTGTTCAGGCATTTAAAAGTTATGGTGGGTATAACCCTTTGACGTCCACGGGGACAATGCGTCCCAAGAATTTCCAAAAATAACATAATATATATAGGTATATATATATATATTTTGAAGTATGCGAGTGTCGAATATTTGCAGCGTAAACGGCTGTATCTTTTGATTGCGTTGGCTTAGAAGTTTGTTTTTGTTACAGGTCTAAGGAACAGTATACTTGAGTATTCTAAATATATATAACTCTAAGGTGACTGACTGGCTGACTGACTGACTGACTGACTGACTGACTGACTGACTGACATAGTGATCTATCAACGCATAGCCCAAACCGCTGGACGGATCGTGCTGAAATTTGGCATGCAGGTAGATGTTATGACGTAGGCATTCGCTAAGAAAGGATTTTGATCAATTCTACCCCCAAGGGGATAAAATAGGGGGTGAAAGTTTGTATGAAACTTTGTCAATTTTAAACCGATCGGGCTGAGACTTTGCATGCATAAAGCTACTATGACGGTACCGCGGGTGAAACCGCGGGGCACAGCTAGTTTGATATAAATTTCAGCTTGATACCTCTATGCGTTCCTGAGAAAAAGGGTCTTGACAGACAGACAAACGGACAACAAAGTGATCCTACAAGGGTTCCGTTTTTTCGGAACCCTTGTAGGATCCTTTTGAGGTACAGAACCCTAAAAAGAACCTTGAAAACATTACACTTTTTTTTGAGCAGTCGTGTAATAAGAAATAAGTGTTATAAGTTTACCGTGTGTATCCGTTGTATTGTAGCTTCGGAACGGCTGAATTGCTTTTGATTTAGTTTTTTTTTTTGAACTCGACTCGATCGAGAATTTTAGTGATTAGTAAAATAAGTCCAGTCGTTTTTCTCTATAATGAACATTATTCTAGCTATCGAGTATAGCGATTGGGCAATATTTTCAAAGAAACAACTTTCAAATACCTGGCTCCTAGCTTTGCTTGGTGTGGCGTCAGATGGCATTGTGCGAAAAGTCCTTGAATATTTTTTTATTTTAAATATCTGCGGACGACTTTGTAAAACTGTATAACTGACGTTAAGGCTGAGCCTTTTGCTAACTTCAATATATCTTAGCCACTTAGAGAAATCTCGGTATGACGTCGACGAGATGTGTTAATCTAATTAACACGTCTGTCCTTCGTCGAGACATCCAGTTTCATTAATCACGATCCAACGAGTGTTACGTTGTGGCATGCAGTTGGTTAACTTTCTTCTTTCTTTATTTATCGGCATTGCACGTTGTACATTCAGCCACTGTTTTTATATAGTCAGCAAAGTCAAAGTCAAGCCCAACTCAACTTCAACTTTTCAGTTTTGGCTTCTGCGGGTTGCACAATTTTGCCAAAGACAAGTCCAGTCCATGCTCCAATCGTTGAGGAAAATCTGAGAGATGTGAAACATAGACACTATTTTGTATAGACGGGATCGCTGAGCCCTGTGGAAAGAGAGTAACAGAGTTTCCAGCGCGTGGCGACGCATCTCCACACCAAAAGCCTATCTGCCACCGCATTAGTCGTTTCAAAAATATTCATAAAGCACACTTATATTGTAAATACTAGTTTAAGTAGACGTATGATTTTTACTTCTTCACGTTGAAACGGCTACACGAATTTAGATGAAATTTGAAATGCAGACAGTTCATACCACGGAGTAACACATGGGATACTTTTTAACATATATGTTCGTCACGTAAATGTTTATCATGGGCGGGTATTGAACCCACGGTCTACAGCTGATGAAGAGAGCTACAATAAATGGGCTAACATTGGCAGGCAAACACACTTAGCAATTAGTATTTCCTCAGTACTACAATTCTCTGTATCGCCATATACAAAGTTAGGATACTGTTTTAAAGGTATATTTCAGAACTGTACCTTCTTAATCAGGCCTCGGGTACAGCTGGTTGGTGCTGAAGGCGGTGCAATCTCCCAGGTTTTGGATAAAATCTGTGACAATCCCGTGATATATTAAGACGCGTTGAATCTGATTAGTTTTTCCCTGTTAAGACGCTTCTTGTAGCTAATGTGGGCGTATTTTGGTGCCTCAGTTGATTACTTATATAACAATACATAGATTTGCTTTTAGCGAAGATATCGCAGTTACGCGCAACGCCGACATTGTGATATTGAGTAATCTTAAATAATTTTTGAGTATAGGTGAGTTCTAAAAGGACAAAAGTATCATTAAGTTTGCGGAGATGATAGCTCAGTGGTTAGCGTGGTTGGTTCGCATGCTGAAGGACATGGGTTCAAACTGAGCTGGTGGTGAAGGAAAACATCGTGAGGAAACCATAGCGTGGTGGTAGGGTACTTTCTTGTACTCGGCTGACTAGCTACCACCCTCAAGTTGAAAATTTGCCGTCAAGCATCTGACGGTAACATTGTGCGTAACTTTAAAAAAAAAGTTTTTTTTTCCTTTATCGATTGACAATTTGCCGTGGTAGTGCCAGCGTAGGAATAGTACCCCACCCTCTCTACCCGTGGTTGCCGTAAGAGTCTGCTAAGGGAGGTAATCAGGAAGATGGGCAGCAGCGGCTTCCTTGAACAATCACACGTAACTGCGCTCGCCAACCCGCCTGCCAAGCGTGGCGAGTATTGGCAATACCCCTCCAGGAGTAGGCCTATGTCCAGCAGTGGAAGATCTATGGCTGATGATGTGAAGTTATCGTCAATACACAGATAACTTAGATAAGACAGAGGTGCATGCCGTAGGATCGGATATTTTGGCATAAAAAAACCTAGATAGATAGACAATGGATGCTTTTTAATAAGGTTTGTTGTACATATTTTGGTCACGAAACCCAAAAAATATTCGGTCAGCAACTTCACCTTGAAATAGCGAACGCAGATTTCAAGTACGTAGAAAAACAAATTAATCAGTTAACATTGTAACTCGTACTAAAACTAACAATAAATGCACAATCCAAGCTTATCCACAAACAAAGTAAGTCTCAAGTAATACTCCCTTGAGATAAACTTACTTAGTGCCATCGTTTTATTTCTTTCAGCGGGAACCCTTTGTGGAGCACGACAGTAAGTCCATTGTTACCTTTGTTTGGTTTATGTTGTGCGCTGTCGCGCTGTATTGTCGCGGAATGAGATTTTGTTTGAGTGATTATGAGATGTTGCTCAGGTATGCTTCTTGATGGGACGTAAACTATGTATAGAGTGCAGTTAAATGCAAATAAAAAAATGCAACGAGGCAGGGTTCACAATAATAGTGGTGGTTAGGGCTGCGAAGTATTTTTTAGGGTTCTGTACCTCAAAAGAAAAAAAGGATCCTCTATAGGATCACTTTGTTGTCCGTCTGTCTGTCAAAACCCTTTTTCTCAGGAACGCGTGGAGGTATCAAACTGAAATTCATATCAAATACTCAGGTCTACTGTTCCTTAGAGCTATGAAAAAATCAAACTTCTAAATCAACGCAATCAAAAGATACAGTCGTTTATGATACAAATTTTCGACACTCGCAAGGGAATTAAAACCTACAGGTTCCCGTGAACTCAGAATCGTGAAATTAGGTAGGTAGCAACGTCTTATAGCACAAATAAAGGAAAAATTGCGAAAAGCATTAATTACCATTAAAAAAAATATAACTTGTACTTATACAAGTTTGTACGGAACCCTCGGTGCGCGAATCCGTCTCGTGCTTGGCCGGTTTTTTATAGTTGACAGGCTCGGTGTTTGACCATCTGATCTCAAGTAACGATGTGATCGATAATGGTAAACAAACCCAGCCTAGAATGAAACTGGCTCTCAAGTGAGGCTGTCTAAACACACTGTTAGGTGTTTGGCGACAGATTTCGACTTGAGGATGGTAGCTAGCCAGCCGAGTACTACAAAGTACCTTACCAAGCTGTGGTTTCCTCCGATGTTTTCCTTCACAGCTCAGTTTCATTGTTGGAGTAAGGAGCCTTTTGGCAGTTCGTGTCTTGACGGTAACAACAATTATGACGCCTTAAGCCATCTACGCTAATGTGACCTCTACGGTCTACAGCAGCCTTTATGCTTTATGTGTCCATTTAGTCAATGGCAATTCATTACCTTTTTTTTGTGGTCAGGAAATATCCCTAATTGATACCACCGGCTTCGGGGGTAGCAAGGTGGTATGGGACTCTTGGTCAAAATGATGACTTACCCATTAAAACTCAGGGTGTTTCAACTCTGTGCCATGCTTACGCACTCTTCCTCCACCTCAACAGCGCTAGTCCCAAATGGACTCTTTCTGTTTACAATTTACAGTTTGTTTAATATTTACATGTTATTACGATGATAGCTCAGTAGTTAGCGCGGTCGGTTCACATGTCGAGGGCGTAGGTTCAAATCCCAAGAATGAGCTTGAGCTGCCGGTGAAGGAAAACATCGTGAGGAAACCATAGCGTGGTGTATTCCGGCAACCTCACTTGAGAGCCAGTTCCGTTCCAGGCTAGGTCTGCTTTACCATCTTCGACCACACTGTCACTTAACATCAGGTGAGGTGTGGTCAAAAGCCTTGGCTGTCGGCCAAAAAAAAAAATTTTTTTTTAAATGTTAATTACTCTGAAATCGAAAAAAATCGCAAACCTCGGCTGAATTGTCTTATTCTGATACAGTTCAAAGCAGAATCTATAACAGCTAGGCTAAAGTGATCGTTAAGTTAGATACAGTAATGCGTTTACCATTAGTTCAAATGGCGGACCCTTTTACAAACAAAGGGAAGTTTCGAATGTGCCGTGTCCGAAATAAGTGGACTTTTGTTTACGTTAGTTGTCTTTGAAAGCTTGATGAAGGTTAAGTATACATGCTTCTTTAAAGATGGGTTGAATTTTTAAGGTGAATTTTTAGTGAGTAGTTTTTTTGTACCTTTAAACGAGCAATTCTTGTATATATAATAAATATCATAGGACACGTTACACACAGCGCCATCTGACCCCAAACTAAGCAGAGCTTGTGTGATGGAAGTCAGATAACTGATAGAATACATAAATACTTTTTTTGTTGTAAATACATACTGATAATACATACAGTACACCCAGATATAGAACAAACATTTGTTTATACCATAAAATGTTTGACCTTGGTGGGAATCGAACCCACGCCCTACAGCTCAGGCAGACATACTACCAATGATCCAAAAGGACTGTCAAAAAAGTGTCAGTAAGTGACAGTAATTTTAAATTTAGAAAGGTTACCAGACATTTATTGTGAAACCAAATATATTTCTAAATATACAAAAGAATTATTAAATAATAATTACCATAAAACAAATACGCCGTCGAGATCGCTGCCGTGCGGCAAGGTTCCCAATACACTGACGGCATTGCCCCGTTGAATATTATATAAGTTGAAATACTTTATTTCAGAAAATTTACTAATTATAATAATAATTATTAACCAGACAGAACTAACTAATTATAGACTTATACAGCTCGTGTTATTATGAGATTCCAAAATTATAATTATAGTTCCGAGTGGGTGTCGTGAATATCTCGACTAAAGCGAAAATCTTTTGATCATTAATAACTAGAAATAATGTCGAACAGAATAACTTGTACATTACTTGATCGAACGTAGCCGATGAATTGAAAAAAAAAAAACACGGACAACTGCGAGTCAGAGTCAATCATTCCTTGCATAAAGATCCTATTTTTTGTGATTAAATTAAAAATCTACCATTTTCAGGTTTTTCCTTTATATGTACCTACTATAATACAATGTTTCTTGCCAAATTTCATAGTTCTAGGTCATCGGGATGTACTCTATAGGTTTTGAATACCTTGTGAGTATCAAAATATGCGGTTTTGTACGACATAAATGGCTGTAACTTGCTTTTACGATATCTGAGAAGTTTGATTTTTTAAAGATATTTTGAAAAGATCTGTTTATATGGTTTTCATTTCAATTTGATACCTCCACGCGTTCCCGAGATAGAAGGTCGTGACAGACGGACAGACGGGCAACAAAATGATTATATGTGTTCTGACAATTGTAGTAAGCATAATGTATGTATTAATATTTATAACTGTAAATTGTAACCTAATATGAAAAGAAACATCCACAAAAAAATGCCTTGCTGAGTTTCTTGCCGGAGTCTTCTCAGTTGAAGTGTAATTACGAGCCGGTGGTAGATTCAAACATGTAACTTAACGTTCATAAGTGCCTTACCAGGGCCTAAACTGTATAAATGACTTTTGATATTGAGTTATGTATACATATTATGCCCTCGTTATTGACACATCTCATATTTTTTCTTTCTTTAATCTTTTCCGTTAAGGTTGCTTGAAAGAGATTGATTTGAGCGATAAAGCCAGTTAATACACGTATTAATTAAGTTTATTTTTCCTCTGCATGTGAATTTTGGTGTTGACAATAAAGAGTAAATAAATAAATCAATTCAATTAGAAGATCATGGCATATAGATTTGCATATTGAAGAGTGCATATTCTGAGCAAGAGTGCTCTTTATTTATTTGGATCACCAACACTATACACATCACAGCATTTAAGATCAACAACATTTAAAAAAGAAAACTAGATGCTATAGCAATTACAGGTGACGACAACATGCATAAAATTATAATGTTAACAATTAATTACTATTAAAAAAAATCTAAATGCCAATAATATGTATGTTTATGTCCTGTCTATGTTTCGGCGCGGCATGGTCAAACGCAAACCCTTTGTTGGGATAAAATGGGCAGAGTATAGGGTTTGAAATTTGTAACATTGAGAACCTACTGAACTGTGATGGGTAAGCGTGAACCAGGAAATCAGGCAAGTAATTTGTAATATATATATTTTTTGTTGTAAAAAGTTATGTTAAAAACGGGACATTCTCCTGATGATAAGAGATAACGCCTGTCCATGACCATTACAGCGATACACAGAACTTTGAGTAGCAAAACAAAGTCCAGCCTACCGCTGCTTTGGCGCTCATTACCTTGACACTTTCGATCAATGGTTAGTCTTAACAGCCCAGTAATTCCACTAGCTGTAGTACCCTTCTAACCGGAACACAGTAATGTTTACACACTACTGCTTGGCGGCAGGATATCTGTTACTGCGGTGGTACCTACTTAAACAACCTCTTGATAAGGATCTACCACCAAGAGTTAGTATTGTCAGTAAAAACACTAGAAGTTTGGCAGGTAAAGAGGTGATAGTGTAATTCGTATAAAACTTCAAAGCAGCCAAAGAAGCAATGTATATGTAGTCAATAGACTTTAAAGGAAATAAACGGTGTTATATCTAGTTACTTCTAAAATTCTACGATCCCGTCCAAACCGTGAACGGGGTCGAAAATAAATTTAAACTGATGAACGGCCCGATATTCCGTGTTAACCTTTAGACCCGAAATAATTACCTTTTGTTCTGAGCCTCGAAGAGTTAAAGCTACTGATTAGGCGCATTTATAAAAACAAGCTGGTCACGGTAACGAAGATTAATTGTTTTCTACAAATTGATTTTTAATTAGCCATTTAGCGCTTTAATGTTTCGCGGTACATTTAATAGTTTTTACGCTTCGTTAACTAAGGTTGTACTAGAATTTCAGAAAGCGCTTTCTTTAATTTATTTTCAGATAATAAAGACTAAGTTTGGAATCAGATCTGAGTCTTATTCTCTCATTCTCAGTGTAGTAATTTTAGTCATCATTATCATCATCAGCTATAGGATGTCCACTGCTGGACATAGGCCTCCTCCTGGGGGAGGTTTTACCAATACTCGCCACGCTTGGCAGGCGGGTTAGTGAGCGCAGTTAAGTGTGATTGTTCAAGGAAGACGCTGCTGTCCATCTTCCGGATTACATCCCTTAGCCGACTCTTACTGCAACCACGGGTAGAGAGGGTGGGGTACAATTCTTACGCCGACACCACCAAGGCAAAAGTAATAATAATCTAAAGTAATTTTAGTACTATTCAATAAACAATAGATAACATTTTATTTATGACATAAAAAAAAACTTAGTGTCTTTACAATATTGAAGCTTCACAAACTTTGTTTACTGTTTGAATTCCTACACGTGCCTTCAGTGCCCTTCGAGGTCTATAAAGTCAGTGAAATAAATAAGCTCTGAGACATAACATCAACTGAAAAACAAAGCAATAAATAAAATTGTTCAAATAAAATTTTCAAGCGCCTAAGAAATTTTCAATTTTGCAATATCACCTTTTTATTTGAAACTGTTTTTCATTTGTCAAATAATAAAATGATGCCATTTTTTTACTCTGAAGTAGCAAAGTTATTAAAAAAAGAAAAGTTAGTACCAAATCAGGTATCAATTCAGTAGTTTTCAGATAAAATCCGTACAATAGATAACTCTATTAGATTAGCAATCGAGAAATCAATCTGCTCCGAACCATTTGACGTAGGTAGCGAGACGTGGGCGTATTGAGGGCTTCATTAAAGGGGCAGAGAAGAAAAGACGGAGTTAGGAAACAAGATTATGTCAATATTATTCCTTTCCAATTATCTAAAGTAAAAGTTAATTTATTTTAGATAAAGTAGCAAAACTAAAGCTCAATATTATAAAAGTCACGTTGAAAAGGAAAAATATGTTTTAATTAAAATTAATGAATCAGCAGAAAACTTTTTATCAGATAATTAAACAAATAACGACACAACATCACCAAGTCCCAATTTAAGCAATGCTTGTATTACCAGGAAACTGATAAAATACTTTTTTTTATCTAAATACATAACTATAGTCTCAGAACACATTTTTGTTTGTCACACAAATTATTGTCACACAATTTATTGTCCTGGGTGTGAATTGAACCCGCACTCTACAACTCTTGAAGCAGTTATATCGTACTACCATAAGAGCTAACAATTAAAGTAGTATGATGTTATTTGATAGTTAGCATTGTTTGTCCCAATCAAAATGCGAAATGACAAAAATGAAGCTTGTCTTTGGGTTTTAGGCCCACTAGTGCCCTGACTACATCACTTATGTATTGACGTATCCCGGCAATCCGTTTTATTTGAACGTATCGCCCTGAGGCGTTTCGTTTTGTTTGTATTTTGGCTTACATTTTTTGTTATGTCACTACTCCTTTGAGAGTTGTATTGAGTAATGAATGCGAATTTTGACTTGCTTTGTGTATTTTTTTCTAATTGTAATATTGGGGATGGCAAGCTATTTTTGCTAAGGATGAATCAACCTCGTTTAAATGTAGTTTTCTTTAATACCATCATCGTGTTTTTTGTGTATATATACATGTATATCTATACACATATATGTACATACGTTTCGCAGTTACCGAGTCTATTGCGAACCCATGAAGACTCATGAACCCTTGCCAATGAAAGCTCGCCGAAGAGCGTGAGTTCAAACCCTAACTATGAGCATGAGTTTGTTTTGTTACTCAAAGTTCTGTGTTTCGCTGCAATGGTTATGGGCATGCGTTAGGTATCTCTTACCATCAGGAGAACGTCTCGTTCCTCTCCTCACTTTTACGTAAGAAAAAAACAAAATACTCTCACTATTGTTTCGGCCACATTCAGTGACCTTCTTTAAGGTGTCAAAGTAGAGTACAACGTGCGCGCGGCCTCGTCTTGCTTCACACAATTCGCTTTAGTCAGAATATCCATCGCAATTAAACGTGAGTAACCCCGCATAAGTAAAACAAAAATGTTCATAACCACGTTAGTTTCCATTGTGTTGTCATGTTATTAATCTATACCTATATTCATTTTAAACTTTATGATTAGTTTACTCTTGAATATTTTTACATTAAATTTATCTATTATAGCCATGTACCTACACGTTTGTACTGGGAACCCTACCGCGCGACAGCGATCTCGACTGTGTCTTTATTTTAAAGAAGGGTAGATTTTTTTTAATCAAAATTTTATCGTTGTTACGCTTCGTTGCGCAGGTAATTTTTATACCTACATATTAAATTATAATTTTGTATATAATAAGGGTAATATTAGTTTAGTTTATTTTTGTTATTTTTTTTGTAGATGTCTTAATGTAATAATATGAAACAAAAATAAGACTTAGAATATAAAAAATAGGCTATAAATATAATATGTTTTGGAAAAAAAAAAACTTGATGACACTGTTGTTTTCTGGAAATTGAAAATTATTTTCTGGCGCAGATTTCCGCCATTTGTTAAATAAATAATTCTTCGTAAAGTATGCATGTTCTTAGTAAAGCTAATCTGATACCTACACGAACACAATAACTGAAAACCTCGATCAAAATCCAAAGATGGAAAGATAATTTAAAACTTCTAAGTTTTTTTAATAACAAAACTACTTCTCACGGTCTTGTATCTTCATCGCCTTGAAGCGTACTATACAATATTTCTGCCAATTTATCGTGTAGTTTAATCAAACTGATGATAGCGATGTAGCTTAGTGGTTAGCGCGGTCGGTTTGCATGCCGAAGGGCGTAGGTTCAAACCCCAACAATGAGCTTGAGCTGCCAGTGAAGGAAAACATCGTGAGGAAACCATAGCGTGGTGGTAGGGTACATTCTAGTACTCGGCTGGCTAGCTACCACCCTCAAGTTGAAAATCTGCCGCCAAGCATCTAACGGTGTGTTCCGATAGCCTCACTTGAGAGCCAGTTCTATTCCAGGCTAGGTGTGCTTTACCACACCGTCATTTAACATCAGATGAGTGGTGGTCAAACACCTAGACTGTCAGCCATAAAAAAAAAATGCAATAATCTCCTATATTGGTATACACTAATCGTCATTATCAAAAAACAGCTCAACGATCGATTAGACAAATAAAGTTATTGAGGGTTCTGTATATCGTGGTGTGTTTTAAAAAGGGTTCTTATAAACTCGTATATCCTCTTTGGGGGCACATCGATTTTAGCTTAGTTATGTTATGTCTTAGTATATTGATGCTGGTTTGATTATTTGTATCCAATAAGAAATGCTTTTTTTTTGTCTTAAAATATATAAGTAGACTAGCTAACTAGATACCGACAGCAGTGCTACCTACCGGGTCCAATTGTGTTTTCAAACCATCCAGCGACCCATTGAAATACACATAAAATTTCATCCAAATCAGTCCAGGAGGAGTTAGGTGCCAAACACACGTACAAAAGATTTATATACATTAAGATAGAACCTCTATATTGCGTACAATAGGTCGTCCACTGCTGGACATAAGCCTCCTCCTGGGTTTGGGTTTGCCAATACTCGCCACGCTTGGCAGGCGGGTTGGCGAACGCAGTTAGGTGTGATTGTTCAAGGAAGACGCTGCTGCCCATCTTCCGGATTACATCCCTTAGCCGACTCTTACGGCAACCACGGGTAGAGAGGGTGGGGTACTATTCTTACGCCGGCACCACCACGGCAGATTAATTATTATCAATAGCCTCTTATTTTTAAATAATCGCATTCAAAGTATTCTATCTGCTGTTTGGTTCATATACACGGTTTTCTTAATGTATGGCTAGATGGCGAAGTGTGAAAAGTTCACCGATATAAATTAATTTATTCATCAGCTTCTATAGCAGTCTTATTTGTCGTGTAGATGTTAACAACTTAAATCTCCCTACAGTTTAATTAAAAAATCATTACTCACTCCGGCTCTGTTATTGTGTTTAATTTGATATAAGGGAATCGTCGACGCGGCGCTGTTCGTCCTGCGACAAAGAGTAGATAATTACAGAAATACAAATTGTATTTTACAATTTTATTGTCGAAGCGTGAAATGGTAGATAGATACAAACTCAGTATTATTACTTATAGAAACAACAAAAGAAGCTAGACAATGGTATATTGGTAGATTCACTATTCATTTTGGAATGTGCGTATAAATCGTGGAAAAGTTTTTGAAGAGCGCTGACAACCCTATGCACACGCAATTTGGTACTTTCATCTGATCGATCCGACAGTGAAAAATTTTCAAGACACTGTGCAAATGTTAAGTATCGGCCCAATTTGAATCGTCACCTGTAATAAACTGGGAGCGTCGGATAGCCCGCTCTGCCTTGGCTACCTTCAGGATAACGAAACTGTAGAGCATGTGTTGTGTCACTGTAAAGCCACAGTAGAAACTAGGGTTGCTACTAGATTCCATGAGGCAACTTCACCTTCATCCATGTCACTGCGAAGTGCCGACTCTCTTTCATCATTCTATCAATAATTCCATCTCACACACTGGGCTGCTGGCATAGCAGCTCCAAACCCTCGTCAAATCTAGTCAAATTAGCAATAAGTCTTGCACTGACGTCCGTTAGGTGACGGTGTGATCAAAGATGGCAAATACATATAGCATACAATGGTACTGGCTCTCAAGTGACGCTGCTGTAACACATCTTTAGGTGCTTGGCAGCAGATTTTCAACTTTATGGTGATAGCTAGCCAATCAATTACTAGATAATACCCTACCACCATGTTATAGTTTCCTCGCCTTATGTGCGTATCCACCGCATGACGCGTTTCTGTTGCCAGTCGTAAGCTTGTCAAACGACTCGCTTCTTTTTCGGCCTACCGCCAAAAAAATTATTTTTATTATTATTTTTTCCAGCCTCAATTTTTCTTATTATTTTAAGTTTTTAAGAGGCTATTTGCTCGACAAACAGCTAATTATGTTATAGATTTATATACTTTCGAACAAATAAAGATATTTTAAATTGAATAGAGTTTCCTCGCCATGTTTTCCTGCAATGGCATTGAATCCATGTCTTTAGGTGTATGAACTGGCCACGCTAACTACTGAGCTATCATCGTACTTATTTCGTTAACTTCATTTCAAAATTGTATGCACCTACGACTGAGTTGTTTCTCTGTAAGATATTCTACTTTGTACGTATGATTCATCAAAAACCGTCCAATGATTGATGTGTTCTATAAATAAATTAACTTTTTAACTTGAATGGAGGTTTGAGTTTAGGCGGTGCGCTTGTTTTCGATCAATTTTACTTCCTGGATGTGTTTGCAAATTCATTCGAATACAATTTATGCCAAAAAAATTGGAAAAATTGTTTGTTGTAAATAATTTACTTAAGGTATTATAGATAGGTAATGGGAAAAAATATACCTATTTACATTTTGTGTAATAACTATACAAATTCGACGGAATAATGTTTTTTCCAGATTACAGATATTACATTTTGTGTTATAACTATTAGAAATTCGACGGAATAAAGTTTTTCACAACAAAAATTGAGCACGATTTCAAAATCTGTCGTGTACTGCTGCCAAAATATTGTATATGACTTTTCAATAAAAATTTAACGTGTTTATATTAATAAGTTCGCGTTTGACCATAGGTCAAACATTTGCCCGATGAACGGTTCCCTGATGTTAAACAGTAATGCGGTCTAAGATGGAGCACGCTTACCTAGAATAAACCTATTTAATCTAGATTTGAAGACACCCATATTGTAACTTACAGGGAACACTGGTTCTGGCGGAGAGTTCCGCAACCTCACTGTACGAATAAAAATTATTTTGTGCGTACCAAATTGTAACTGTTTAAAAAAAAAAAAAAAATTTAATACTACCAGCTATTCTGCCGCCAAATAGTAGTGTGTAAACATTACTATGTTCCGGTTTGAAGGGTACCGGCAGCTAGCGAAATTACGTGGCGATGCGCTGGATTTTATTTTGTTACTTAAAATTATGTGTATCGCTGCAATGGTCAAGGACAGGCGTTATCTCTTACCACCAGATGTCGTCAAGTGTCACATTGCACAATAGCAATAACTATTCTACTTTTGATTTGACGTCACCTAGTTCTAGGACGGAACAAACTTTTTGTTAAATTTCACGCGAAAAAAGTCGCGGGCAACAGTTACTAAGTAAATATTTTATTTCGACATTAACTAGTTTTCAATGATTTTATTTTACCTTTAAAAGACTTATAGCTTAACTACTGGGCCTTGATTGGTATTAAGTTATTAACTTATAGGTGATTTGAAATCTAAGGTACTTTTTTAAGTATAGCGCAGTTGACCTCTAGACAGAATAGCTTACTTAAATCAATGAAAAGTTTAGAAATACTAGTTTTGAAAGTAAGTTGATAAGGAATTTAAGTATAAAAGCGATTGAAAGTTTTTAGTAAATTTGTGTCTTTAGAAAGTTTAAGACTTATCTGGCTGTATTTAAATTGAATTTTAGGAAAATTTTAGAAAGTTGGCTGTCATAAAGCCTATTATTTAAGATTTACGCATCAACTTTATTCTAAATCAATAAATAATTTACAAGGCAGAATATATATTTTTTAAGTTTTTTACCGACTTTTACTTTTCTATACTATAATATTATAAAGAGGAAAGATTTGATTGTTTGCATTGAATAGGCTCCAAAACTTCTGAACCGATTTCAAAAATTCTTTCACCATTAGAAAGCTACGTTATCGTTTATTAATATAAGCTTATTTTTATCCCGACATTCCCACGGGATCTGGACTAACGCGCATTAAGCACATCGTAACTCTACATTCTTTATTCGCACAGCGAAAACGTGGAACTCTTTGCCGGAGTCTGTGTTTCCCGAAAAGTACAATATGGGTGTCTTCGAATCAAGAGTAAACAGGTTTCTTCCAGGTTAGCGTATTCCATCCTAGATCACATCGTTGCTTAACATCAGGCAGGATATAGTAAAACGCCAACCTTTACGTATTTTTTAGCAGCTATCATAACTCTAAAATATCTTACACTGGTTGCTTTATTTTTAATCAATTTGACTAATCAACTTAGTTGTTTTAAGTAAATATATTTTGAATAAGTTATATAATTCCAGCAATAAATGCATGAACTATATTTATGAACCGTGTTTTATATTAATAAAATATACAAAACACAACAACGATTCCAGAAAAATTGCAAATGGAAACTAAACACAGCAATACCACAAAATTGCTCAGTGACGCAGAAAAATAACGGAATAGTCATACGCAAGCACCGTAAGCTAAAGTGATATTCACTGGCGTAGCATTTAGGATATTTTATCTGCATCGTAGTATTGTAACTATTCGTGATAATAAAACCAGGTCAGTATCAAATGTTAGATGTTAAGAGTTATTCTCGAAAAGTGGTAAAATAATTTGTCCAATAATCCATATGTCTTTTATTTGTAGTTTTTGTTTGATGGACGCTTGCTGTGGTGGTGCCGGCGTAAGAATTGTAGCCCAACCTCTTCACCCGTGGTTGCCGTAAGAGTCGGCTAAGGAAGTCAATGGGGGAAGCTTATGTCCAGCAGTGGACGTCCTACAGCTGAGATGATGATGATGAAAAGAAAATTGTTACAGAATAGTTGAAACGTACTATGATCTATAAAACTATATATTATATAGCTCAAGGCCAAGTACCAGCTTGAGGCTTTAGAGTCCATTGTAAAACATGTTAAGAGACTCGATAGCATCAGAGACTCACTTGTTCGGAAAAGGCTCCAAAGCTTTGAACATGGACGCAAGGTAGCTTGTCTGTCAGTTTTCTATAGGATACACTTTGGAGAGTGCGCATCTGATCTACATGACTTAATTCCACCCTACGCATTCTTCTATTGGACAGCAAGGAGCTCTATGAAGTGACACAACATCAATGTTCATATTCCAAAAACTTGAATCAAACGATTTGATCCCACCTTCATTGTGCGAACAGCTAAGCAATATAATTTACTATCTGAATAGGTGTTTCCTATTCAGACAATCTGATTTCAAGTGAATCTGGTTCTTATATTCAAGTATGTTCTAATTTAGAACGCATCTTCGCTTAACATTAAATTATCGCTTTACATTAATAATAATTAGCAAGTCTATTTATAATGAAATTTATTTAAAATTTGTAGCGATGATAGCTCAGTGGTTAGCGCGGTCAGTTCACACGCTGCAGTCGTCGGTTCGATTCCCAACAATAAGCTTGAGCTGACATTCCACGGTGAAAGGGTATTTTCAGGTATTCGGCTGGCTAGCTACCACCCTCAAGTTGAAAAATCTACCGCCATGCATCTAACGGTGTATTACGGCGGCCTCACTTAAGATACAATTCCATTCCAGGCTAGGTGTGCTTTACCATCTTCGACCACACCGTCATAATACATCAGGTGAGCTATGGTCAAACACCTAACTTGTCAACCAAAAAAAAAAACAACTAGCATATGTATCTCATAGAATACCGACACAAGTATGCTGCCAGACACGACGGAATGACCGGTCGTTACCGAACTCTTTATTATTGGACAAACCGCCCAGTGACCGCAAAACAGAATTACTGACTATTAACGACTGTGAACCATTCTTAACGGCTCAGCTTTGTATGGCGCACGCAATAAAATTGGCGTTTTGTTATTTTATAGGACACCATATATCTTGCTTAGTATCGGGATTAACGTCACCGATATCGTATGAAACACTGCGGGATAGATACTATTGTTGATTAATGAAGATAGAATGATCGTAATTTGCATGCCTGGATTGGTTTATCGAGTTAGCGTTTGTCAGTTATAATTATTAGAGATAATGAATTTTACTTCGTTGTTGTGAGAGTTTTGTAGTGATGAAATTCATATTCATATTATATTCAAATATTTTGTAAGTGGTATTTACATGTTAAAATTAAATAAATTAAATTAAATTAAAATATAATTCATGAATGTCTCGTTATAATAATAAATAATAATACACAACCTTTATAGTCCAGGAAATCTCTAAATGTCTGATCAACTAGCCAGCGCTTCAAGAGGGAGTAACAGGCCAGGTACGGAGCGGCAATTACTTTGCTTGGCAGCTCAGCTCAGAAAGCTCAGTGGTTAGCGTGGTCGGTTCGCGCGCCGAAGGGCCTGGGTTCAAACTCCAACAATGAGCTTGAGCTGTTAGTGAAGGAAAACATCGTGACGAAATCATAGTATGGCAGTAGGGTACTTTCTAGTATTCGACTGGCTAGCTACCACCTTCATGTTAAAAATCTACTGCCAAGGATCCAACGGTGTGTTCCGACAGCCTCGATTCCACATGTATTATTAGCACAGCAAAATGTCCTAAAATCCAAAGTAAATACATTATTTTTAGGTAATCGTGCTTCATCTTTGATCACATTACAGCTTACTGTTAGGCAAGATAAGTTCGCGAACGTATTTTGATATTTAAAAAAAATGTTTCGATACAAAACTTAAAAACTTTAATTTAAGAAAACATATGAGTAAATGAAAGTTTTTTTCCGACCTAACATCAATCCGCAAAAATATTTTCCGAAACTAACATTTGCGCAACACAACAACGACATACATCAGAAATATTGAAATATGCGAGCTCTCAATCAAAACTATATCACGGAATAGCCGTGACGGCGCAGAAATCAGTTGTTCACCGTTCTATGTTGATCAACTACTCGGATGTTGATTAATTTGTTTGTGTAGTGGCACTGAACTGATGCGCTAACGTGTTGATATTAAACTTCAAAGGAGTGCCTATTCGTCGATATAGTAGTAGAGTTAATCATATAAAAACAATTAGTATGTATTACTTAACATTTTTAATTAAATTTTTACATCTATCTGATTTAATTTTGTATGAATTGTCGTGGTAGCTCACGCATTCCCAAATCAGCTCTCTTTGTATGAACTATCCCACTGCTGGGAAATAGCTTCTTTTCATTGTGAAAAGGGTAAGACCGTAGTCCGCCACGCTGGCCAAGTGCGGGTTGCCAGACTACAGATATCTTTTATAATATATCAAATCAATCAAAATCAAAATCAAAAAGTCATTTATTCAGTTTAGGCCCTGGTAAGGCACTTATGAACGTTAAGTTACATTTTTGAATCTACCACCGGCTCGTAATTACACTTCAACTGAGAAGACTCCGGCAATAAACTCAGCAAGGCATTTTTTTTTTTTGTGGATCTTTCTTTTCATATTAGGTTACAGTTTATGCAGTTTAAAGTTATAAATATTAATACATTATGCTTACTACAATTGTCACTTAGCCAGGGGGATGGAAGTGCAGAGAAAAGCTACTACAACCATATATTCCTGTCTTCCACGTAATGAGCCACCTTATAAGTAGGCTTTGTCAATATCATAATGTCAATAGCCTATATCATATATAGATATATATGATATATATGATATATATCATATATAGATATATATGATATAGGCTATCGGTCATATAGATGCATAGAGGCACTCGATGTTAATCGTAGCAATATTCGTAGCAGCTACGTCGTAGTTACGATAGCGCTACGCAGAAACCTTTTTAACATTATTTTACTACCCAACTGTGGCGAAGTCAAAAAAGGAGGTTTATGTGTTTGAAATGTATGTATGTATGTTCGTCCAAATGTTACCTCTTAACTACTGAACGGCTGAACAGATTTTATAAATGACATGTCGTTAGATGCATCTTTATTGCGCGAGTGACACTAAGCTTTTTTAAATTCCGTTTTTGTGTTATAGTTTAATAGCAAAAAGACATTAAAAGTAACTAAACCTATGTCTGTAGATCCCAAATTTGAACGCGAAATTTGTTTAGAACCAAATTTAAAATGACTTTTATTTTTTAGTACTAAACAAAAGTAATACGTTTTCTAAGTTATCGCCAGTTAATAAACAAAAAATTTAAAATTTTAAAAATATATTCTCTTTAATAAAATTAAAGAAGACCTGACTCGTGGGCTCAGAGACTACGTTGGCAGAATTGCCACTATTGTATACATTTTTGTACAGTGAATAAATGTTTGATAGAAATGCTCTATTTATGAGTGTCCTTCAGACAAGGCCTCTCATAAACTAGCTATATAGGTAATTGTATTTACCTGGCCCTCAACAGGGACATAAATAAACAGAAATGGCCCATTCACTCGAGAACGCTCCTTAATCTAATAAAGATACCAAATTGTATTAGACGACGTACAAATTTTGTACACATAAGTGGAATATGGTATCAACAACTCTTACGAGCATGGTGATAATAAAAGCGATAAGCGAGTTTAAAATTAGGAATAAAAATTATTTATGTAAATAAATAAATATTTATTTATTTATTTGAACAACAACAAACGTGATTTTTTGCCGTTTTTATAGATATCGTGCGCGAATCCGACTCGCACTAGGCCGGTTTTTTATATATTGATCTTTCACGTATTTGAGAAAAATACGTATTATTCTTAACAAGGGTTGACAGGCTAGGTTTTTGACCACAACTTACCTGATGTTAAGTGACGGTGTGGTCGAAGATGGTAAAGCACACCTAG
Source organism: Biston stratarius (assembly GCA_950106695.1). Lineage (NCBI taxonomy): Eukaryota > Metazoa > Arthropoda > Insecta > Lepidoptera > Geometridae > Biston > Biston stratarius. The sequence goes on from OX467106.1 coordinate 14,974,248, forward strand.
CCTGGAATTAAACTGGCTCTCAAGTGAGGCTGCCGGAACACACCGTTAGATGCGGCAGGTTTTCAACTTGAGGGTGGTAGCTAGCCAGCCGAGTACTAGAAAGTACTCTACCACCACGCTATGGTTTCCTCAGGATGTTTTCCTTCACCGGCAGCTCAGGCTCATTGTTGGGGTTTGAACCCACGCCCTTCGGCATGCGAACCGACCGCGGTAACCACTGAGCTATCATCGCTACAAAAATATAAATAATAATTGCGAAAATACGAGCGAGGTGAAACAAACAGTAGTGGGTAGACGGTAGATGTCAATACAGGATTTATGAGTGTGGGTGGTAATAAACAAGGGCTTCTATTATATGTATGTCACAGTTGGATTTGTGGATGGTATCAATATTTACATAGCGATCTCTTTATCTATTCCTGCTTCCTGTTTATTTGCTTAAGTAATTATGTGCATGATTACATATTCCAATTGTAAATGTATTTGTATATATATTTTTTATATATAATAATAAGTCTGTGTTAAAACCATCCAGGAAAAATATTTATGTGATGAAGATAAATGCTTGTCGGCGCTTGGATATTTTTAAAATGGCAAACGGAATTGACAGTGACGGTTGGCAGCAGAAGGCTGACAGCTGACGTTTCTCCGCTCTGACGTAACTCCGGGCGCTACTGAGCATAACTTGCGGTGCGAAGGAAGAAATCGGGTGTAATTTTTTTTTATTTAAAAAAATTACACTCTACAGACACCGGGGTCCGTGACCTTTGTTAACTTGGATTTTATACAATATTGTATTTTTTTTTACAATATGGGAAGAGGAAATTTAAAGCTGCCTATCTTCCGGAATACATGCCTTAGCCGACTCTTATGGCAACCGCGGGTAGAGAGGGTGGGGTACTATTCTTACGCCGGCACCACCACGGCGACGTCTCACACGAGACAATAAAATCAATCTAATAACGATTTTTGCTTATATTACGGTGAATATTTTTATTGTTTCACTTTGAGTCTTATTAATACTTCTCAAGTTCTTTACGATGACGCCGGAATCGACGTCCTAGCTAAACGTGTTTTTACGTTATTTATAATTTTAAGCAACACTAATGGACAACTATTACGCACAAGTATCTACACTAGATTGATGACAAAAACGGACACAACAAACGCTGCACATCAAATACAACAATACAAACAGTTCTATTCATTGAGACCTCAACTATTGTTGTCGCTATTTTATCATCCGTTAATCTGTCATTTGACATATGTCAATCTGAAATCTGACATCTGTCAATCTGACATCTGTCAAGCTAACATCTGTCAAGCTGACATCTGTCAAGCTGAAATATCAAGCTGATTGACATATGTCAATCAGTAAATCTGTGACATCCAAACTATATTCGTTTGGAGATGGATGATGACGACGACGATGAAAAGTATTCTATGTTTTATTCCACGGCCTAATGTATCTACACGAAAAATTTCATCCAGATCTGTTCGGCCGTTCTGGCGTGATTGAGTAACAAACATACACAGTTTCACCTCTATAATATTAGTAGGATAGTATTTGCTAGTCTCGTAGTTATTAACAATTGAAAACTGACTGTATTTTGTGATATAAATTATTATATCACAAAATATGCTCACCAAAAGCGCGAGGAACTTATGCAAAATGATACTAGTGCAATATAGTTAGGATTTAAAATATATAAGTGTAAAATATATAGGCTACTTACATGTATACCACTTGAAATAGCGTTTATATTTAGTTTATTTATATGTGTGTTTCTTCATTTTATTTCTGTGTCTATATGCGTATATATTTGTCTCTTTTTTTTTTGTTACCGCCTGGCACTCTCTTGCGTGACGTCACCTACCGGCCTCGACGGAAGACCAGCGCCGGCTGGTTGCTGTCGGCATTATGCTGAGTTGAGGCCGGCTTGTGACATAAAATGTATTTCCTCCTTTTTTTCTTTTAATGTTTTCATTTATGCTTGTTAAATGTTTTATGTCACAAATAAAGTGTTGTCTATTGTCTATTGTCAAAAAATACAGTAATAGAAATTGCCTTGACATATCCGTTATAGGCAGACGTCTCATCCACTATTCGATTCAAAACTAAAAAAAGTTCGATATTCGATTCCGCCCGCAGTAAGCCCCATCTCGTATAATATGAGAGAAATTGCAAACTTGAAACGGGCAAAATTGAGACACATTTTCAAGAAGCGAAATCATTTAAGGCGGCACGGCACTGTCGGGAGCGGAAATCCGTCATACGGTGCGCCTCACAAAAGTATAATTAGATTTTGGGGGTCGATGTTACTTTTGCTGAGCTCGATTTTTTTATTTGCTCCTTTTTAAAATGTTTATCGAGTTTCGTATCTCTGGGGAGCGTGATTTTGTTTTTATTTCACGGTTCGTGGTTTTGTGAGATTTTAAATGGTTTAGGACTCTGAAAATTATTTTATTGACATGCAGATATCGACTGTACTTTTTTTTACGTATAATAGTGAGACGAACGAGACGCTGTCCTGATGGTAAGCAATAACACCTGTCCATGGCCATTGCACAAAACTTGCAGCGACTTTGAGAGCAAAACAAAGTTTTTTTTCATCGCTGACTGGCTAGGTTTTTGAACTACAACTCACCTGATGTTAAGTGACGGTGTAGTCGAAGATGGTAAAGCACACCTAGCCTGGAATGGAACCGGCTCTCAATTCGGTATGTAAAGTTTTTTTTTGGTATTTATTTTATATTTTTTTCTGATAGTAAACTTTATTTCATGAAACTAATTTGAATATTTTGGCTTTTTATGCGGTAGTTGATTTTTAATACGTTTTCAAACTTTTGATAGCGATGACGTCATGAGGTTGGCTGAATATCCATAGTAGGCCTTTGCCATGTAAAACAAAAAATAATATTTTGACACCTTTGATTGACTTTGACAACTGACATGAAGTAAAGAATTTTGTTTATCAAAGCTTCTTAATGTTGCTAATCTATTACTTTTTTGTATGGATTATTACGCTATTACGCCGCTGGCAAATCCTGTTTTACAGAAACATTAGAACTGACAGAATGCACAGAGTATGATGCCAAAAAGAAAAAGGACAAACCCAATGAACTTTTTTTTTACGTGATTTGGCAATGCACGGTTGTTATATTTACCTATTTTGGTATTTTATAAGTGAAGTAACGAAATTATAGTATTTTTCCGTACTATCCTTAGATATGGATAGTATCTAGTACGGAGCATGAAATAGTTGTTCAAATACTGTAATTATAGTACGAAATCCAACGCTGCGTTGACTTGACATTGACAGTTTTTGTTTAGGTTCGCCATTGCCTTTGCACAGCGAACTACATGACGTCATTATGGGACTCATTGAAAGTCAAGTTTATCTTGTGTATTTTATTGAAATATACCCCATCTCATAGTTTAGAGAGTTTTAAACGTCAAAATAATGTACAGGAATGAAATATTTCGAAATGGTTTTGGAATCAGCAAAGTATTTTTTTCCTTTACATACCGAATTGAGGCTGCCGGAATACACCGTTAGATGCTTTGCGGCAGATTTTCAACTTGAGAGTGGTAGCTAGCCAGCCGGGTACTAGAAAGTACCCTGCCACCATGCTATGGTTTCCTCAAGCAGCTCAAGCTCATTGTTGGGGTTCATGCGAACCAACCGCGCTAACCACTGAGCTATCATCGCTATAAAAAAGTCCAGAGCATCGCTGATATGGCGCTTATTACTTTGAGACTTTCGATGGTTTTTGTCTCAACAGCCTTGTAATTCCTACTATATAATTTCCATCCACTAACATAGAACTGGTTAGAATCATTCATTTTTGTCTCATCTCATCTCATGCGGAGAAACAAAATATTATCCGAGTTTTTTTCGACATTAATTAAGATTAATGTATAAAAATAACGACTTTTTTTGTAGTTAAAGTTTTTTAGCTGCTATGACCGGTTTTTGGTAGGAACAAAACCTATGGGGCTCGCGTCATGACTATGCTAATGTGTTTAGAGGCGTGACAAAATGATAGCTCAGTGGTAAGCGCGGTCGGTTCGCATTCCGAAGGGCGTGGGTTCAAACCCCAACAATGAGCTTGAGCTGCCGGTGAAGGAAAACATCGTGAGGAAACCATAGCGTGGTGGTAGGATACTTTCTAGTACACGGCTGGCCAGCTACCACCCTCAAGTTGAAAATCTGCCGCCAAGCATCTAACGATGTGTTCCGGCAGCCTCACTTGAGAGCCAGTTCCATTCCAGGCTAGGTGTGCTTTACCATCTTCGACCACACCGTCACTTAACATCAGGTAAGCTGTGGTCAAAAGACAGTCTAGACAACCTAGACAGTCAGACATTTAAAAAAATCGTAGTACATTACACACATCGCTATCTGATGCTAATCTAAGCAAAGCTTGTACTTATTGTGTATGGGAACCAGATAACTAATAGATTACTAAATACTTTTTTTTGTAAATACATACTTATAAACGCCAAAATTTAAGCGACCTCAGGGTCGATTCAGACGAAGGTGGAGTGACGAACTAAATCATCACGATACTCACTGGACCACCAAAGCGGAAGGAGGAAAGGGAGACCCTTGCCCAGCAGTGGGACAATAGAGGCTCATAAAAAAAAAACTTAAATACATACGGAAGAACACCCAGAGTGTACCTTTGTGTACACACAATTAACACACATACCACAAAATAATTGTCCTGGATGGAAATCGTACCTACGGCCTACAGTTCTTATGACAGATATACTGCCAATGAACCAATAGGGCTGTATATTGAAATTATGTTACGGAATTTGATATATAACTTTGAGATTATCAATAAAATATTTCTAGTTGATGTTTTGGCCGCGGTGAAAAACGATATGGCGAAGAACAGATAACTGCCGAATAAATAATATTTAGTTACGAATATTTATTAAAGGTTTAATTAACCTATATCCTATTTCAAATAATTTATCAACATTCATATGTCTCTTTCTTATAAACAGATAAACAATAAAACATGATATATCTTTCGTAAACAATAAGGTTATCATAAAAATAAGAGAAACATCAACCAGAAATAGCTATCTCATTTCGACGTTCATTTCTATGTTTTCACACAATAAAAGGTCCGTAATAATTGTTTTCTCGAAACCACAAAAATACAAAATATAATAAAGATAATAAAGTATACAACTTAATCTATATTGTGATAGTTGTTTGGTCCCCACTCATGTCATTATCATCATTATTATCAGATATAGTACGTCCACTGCTGGACATAGGCCTCCTCCTGGGGGGGTTTTAACAATACTCGCCACGCTTGGCAGGCGGGTTGGCGAGCGCAGTTAGGTGTGATTGTTCAAGGAAGGCGCTGCTGCCCATCTTCCGGATTACATCCCTTAGCCAACTCTTACGGCAACCACGGGTAGAGGGTGGGGTACTATTTTTACGCCGGTACCACCACCACGGTACCCACTCATGTATCGGAGATTAAATTTCTAAAGCAAAAAAATAAAATATAAAACATACTAGAACGTTTCACAAGCTACGGGAACCATAAATACTTAAAGTATTTTTTTTGTAAATACATAGTAATAATACAGAGCATCCAGACACAGAACAAACATTTATGTTTTATGTTTGATCTGAGGTTTATCAACCTTAAGAGCAGGCTCCCTAAAAATCCCACGTTTGCTCCGCCCATGCGCTATTCCCAAGTCATAAAACAAGGGTGTAAATAGAATCTACTGCTTGACCGCAGTGTTGCTCGGAAGTACGCAAACGTAACTCGCAGGGCGTAATCTGAGCATGAATTGCCGGTGTAGGAAAATATCTTGCAGAAACCATAGCGTGGTGGTATGGTACTCCCTAGCCGGTACTCGACTGACTAGCCACCACTCTTGAAAATCTACCACTAAGCACCTAATGCGTGTTACAGCAGCCTCACTTGAGATTAAATTCAATTCCAAGATTGATGTGTTTCCTATCTTAGGCTGTACTATCCCTTAACACCAAATGAGCTATAGTCAAGTATATAGCATGTCATCTATGAAATAATTCGATTAGGCAGATCAAGTAACATGATCTTAAAAACAAAAAACAACATTAAAGTAATAAAAACCGGAACGAACCAAAAAAAAAAAAAATACAATGCCGAAGATAAACTACAATAAAAAAATCCTTCACTTTTTTCAAAAAATTCAAAGTTATTGTCATTTGGGATGATATAAGGATTCTAACGATACCCCGTACATCCAAATCTAATCAAGCATTTAAAAATTAAAGTGGAATAATGAAATTTACTTACATACCTATATATAATATACATAAACCTTGAAAACCTTCACACAATTTTTTAGGCTGTGTAAAAAATACACCGCTATTATAGCACGGAAGATTTCAATTGTATAGTGCAAAAATGCTCAAAAGTACACCGCTATAGCCCGGAAGATTTCAATTGTATAGTGCAACAATGCTCAAAAGTACACCGCTATAGCCCGGAAGCTTTCAATTGTATAGTGCAACAATACTCAAAAGTACACCGCTATAGTCCGGAAGATTTCAATTGTATAGTGCAACAATGCTCAAAAGTACACCGCTATAGCCCGGAAGATTTCAATTGTATAGTGCAAAAATGCTCAAAAGTACACCGCTATAGCCCGGAAGATTTCAATTGTATAGTCCAACAATGCTCAAAAGTACACCGCTATAGCCCGGAAGTTTTCAATTGTATAGTGCAACAATACTCAAAAGTACACCGCTATAGCCCGGAAGATTTCAATTGTATAGTGCAAAAATGCTCAAAAGGTACTTTTTTGCTGGAACCGATAGTCGAAACTTCTAATTGTTATAAGCTAGTAACTCATTATCAATGCTCCAACAAAATTAACAACGAAGACCGCATAATGAAAAGCTTAACATTAAAATTTACGTATGTCTAACTTCAGACATAAACTCTTAACCTCTAACATAATCAAAGTCTAATGAAATTATACGACATGAACGCAAAATAACTGCTTCAAGTTGAAAACCGGTAACAGCACTTCTGCGAATCGTTAAAACTTCGCAATCGTGGCAGTTCTTTTCAATCATTTTTCTTATAGCGGTATCGGTCGGTCTAGTTATTATTTAAACCGAGAGTCACACAAATAACGATACTAATACATAGCGACAGCTTTGAATCAAAACACAATAGTATAGATTCAGGAAAAACTACTCGATGGCATTTGGAGGACATTTCACACAGCGCCATCTAGCCCTGAACTAAACAAAGCTTTTACTATGGAAACCAGATACCTGACTTACATAATCAGCCATAGGACGTCCACCGCTGGACATAGGCCTCTTCCTGGGGGGGTTTTGGCAATACTCGCCACGCTTGGCAGGCAGGTTGGCGAGCGCATTTGGGTGCGATTGTTCAAGGAAGACGCTGCTGCCCATCTTCCGGATTACATCCCTCAGCCGACTCTTACGGCAACCACTGGTAGAGAGGGTGGGGTACTATTCTTATAATGAAATAAGAAAATGTCAACATAATGAAATGTCCATAAATTAAAATGTCAAATATATAAATGTGTCAACATAACAAATGTCATTACTCTAGTAAGTCTTAATTTCAAATAATCGACAAAGTCACAAAATACTAACTTACTGAGCTTTAGTCCGGTGGCTAAATTTCCGACCAGAAATAGCCGATGCTGTTTCGATGCAAGCAAATTCCGGCACACACTGGTATTGCAATCGACACCGGGGATATGAAGGTACGCTGTCGCTGACACTTTTTAATTTGAGAGCTAGTTTTTTTAGCTAGTGAGTCGGTGGGAACGTTTTTTCTATTGGAATATTGTTAGCGCTCGTATCGGTCTCAATTCAGTGTGGACGAGGGTTTATTTTAAATAAACTCACTTCCACACTGCACCAGCCAACCAAAAAATTGTTAGTCCAAGCCACACTGACACTTTTTCTATTTCTTGTTCAACAAGATAAATATATATGTAGATAGACAATAACTAAGGATTCTATCAATATGCTATGAATCCAAATCTGTTCAGACACTTTAAACTTCATCATCATCATCAGCCTTAGCCTTTTATAGTCCACTGCTGGACAAAGGAGAGTTGAGTGGCGTATCTTAGGAGAGGTCCTAAGATACGCCACTCAGCCCGATCCTCGGCTTTTCGCTTCCATCCACCACCAGCTGTCCCACGTATATCGTCACTCCATCGAGTCTCAGGGCGTTCTACACTACGTATGCCAATTCGCGGTCTCCACTCTAGAACAATCTACCCCAGTGGTTATCGGTATGGCCAGCCCATTGCCACTTCAGCCTGCTAATACGCTGAGCTATGTCTGTGACTTTAGTTCTCTGACGAATTACTTCGTTCCGGATAGCTCTTTACATAGCTCGCTGAGCGACTTTGAACTTGTGGATCATTCCCGCTGTGAGTGTCCACGTTTCGGCTCCGTAGGTCATGACAGGTAGAACGCACTGGTTAAAGACATTTGTCTTGAGACTTTGCTGGATGGGTGACGAAATAGGTGGGTGATTTGAAACTTATGGTGTAATAAAGAAACTCACATACATACATACATGAACCCTGAAAACATTACAATCCTTTTTGGCAGTTATGTAAAAATTGAGAAACATTTAACTAGGCTAAAATATTGTATTTTTTTTCTGATGGAAATTTGTTTAGAAAGAGATTCAAAAATATACACACTTATACATGAACAAAAAAAAAATGAAATTAATAAAAAAATAGTTTTTTGCATCACTATTTGATAAATAGTACCTGGATGACCGAGCTGTGTTTGGTTTTTTAAGGAACTTGAAAAAAAGGGAAAAAATAATCATCTGGGCTCGAACCGGGGTCTTCTGGAATCGGGATCGCCCGATTTTCCACCTAAGCTATTATAACCTTGTAGAAAGTGGCAAAATTTACCTACGTATTCTAATGATATTGTAGCAGTTTTTCATTGCCTGAAAACACGGATAAAATGAGATCGATTTATCGCCCCCAAAACTCCCTGCACACATGAAAATCGTTGTAGCCGTTTTCGAGATTCAGATTATATTATATATACTCGTATATATACATATATACAAGAATTGCTCGTATAAAGGTAGAAAGATTGATAATCTCAAAGCACGACGAGGCTGGGCGCGCTTTATGCTATACTTTGACTCTTTGATGAAGGCTACCGGATGTGATCAAAACTATAGTGGAGTATCACATAAAATAAAAATGTGTGAGTACCACGTTAGTTTCCATAATAAAATTCGTAGTATGTTTTTTTTAAATATAAACAAAAGTTATTTAGTGTACTTCATCTTTGATCGCAATACTTTCAACAGATGAGTTGGTGGTCAAACGCTGATACAAAGTTTTTTTTTTTTAAATTAACTCTATGGAAATTGACGTGGTTTTGACAGATTTTTTGTTTTACTTATGCGGTATTACAGACATTTAATTATATCGGATACTCCGATTATAGTTTCGGCCACATCCAGTGGAATTCGTCATGGAGACAAAGCTAAATACATCGCACGCGCAAACAAAAATCACCTCTATTTACACAAATTGTAAAGTTATATTATCGGACCCCTATCGTGCGTAATTAACTTTAGGTCTATAAGGTTAATATCACCTTAATAGAAAATCAATATCTTGTTACCAATTTTTCACGTTTTATTATCCTGTAGTAACTGCTGTTTTGAAGTATAAGGGCGTGAGATATAACGTGATCTTAAGTTCATCAATATTGATGGTAGCTCGAACCCCGCCTTGTATTTCTCACCTTAATATATCGTGGGCGTAATGAAAATGTGAAGAGTACAATCACAAACAAAAACTGTTGTTCGAGTTGTCCTAGTTTTTTTTTAAATGTAAAAGTAATGAGACCAACGATACTAAAAAAAACTACACTACACTACTACTACAAAGTACTATACTACTACTATAAAGTAGTAAGTAGTAAAGTAGTAGTAGGAAAAAAACAGAACCCTTATAGGATCACTTTGTTGTCCGTCTATCTGTCTGTCAAGATCCTTTTTCTCAGGAACGCGTGGATTCCAATAAAGCACCAAGCTAAAATTCATACCAAATACTCTGGTCTACTGTCCCTTGGAGCTGTGAAAAAATCAAACTTCTAAGCCAACGCAAACAAAATATACAGCCGTTTATGCTTCAAATTTTCGACATTCACAAGGGAATCAAAACCTACAGGGTACTTCCCGTGAACTCAGAATCTTGTAATTTGGTACGAAGCAACGTCTTATAGCAAAGATAAAGGAAAAATTGCAAAAAGCATACATTACGATTAAAAAAAAATACCATAACTTTTACTTATGTACCTACAGGTTTGAACGGAACCCTCGGTGTGCGAGTCCGACTCGCACATGGCCGGTTTTTTTAAAATAATGAATAGGCTTCTAAGGGTTCTGTTAAAGACTTAACATGTAAGAAAAAATGTTGTACACATTCTATATGAGCTTCAGTGGGCCCAAACTAAGCGAAGGTCTTGAGGACCCCAAAAAAGTTTAACTATAAATTTTATACACAATTTTTTGACTGGATATGTGTTTGACCACAACTCATCTGATACTAAGTGACGGTGTGGTCGAAGATGGTAAACACACCTAGTATGGGAATGGAACTGGATCTTAAGTGAGGCTGCCGGAACACACCGTTAGATGCTTGGCGGCAAACTTCCAACTTGAGAGTGGTAGCTAGCCAGCCGAGTACTAGAAAATATCCTACCGCCACGCTAAGGTTTTTTCACGATGTTTTTCTTTACCGGCAGCTCAAGCTCATTGTTAGGGTTTGAACCCATGCCCTTCGGCATGTGAACCGCCCGCGCTAACCACTGAGCTATCATCGTTACAATTATGTGCAATTTTTTTTTTTTAATTTACTTCGTAATTCGTATGTGCGAATTATTTTTGCTATTGCAACTATCACAGTACCAATTTAAATTGTATGACGACTTTAAATATGAATTTATATATATATATTATGCGTATCCTGTTAATTTTCCAATAGGGTTCCGCAATTTAATTAAAACATGCTTATGAATCGGAACAGGTTTTCCACGTGTATTCGCAAATTAAATCATGATCCTGTAAATTTGTAAAATTAACCGACAAATAATTCAGTTATTGGTATTTTATTCGGATTTATATATTAATCCTTTTCAGTCACTGCTGGTGAAAATATATGTATATATAATATAATATTTTATATGGTTGACGTAAGTGTTTGACCACAGCTCACCTGATGTTAATGATGGTGTGGTCGTAAATGGTAGAGCACACCTAGCCTGGAATGGAACTAGCTCTCAAGTGAAAGAGATCGTTAGGTGCTTGGCGGCAGATTTTCAACTGATTAGTATTCAGCTAGCCAGCTGAATACTAAAAAATACCCTATAATACCCTAATTTAATAGAATTTAAATACTGTCAACAAATTTTATATAATATGTAGCGGCTTTATCGCTAAAAGCGATCTCTTACGGGTAACCATAAATTATATACAAACTACACATAAATTTTTAAAACAAGCTTTTATGAAAAAATAAGTAAAAACTAGATTTAAGTGGCATTTGACGTACCTATTTGTTTGTAGTAGATTTATTCAAGATTGAGAATAATCCGCCTTTAAGTAACCTATTAATATATAACCTATAAAATTTCAGCCTGGAATGGTACTAGCTCTCAAATGAAGTTACGGAACATACATCATTAGGTGCTTGGCGACGGATTTTCAACTAGATGGTAGCCAGCCAGCCGAGTACTAGAAAAAGTACCACCATGCAAATATTTTGAATGTAAGTAGTAAAGTATTATATATAGAACTTTCAAAACTAGATAACTATACTATAGGACACGTGAGTATTGTATCAAAATTTCTCTTGTTTTCCCATTCGTAAAAAACGTCCATTGCTTTGTATTCGCAACGGTGTGTTACCTATATTTGACTAAACTGCGTGTCATGCCCAACTGTGGCACAAAATGATTGATTCAAAGATATTCCACTCGCATGGATAAAACATTATAACACCTGGACCTCTTTTTTTGAAACATTTAAATTCGATCTCTATTATGGAGAAAATTTTTATTCTTAAATTATTTTAAGCAAAAACAATTGAATAATAAAATAATAAATATCATAGGGCATTACACACAATGCCATCTGACCCCAAACTAAGAAAAGCTTGTACTATAGAAGTCAGATAACAGATAAAATAATTAAATAGTTTTTTTTTGTATATACATACTTATAGTATACCTGCTGCATACAGTACACCCAGACACAGAACACACATTTCTTCATACCACAAAATGTTTGTTCTGTGTGGGATTTGAACCCACGCCCCACAGCTCTTAAGGCAGATATACTACCAAAGAGTTAAGAGGACTGTAAAACATAAATTAAAATTACGTGATGAAGTAATGTGCCGTGGTGGTGCCAGCGTAAGAATAGTACCCCACCCTCTCTACCCGTGGTTGCCGTAAGAGTTGGCTAAGGGATGTAATCCGGAAGATGGGCAGCAGCGTCTTCCTTGACCAATCACACTTAACTGCGCTCGCCAACCCGCCTGCCAAGCGTGACGAGTATTGGCAAAACTCTCCTAGGAGGAGGCCTATGTCCAGCAGTGGACGTCCTATGGCTGATAATGTGATGTGATGGAGTAATGAAAAAGTTACAGAAGTTTAGTAAAGACCCAAGATAACTTTTTAGAAGAGAACTAGAATTTTATTTTATGTAAAAATTATGAGATGAACGAGGCGCTCTCCTGATGGTAAGAGGTTATGCCTGTCCATGATGACCATTGCAGCGATACACAGAACATTATTTCACTTGATTTAAAGTAGTTACAAATGTCAAAATACTGGTCACTGGCAAAAATTGGGCAAAAATTCATTCGTCTTTTGCATTAAAAAAATCACAGTTTACGGAAACAAAACCATTCCGTCGAAAGCAGAAAAAGTAACAATAACAAAGGAAACGATGTCTACCACGCAACATAACGCAAGCAAACATTTTCCTTCAACCATACGTGAAGCAAAACATCCGGAAAGCAATCGGCCCAACGATACAACACCTGAACATTATTTTCCCTGTGAATAAGCAAAAAAGGCAAAAAAACGTGCAAATACAACTTCTATTCCGAAACAAACTGAATATCAAAATGCACAAAAAATGCGTAGTCCTAAATACGTCCGGTTTTAAACTATGGTTTCGACCGTAAAAACTGTAAAATAGAAAGTTCACCTCGCTAATTTTGTTTCGCGGATGACTCCACAATAGATGAAACTGTTACTGCCCAAAGGAAATTGTGAAAAAAGGGGAACAAAATGGTGAAACGGTAAATTGAACGCGAGAATTGTCATAGAGAACTTTTTGATAGAGTTGATGAAATTTTTTTTGTAAAATTTTCTTTTCCTAATCGACTTTTATTTTTTATATTTTTATAAAAAAAATTGCTGTTTCATAGAATAATGTCATTAACCTTAAACAAAATGTATGAAACAGACGATTTTCATTTACGATTTCAGTGTTGGTTCTTTACTAAGAGTTGTTCATAAGGAATCATCGTCTGAATCAATCAAAATGCAACACAAACAAACTTATCATTAGTATATGAAAATGAGAGAAATAATGATTGTAAGAGAGGATAACTTCACCATAAACAGCATTAAGTAGTAAAAAGGGAAGAATTATCATCGAGCGCTCAAGAATATGCTGTACGTAGAAAAACGTGACTACAAACCTCTTATAAATCTCGACAATGCCCACGTATCATGTGTGAATTACGCCATTAATTTCTCACATTTATTTTTTGTATGCTTGCTCTCATGCCGTGGAAAACACATAAGTCATATTTTTTGCCGCAACATCTGTATTTTATCGCTGAAGTAGATATTTTTGCGGCCTCAATGTAACCTTTTCGACCTTGATATAGTATGAAATATTAGGAAAACAAACTTATGTTTCCGTGCGACTTCTTTTTTGTACCGCGATGAATAAAGTAGTATTTGTGTGGTGAAGTTTTTTTATATTTTTGTTTCTCCTAAATAAAAATTTCCATGTTTATATATATTACAGTCACCGACATATCCCAGTGGATCAGTGGATTAGCAAGTTGAAGTTCTCTAATAAAGACCATGGACCGTCCACTCACAAGGTGAAAACGACCTAAAAATGACCGCAGGAACAGGATAGATGCGAGCCGCTTCCAACCGGTCTTTATGGAAGTCAATGGAAGTCTATGTCCAGCAGTGGACGTCCTACGGCTGAGATGATGACGATAAATACTTCTACAAGATTCTAGAGATGATGACCTACCGTAAAAGAGGGCTGATGTCCATAGTCATGAGACGCAAGGCCGCCTTTCTTAGGGCATATACAAAGAGCCTTATATGACTTTCTAAGGTAGCTCAATGAAGGTAGAATTCCGAGAAAGCGAAGCCTAGAACGTCCAAGACGAAAATGGCTACAAAACATCAAGGAGTTGAGTTACTAGCATGGGATCGCAAAAAAGTAGTCTACTGACCTTCAAACTTCAGTATAAAGCTGGCCTATATGATGATAAATACTTGTATTATGGTGAGACGTCAACATCTGAATTAAATTTCATAAATCTTTGCACTGCACAGACAAAATTAGTGCATGTGACGGAACGGGCCATATAGTACAAGCTGCCACACGATATTTGAAAACACATCCCTTCTTCCTCTGGACAATCGTATCAACGAAAAAAAAACACTTGTTTTATTGAGCAGGCATTCTATAGGTTCGATGACATGATGTTATTAAGGGTCATACAATATTTAGTATTAAATTAATAATTTTTAATTAGTGTAATTTTTTTAATTTTTTAATATTAAATTGACTTGTAACTGATGTTATCGATAAAGAATCTATAGATACTTAAAAGTGCGACCCAAAATTCTATTACGTAGTTCTTCAACTTTCATCGATTCCTTGTGATAATTTTAGCAGATAAATAGTGATGAAATTGCAAAAGCTTACAGTTTATACAGTTTACAGTTTTACAGTTTTGCACTTACAGTTGATATTTTAAATTTGTTCTTCTTAATCTCCAAGGGAGTCACAATATGTTTTCATATAAATTTAGCGTCTTTCATTTTTTTAATTTAAAAAGTAATAAGACGAACATGGCACTCGCCCGATAGTAAGAAATAACGTGTGTCCATTGATCGTTAAAAAAAAAAGCACAAAGATTTCAGTAACAAAACAAAGTCCAGGGCAACGCTGCTTTGGCACTCATTACTTTCGATGCTTAGTCTCAACAGCCCTGTAAAATCGTTGGCTGCAGTACCTTTCAAATAGGATCGAAGTAACGTATACACTACTGCTTGGCGGCAGAATATCTGGTTCTTTGGTGGTTCCTATATAGACGACCTCCTACTAAGAAGATCTACCACCAAGTAAACAGACATATATAATTATGTTCTATTTTTACAACAAAAATAAGAAAACAATTTAAAAAATTGTATATTGAATCTCCAAATTATATTTGAACGAGCGTTTGATTCTAAAACTAAATTCGCGTCATCAAAATTCACCAAACGTTAGATGTACTGCGATCGCTCGCGTACTCCTTACCATATCATCAAAGAACACTTATTTGAGCTTCATCTGAAATATGTTTTATAGGTTCAATTTCGCCGCGACACGATCTACATTTATGAAATTGCTGTGCCAAATGAAATTTTTCTTACAAATTGAGCTCGAATGGTGCGGCGTATGTTGGCGAAAGAAGGTTTTCGTAAACCAATATTCTGGTGATACCTGACTCGCGGTAAAAGTTTTATATCTTGTTGATGCAACGAAAAAAGGCCAAAGTTAAGATACTTTTATTTGTTTCCCAGTCATCGACCAATACAATCAATGTGATTGATGTTGTGAGTACTTATTACACGACTGACCTAAAAAAGTGTAATATTTTAAGAGATCATGTAATTATCTATGTATGTGAGTTTCTTCATTCCAAGATACCTTTTATACGTCCTTACATCGTCTTGAGTGACACTGACTAGAAATATTTTCTATAAGCGACGATTTAATTAGTTATTGGATGCCGTAAGAGTCGGCTAAGAGATGTAATGCGGAAGATCACTTAACTGCGCTCGCCAACCCGCCTGCCAAGCGTGGCGAGTATTGGCAAAACCCCCCCAGGAGGAGGCCTATGTCCAGCAGTTGACGTCCTATGGCTGATGATGTGATGATGATATAATCAAATACGGAGCATGTCAGAAGATGCAGATTATATCCCTCAGAAAGCAGAGAGGGCTATTTTAGTCCATTTGTTTTAAGATAAAGCCTATTTTAGAAACATCTAGTTAAATTACACTTCGTGTGCTACGCGATTTAGCCTAAAGAATAATCATCAGCATATCATTCTACTTTTAAAAAT